>OZ023262.1:206650495-207183010 GCA_964006375.1 Tillus elongatus | reverse complement strand
ACAGTAAAAGGGTACACTCGCTCTGTTCCCCTGGTAGATCTTTTGGGGGCAGTAGGTGGAGGAACTATCAAGGAAAGCACCTCTGAGCAGTGCTCGTGCAGATATATATATATATATATAAAAGAGAGAGAGAAAGAGGTCACCAACGGCAAGTCGGTGGGCGAGGGATGTCAGCCTTTGGGTTGCGGTAGTGTCACCGATGAGACGTATAGCTCTCTTGCGAATGGAGTCCAGGATAGCGAGTGTAGAAGCGACAGCGGCACCCCAGATGTGGGAGCAGTATTCGAGGTTTGGCCTTATTTGTGAAGTATATAAGGTATAGAGATTAGCTGGTGAAAAGTATTTGCGATCCCGGAAAAGGAAACCTAATTTATTAGCAGCCGCTTCTGCAGTTGATGTGACATGTTGGTGCCAATTGAGATTTCAATCCACAGAAATGCCAACAAGTGAAACAACAATTTCATCTCCTGAAACAAGAGTTGGGAACGTGCTCTTGCAGAAATGATTCCCAATAGATTTAGCAAGAGTTCAGAAGGGTTTGCTGCCGTTAGAGCTTGAGACGACTTTGTTTTTGATGTGGTTATTAAACGAGTTTTTACCTCAGAAAGAATGCGGACATAGCGGTTTCTTGCGTCGTTAAATGCTTGACGGTTTTTTTGACTCGGATTGTGTAGAAGCATTTTGTGAGCAATGAGCATTTCAAGTCTGGCCGTTTCACAGGATTTAGAGAACCAGTGCTTTTGAGTGGCTGGAGATGTTTTCTGTGTACGTGGCATAAATAATTCCAAGCCAGCTTGGATAATTTCGGTGACGTATTGTGAGATATCAGAGGGATCAGGATGAGAGAAACAGACAGACGCCCATGGAAATGAGGTAAAGTAATCTCGCATTTTGTCCCAGTTCGCGGAGTTGTAGTGCCAAGCGATACGTGGGTGTGATGACTGTGTGACCTCGGGTTGCATGCGCGGAAGCAGTGACCATGCCGTGGACTGAGCGACCAAGAGGGGCGGTGACTGATGTCTTATAGCATTCAGGTTTTGTAGTAAGAAGCAGATCCAAGGGATTTGAGCTGCTTGTTGGGATGCGAGGAAAGTAAATAGGTTGCTGAACCATATTGGCTAAAGAATTGCTGGTTGCAAAGGCCTCCGCTGCTCTCCCTTGTGGATCAGTTTTTGAAGATCCTAGCCATTTCTTATTATAGATATTGAAGTCGCTAAGAATAGTGACCTCGGGGGAAGGATATTCAGAAATCAGATGGTCGGTTTTTTCCGAAAAAGGGGGTCAAAGAGCTGGACAAAGTTGTTGTCAGAAAGTGACCGGTAAATGCAACAGATGAAAACAAATTTCCTAGCCGATGAACCCTAGGTTAATAGCAAATTGAGTTATTGAATCTTGAAGCATTTAATGAAAATTCGCTACCAAAACGCACTTACTGCGTCTATATTTTTTTTACGAACATGCACATACAAACATCATATTTCAATGAAAAATGCAAAAATACAATAAGGAATGTGAAAAAAATTGTGGGTATCAATAACGACTTATAGGCCACGCTGTGATTGTCAAAATAATTTTATAAGATGCAGCTCAAGACACCCTATTAGTAACGTATACAATTTCTTCTCGTGTCTTGCATAATACAATTATATTGAGCTTTACAGTAGAAATGCGTCACCCTATATATGTAAACAGAAAGTAAACCCGGATATGGATTCTAATGATCCTAGTTTGCGCTCATTTGAAGAAATTTTGTTTAGAATTCAAAAGTTTTAGACCACTAAACCATAAGCTTAACTAAAACTGCTGCCAAAGCATCAGAAAAAGGGTCTAGTTGAAATGAATTTTCTGGAAATATTTTGGTAAAATGACTGTCAATGATGGTTGAAGCTGAACCCAATTTCTTTTAATGCCTATAACTTTTTTGTCTTTGAACTTACAGACCTAAATTTTGATATATTGTTCACTTTTTATAATACAAACACGCGTTCTCAATCTGGTTGTCCTTGCTTTGTTATTTTCGGAGATATAAATTTTTCCCGAAAGGAAGCACAATCTTCCGGGAAAACCTGGGCCAATTTCTCTGGCTAACAAACTTGTCCAAGCCACTTACAAAAGGAACAACAAACAACGAGATATGCTGTTCAAATCGAATTAAGCCTTAAAAGTTTTCATCTCCTCTTTATTAAATTATTTTTTATACAAAAACTCGCTAAAAAATCATCGGAATAACAACAATATGAGCAGATAACGGTAAAGTGAAATGGGGCTATAAAAAAATTGATAAAAATGATGTCACCAACTAGGATTAGAATTCGTCATATTATAGGACTTGTAAATACCACGTGTATTTATTTTATAATGAATAACAAAAAAAAACAGAACAAATAGGGCACTGACAATAAGCAAAGTTACCTACCTTTATTCTCCAATAATGCAGGAACATAAGCTTCGTTTTTCTGTATTCACACACAACACCTCTAGGGACCTCGTGTCTCCCAAAGGACTTACAAACACAATGGATATTTAGAGACCTCGTGTCTCTTCAAGGGGTTGAAAGCAATTCGCTTTCTCGAGACCTCTTGCCTCTTCAAGGACTCAAAAACAAGTGGCAGAGGGATGCAAGCTTCTCTCCCTTCTCTCATTCTTCTTCCCCCTCTCTGGTCTTCTGGCGGAAACCATTAGTAACACTTACTCTATGTCAGTGTAGCGCGCGACATTTGAATTTAAAAGTGACAGAACAACGAGCATGAACATTCCGCCCACCAAAATAAGGATTTATTTTCACAATTATATTGTTTCTCAAATAAACAAACAAAACAAAAATTTACAATAAGCACAAAAAACAAAAAACTGAAGCTATTGGATTTATAATTAACTGTACAAAAAAATTTCAAGGCAGACGTATTACTGCGATGGCAACAGACATAACTTCGTCAGAGGCCTATCAAAAGTGCCACTACTCTGCCCTCCTAACGAAGAACGTCCTATCTACAAAAATTGCAATTTTCAGATTACATCATCTTTACATTCTTTGGTATAAATTTTACCTTTGTACTAAGCAAGAACGCTCTATCTACAACAGAAGTGCGTCAAAAATCGTTATTAAGTTTGTCCTAACTGCACGTATCATATCGTGCACTAAGTAAGAAGGTCCTATCTATAGTTTTATACATAAGAATGTCCCATCTACCTTGAATCATACAGTTGGGACATTTTAACTTAGTAGATGATATATCTTGTATGCTAGCTATATTTACTAAGCTAAAAGTCCTATCTACAAGTTACTAAATGAGATGGTCCAATCTACTAAAATGCATGTAGTTGGGACTTTCTTCCTTAGTGATACACACTTTCCACGAGGGAGGTAACATTTTATTATAAGTCCTAACCTAACAATCTGACAGTTCTCTCTCCCGCCTCTTCATTTTAGTTACAACTAGCAGAGTGGTAACTTGAGCATTTTATCATTCTATTTTATCAGGTGGAATTAATTAAATAAATTTGTTGGTGTTTTAAAGGAGTTACATTATTTACAAATAGGTAAGTTTTAATTAAGTATTTGTAATTGATATATTGAGAACAAATTTGAACAGATTATTAAGATAATTATTAAAAATTAAACAGATATATTAAGAGCAGTTTCACTTATCTAGGTTAGGTAATTATTAATTTCTTTGCTAGTTTTGACATAATACAATTCATTTCAGTTACAACCTACTACTACTTTATATACAAACCTGGTACAACGTACCTGCTTTAGTATGATGAACAACAGGGGTAAACATTTGGTCAGTCTAGCTCTGAATAAACAATTAAGAGAAAATATGGTTAAAATAAAAAATAAATTGAAAAAAAGAAAAAATACCGATTTAGATCCCGACTTTGTTCCCGAATATGAATCAGATTCATCATTACCAGATAAAACAGGAACTTCATTATTACCTGCTGAACCATCTAAAATTATTCTAAACATAGTTTTACATAATTTGTATGACTTCGAGGGTGACGACAATAATAAGATCCTACCTTTTATCACAAATATTTTAGAAGAACTTCTGAAAAATGTTCACAAATTTATAGAAGGTGAAGAAAAACGTATGTACACAAAAAAGGGGGCGTTGCGTAAAAGAAAATATTACGATATTTCACCAGCGGCTAGAAAAAAAAAGTTAGATTCTCGAAAAGACAAACATGCAGTAAAAACTTCTTGCACTGAAAGATGTAAATTAAAATGCAAGTTTAAAATTAATAAAAATCGGCGACATGACATAAACAAGCAATTCTGGCAGTTGGACGAGCAGCATAAAAAGTTTTTTTTTTGTTCAATTCCATCAAATCGTTTGAAATAAAAAGAAGAAATGCTGGGCCAAATTCTAAAAGGAAGAAATCTTATACTTATCATTTAACTACAGTAGACTCCTCGGAGGCCCAAGTATGTAAACGTTTTCTTTTGTCCACACTGGGATATGATAATAACAATGACAGGATCATTAAGACTGTTCGTAATGCAAATAGGAGTTTAATTGCACCTATTAAACTAGATCGAAGAGGATATCAACCAAACCCACATAAAATTGATAAACAAGTAGTTATAGATCATATCAAAACTTTCAAACCTTCTGTTTCTCATTATCGGAGAGAACATGCTCCTGAGAGACAATACCTTCCTTCAGATCTTAATATCACTTTGATGTACTCCGATTTTAAGGCAAAACATCCATCAGTAAAAATGTCATACCATTTTTATAGAAAGGTAGTATCGCATGATCTTAATATTTCCTTCAGCAAATTAGGACATGAAGAATGTTGGAAATGTGAAGTTTTCAACCAACATGTCAAGGATACCGCACATAACAAGAATGGTGAAAATTTTGACTGCGAAAAGTGTCGTTTGTGGCAAGATCATCATACAAAATATGTATATGCTCGCAAAGAATACCAGAATGATGTTTTTAGATGTGAAAAAGAAAGCAATGGGACCTTCTTCTCTGACGATTTGGAAAAGGCAACAATAAATAATACTTTATACATTTCCATAGTTTATTTGTAATTTGGTACTCAATGTATTTAAATATTAATTTTGCAGATCATAATGATACCCAGGATTGATATGTTCAAGGAGATAGTTTTTACCAAACGAATCATAGTTTTTAATGAAAGCTTTGTACCATTAGGGAAACAAAATAAAAAGAATAAAGCTCTGGCAGTTCTGTGGCAAGAAGGTGTTGCAGGAAGGTCAAAGGAAGATCTAATATCAAGTTATTATGCATTCTTTTCATTTCATAGAGATGACACCGAGATAACAATCTGGCTGGATAACTGTGCAGCTCAGAATAAGAATTGGAGCTTATTTAGTTTTTTTATATATATTGTAAATTCACCTGAAGTTGCTTTAAATAATCTTCACATCAAGTATTTAGAAAGCGGACACACTTTCCTGTCAGCTGATTCTTTCCACCATCAAGTGGAGGTGTCATTGAAGAAAAACGGAAAGGTGTACGACTATGAAGACTTCAAAGATGCCGTTCAAAAAGCTAATAGCTCGAACGTTAATATAATTGATATGAATATCAATCAATTTTATGATTGGATAGACTCTACTTCAATGTATAAAGTACATAGAACACAACCCCGACCTTATTTGAAAGATGTGATTGCAGTAGATTTTCAAAGGGGGAGTTATTTTCTAAAATATAAACCAAATTTCAACAGTGATTTCATTTCCCTTAATTTTTTGTCAGCCAAGGCTTCTAAAGGGAATATGGAAAGACCAAAGTCTAGCGTAAACTGTAGAGGTGTGTCTGAAGAGCGAAAGGCTGGTCTTGTGACCAAACTTAAACCAATACTGCCAGCAAGTAGGCTACAGTTCTGGGTAAATTCACCTACAAAATCTAACATACCTGAAGTTGACGAGGATTTGTGAACATGTGTTAGTTAGTTTCCATTATGAGTTTATTTGTTTATTAAACATTTTGAATAATAAAATATAAATCAAGGTTTAATTATTTGACTATGTAAATATCCCTATTATTATCTACTACGTCTATTATAATAAATAATATACATAGGTATTTATAATATTATATTCTTTATGAAATCTATGTAATTTACTAAGCAAAAAAGTCCTATCTGCTATAAAATCAAATGCATAAGATTTTAAGAACTTCTGTTCATATAAGTAAGTGTAGTAATATCATACAATATACTATGTGAAATTTCAAATCATTTAGACGAAAAACCAGGATGGCACAATAAAAAATCTCTAAAGTCAAATATCTCGAAATGAGAATTTTGCAGATAGGACGTTCTTCGTTAGGAGGGCAGTACTAGTGCGAACTTGAGCTACCCGAGCTATACCATCACGGCCTGGGTATAGTTGCATAATGCGTCCGAGCTTCCAAACAAGAGGTGACGAAGTCTCATCTTTAATCACAACTAAAGCTCCGATCGGGGGGGACGTTTGCACAGTATTCCACTTACCACGCTGCTGCAGTGTATGCAGGTATTCGTTCTTCCAGCGGCGCCAAAAGTCCTGGTGGATCCTTTGCACCAGCTGCCAGCGTGACAAGCGATTCATACTTAACAAAGTCAAATCAGCATCAGGAGGAGCACCTAACGGTTCCATTGTAAGAAAATGTCCTGGGGATAGGGCTAACAGATCATTTGGATCAGTACTCGCACTACACAATGGTCGAGAATTCAAAACTGATTCCACTTGAGCAAGCAACGTGGACATTTCCTCAAAGGTCAGAATCTGCAAACCGATCACCCTTCGCAAATGAGTCTTGACTGAGCGCACTCCTGCCTCCCACAGACCTCCAAAATGCGGAGCTGATGGGGGGTTGAAATGCCACTTAATGGTACAAGCATCTGCTGCCCCCTTTGCATAGTTTAAGAGCTGCTTATTTGAGCCGACGAAGTTGGTACCTCTATCGCTATACAAATTGTCACATCTTCCTCTGCGAGCCACAAACCTCCGAAGAGCTGCCAAGAAGGCTTCAGCTGAAAGATCAGACACTACTTCCAAATGGAGGGCCTTCGTTGCCATGCACACAAACAAACAAATATATGCTTTCACCTTTCGGACACCTCGATATCTGCCCTGTGTCACAAAAACTGGACCTGCAAAATCAACTCCGCTGTGTGAAAACGGCTTCAACTGAGAAACCCTGGCAACTGGCAAATCAGACATCATCGGTGCCATGGGAGTAGGATTCACTCGAAAGCAACGATAGCACCTTGACAAAACATGATGAATAGCTCTCCGAGGGGACAAAATCCAAAACTGTTGCGAAAGCAAATGAAGCAATGTGCGAGGACCAGGATGAAGATTGACATGGTGTGTGTGTGCAATGATTAACTCGGTGAGACGATGTGAGCGGGGCAACAATATAGGGTGTTTCACTTCAACTGGAACATCAGCTTGACGAAGGCGACCGCCCACCCTGAGGATACCCTCTGTATCCAGAAAGGGGGCTAACTTATTTATTGCCCTCGCACACCTCTCACCTTTAACCAAGGATGCTATTTCCCTTTGAAATACTTCACCTTGAGCACATTTGATAAGCATATGAAGCGCCTCCTGTAATTCGGTGGCTGTCAGAGATGCAGTAGTTCGGTCAGATGGAGACACCCTACAATTTCGCACAAACCGCTGACAATATACAACAACACCCTGAATTTTCCGTAGATGCGAAAAGCGATTCAAAAGTTTACTGAGCCACTCCTCATTTGCCAAAGTAACTAGTACGGGGAGAGTTCGTTGCTCCGCCAGGCACTCTTCTGGCGGCTCAAAACGCAACGACTTGGGCCAATTTTCTCTTGCCAATTTTAGCCAGGCGGGTCCCGCCCACCATAGTGGATGCTCACAAAACCCAGAAGGTAACATGCCTCTCGATGCACAATCAGCTGGGTTTTCTTGTCCACTTACGTGATGCCATGACTCTGGAGGAATCTTCTCTTGTATGCTTGCTACTCGATTCCCAATAAAGGTCTTCCACCTATTGGAAGATGATTTTATCCAGGCAAGTGCCACCATAGAGTCTGACCAAGCATACCTAGAGTTAAACTCAAAACGACCTTCATACACCCGACACACAAATTCCAGAAGCTTTGCCAACAATAAACACCCACACAATTCGAGACGTGGAATCGATATTCTTTTTAAAGGTGATACCTTGGACTTGGCACACAGAAAATTGATCCAAACTTGACCCTCCTCTGATACTTGTCTTAAGTAAACAACTGCAGCATACCCTCGCTCCGATGCATCACAGAACCCATGGAGTTCTGTACTGATGATATTATCGTGTTTTACGCCTCTGGGAATTGATAAACCTGCTAGCGCACTGAGTTGTGATTTATACTGAGACCACTGACCAACAATATCCTCTGAGGGCTTATCATCCCATCCCACTTTTTGCTCCCACAAGCACTGCATAAGATATTTTGCCAACAGGGTAACAGGAGACAAAAAACCCAGGGGGTCATAAATTCTTGCCAATTCCGAAAGAAGATTTCGTTTTGTGCACGGACGATCAATAGGTTCAACATTAAAAGAGAATGTATCACCTATGGGACACCACTGCAATCCTAAAATTTTCAACACTGATGGATCATTTAAATCTAACGATCGAGGTTGCTGACTATCAGCTGATACTGTGGACAACAGTTTCGAATTATTGCTGGCCCACTTCTTCAATTCAAAACCCCCCTTAGCAAACAACCCAATCAATTGCCGTTGCAACTCAAAAGCCTCTGACAATGAGTCGACTCCACTGACTACATCATCCACATAGAGATCGGACCGAACTAGCTTTGCTGCCAATGGAAAAGATGATTCCTCATCATCACAAAGCTGCATCATTGTTCGGATTGCCATGTGTGGGCTTGAGGAGACCCCATATGTGACAGTATTAAGGCGATATTTCTGTACAGGTTCCCCCTTTGAGAACCTCCAGAGAATTCTTTGATAATCCCTATGATTATCTACAACCAAAATTTGTCGATACATTTGCCGAATGTCAGCAGTAAATGCAATTTTGTTTGAGCGAAATTTCAACAACACAGTGGCAATATCTGTCTGCAACTTCGCTCCCACTAACAACGTATCGTTCAGAGATACACCATTCGTACTTTTGGAACTAGCATCAAATACCACCCGCAGTTTGGTCGAAAGGCTGTGAGGACGCAACACACAATGATGGGGAATATAGTATGCATCAGATGGTTCCACAGCTACATCTGATACCAGAGACATATGGCCAGACTCATAATAATCCCTGATAAACTCCGAATAGGACTTGTGCAACGCTGGATCCCTACTAAGACGTGCTTCCAGGGAGTAAAACCGCCTCAATGCAACACTGAAAGATTCTCCCAAACACGGAGTACCCTCACGAAAGGGCATATTTAAAATATATCTCCCAGCACTATTTCGGTGCTGAGTCTTCTTGAAGATTTCCTCACATTTTTTATCTTCCGGAGACATAACTAAACCTTGTGGTACCTGTTCCAAGCTCCAAAACTGTTTCAAGGTATGATCCAAGTCGACCAACGTGCATAAACTATTCACAACAGAATGAGACTTTGACTGTTCTACACTGCCCATAAGCACCCAACCAAAAACAGTATTGATCGCCACTGGTGCACCTCGAGGCCCTCTCTTTAATCCAGGTCTAACCACATGAGCATAAACGTCAGTACCCAACAAAATTTCAATGTCCCCTGGTATACCAAACTCTGAATCTGCCAACTCTAAGTTCTGAATATGTTGCCAGTGGCACTGCTCAATTTTAGCAGAAGGGATCTTGGAACAAATGTTCGGAATCACAATCATGTCCAACTCTAACTTTGTTGGCTCATAAATGGACTCTACTCGACATTTGAGAGTGCCTTGGCTAGCAAGCGAGCTCATTTGGTTCAAGCCTTGAACCATCACTGAACGAGATGAGGTGTTGAGCCCCAATTTTTCAACACACTGCTGCGAAATGAAATTAGCCTCACTCGCACAATCCAGGAGAGCTCGACATCTCCTAACCTTTCCATTTTTATCTCGTACTAATAGCATTATAGTTGCCAGTAACACGGACTGTTCCCTTTTTACCACACTTGCCAACACACGCAATTGCTCTGCACCTTGTGGCTCTTCCACAGGTGGCTTGTTTGAGTCACTCTCATCTCCCGATGCCGGTGCTTTTGGGAAGTGCAATAATGTATGATGGTGTTTATTACATACACGACAACTTGATGACTTGCACTCCCTGCTGGCATGCGAGTTTGATAAACAGTTAAAACAAAGATTATTTTTTTTTGCGAACGTATACCGTTTATGAGAGGATAAAGATAGAAATCCATCACACTTGAGCATGGGGTGCTCCTCCTTACAATAAGCACATACAAGCTTTGTGCTGGTAACAAAGGACGAAGCGGGCCTAGCAGTGGTTGCTGAAACATGCTGCCTTCTATTAGTCACATAATTGGAAGTTAAGGCAGTTGTCTCCATTGCTTTACACTGCTTTTCCAAGAATCTACATAAACTACTAAAACTGGGAATGTCCGATTCGCAAAACTCAAGCTCAAATTTTTGCTTAAGACTCATATCCACCTTTTGCAGCAACATGTTGAATTTAGTGAAATCCCACATGTCATGTTCAAACTGCTTCAACGCTTCCAAATTTTCACTGAATACAGACAACAACGTTCGTAGGGAAGAAGCAGATTCACTATTTGCTTTGGGGGCCTGTACAATACCCTGCCAATAATTGGTCAACAAAACCCGGGTATTGTGATACCTTGAGACCAGAGACTTGAATGCAATCCCATAATTGCTTCCCGTTAGCGGTAAATTCTTGATTAGGCCAGCTGCATCCTTCACTAACGAAGCACTCAAATATTGGAACTTTTCAATATCTGACAATGATTCGTTCTCATGAATCATTGTTTTAAACAGATCATAAAAGGTTGGCCAGTTTTTCCAATTTCCATCGAATTTTGGCATTTCGATTTTCGGTAACCTCAAATGTCTGTTTAAATTTGAAGTTGACATAATCGCGTTTGCGTTCGTTACTTCCTTTTCACTGAGAGATCGAGCGTTCGATGATTTGACCGAACACCGCGACTTACTCGATGCTCGACTCGATTTCGAACTACCGTGAAAAACGGATCGAGCTTGATTCTCAGCGGCTTTATTTGCATAACCTCTCAGTTCTCGATAGATAGTTTTTATAGAGTATTGCAGTTCATCGAATTTGTTCTGCATTTCATGCTCGCTCTCCAACTCTGATCGATCAACTACCGACACGATGTCCAAATGCAATGAATCAAATAGATTGACCAACTCATTCAACGCCTCAAAACGAACCTCAAATCTATTCAACCTATCTAAATCCACTACTGCGTCTATTTTGACCTGTTGAGCCACGTGCAATATGGCTTCTACTCGTGTATAAACGCTTTCGCGCTTATTTTTTAGCTGAGTCAACTCCATTGTTCAACGCAAAAAAAATTCCTAAACGCGATTTAAACAATATGCAAACGTGATTTCAACAATATGCAATTCGAGTATGTACCTAGTTATATACAAGCAATAACGTCACCTTGAAATTAAATGACTCAACACGGCAATAAACAATTACAAATTTACTAGACTAAAGGAAACAAGTAAAATTACTTCAAAAAATGGACTGTATCAACTAATAACAAAACAAAACAACTATAAAAATCCGGTCGATGGGCCAAATGTAAATACCACGTGTATTTATTTTATAATGAATAACAAAAAAAAACAGAACAAATAGGGCACTGACAATAAGCAAAGTTACCTACCTTTATTCTCCAATAATGCAGGAACATAAGCTTCGTTTTTCTGTATTCACACACAACACCTCTAGGGACCTCGTGTCTCCCAAAGGACTTACAAACACAATGGATATTTAGAGACCTCGTGTCTCTTCAAGGGGTTGAAAGCAATTCGCTTTCTCGAGACCTCTTGCCTCTTCAAGGACTCAAAAACAAGTGGCAGAGGGATGCAAGCTTCTCTCCCTTCTCTCATTCTTCTTCCCCCTCTCTGGTCTTCTGGCGGAAACCATTAGTAACACTTACTCTATGTCAGTGTAGCGCGCGACATTTGAATTTAAAAGTGACAGAACAACGAGCATGAACAGGACTCGATTATCTGATGAACAGGACTTAGCCCACTCGGCCACGGTCGACATGACATATGTATGTACTAGCAGGTATATTCTGTAGTATGTTAATTGTCTAACATCTTTACTGTTTACACCAAACAACTTTTATTTACAATGCATTCAATACCCTATTGCATATTCGCATACAATTCAACCATACACTCACAGATATTAAAACCTCCTTTCGCCTTAATATTCGGTTATATACCTGAAATGTTTAATTATGACCCGGAAGTAATAATTACTCAAGACTACAATGCTAAGCGCAAAGAACTAATGCAAATCGTTTACATAATAGTACGAGGTCGTATTGAAAACTCAAAGATTGAGCATTACAAAGAACTAACAAAAATACGATTCAACCTGTGATGCCCCGGCTAAGCGGAGGTCCGACGGGTAGGTTGCCAATCCGTCATTGGGGCGTGACCTAAATATTTTAAGTTACATATCCTCGGGCGCCATCTTTATTCCCTATTAAATAGGACGGGGTCAGATCCCCGTGAGAACTTCTGCTAAGGCCCTCGTAGAACACCACAAAGTTACTGTTCCATAACAGCCTTGTCCTAGGGTAGCTCGAATGGCGAAGAAAACTATAGCCAGGGGTCGAAATATCCTGTAGAGTTCTCGGGAGTTAAGTAGGCTTTAATTACCTACCCCTGAATAATGGCTGTTTTCCTAGCTTACAAAGTTGGAAGGAGAAATATTATAAACAGGTAAATTTATGACATACCTCCGCTAGTTACAATCCGTCACAGTATTCTAGCTTAAACACACATACACTAGTGCAGATATCTACAGGCAGTGCAGTAAAACGCAACTAATTTAATAAAAGCTTCTAATAATATTTAAAATAACGAAAATGACAACAATAAAAATCCATAAATTATAAAAATTAAAAATTCGCTACAGTTCATGCGATTAAAGAGAAAACATAACATTATCTCTGATAAGCCATTATTCCATAGTGGAAAGGATACAAATACGTTACTATTTAAAAATACAATGATATTCGACTAGAATAATATTTGTGCTATTTATAAAAAATAAAGCGTGATATTAGCATTAGCACAGCAATCAACAAGGCATGTTAAAGCAACGGCAAGCGGAAAGCGACATACACATGCATCAAATGGGAAAATGACCCCGCTATAAATTCCGCCTCAGTCGGAGGTTATATCTTCCCCCGGGCTTTATTTCCGCGATTCCCAGGAGTCCTATTCTGCTATGCAAACGGTTACCACTCTCATATGACTCTAGCCTGCTAACTAATAAAACCGGGTAAATTGTCCCCTATTTCTGTCGAACACCCTGTATAATTAACTGTCCCATCTAGCGGTCACGTACCATTCGGAGCAACTCCATGCTTCCCCCAAGGACATACGTCCCTCAGGATAAACGAAGGCTACACAGTACAACACAGGTTGCCGGACGCACTAAATACTACCCCTTTAATCAGCACTGTCCGTGCTCCCGTTCCCCTTTTATGGGTAAGAAACGTGACCAGCTTGTCACTTATCTAGGCTGGGCACTCTATCTAATCAACCACCCTGTCTAGAGATCACATACCATTCAGAGCAGCTCCATGCTTCCCCCAAGCACATACGTTACAATTCGCTAAACACCATATATCCACGATAATACGGTATGACCCTTTAAATGGGTCAACACGCGAACAGTTTTGTTACTCCTACATACAGTACACCCTGTATACACTTTCCATACTAACACGCTGTTAATATTACACATAGAACAGCATCAATCAAATACCCAGTTATCTATTTCAGTTTGCAAATTATACTTCCCCAAGTTTCCGAAGCATAACTAACCTTGCAAACCACGATAGTAGGACACAGTTGTTATAGACTCTGGTTCATTCCTATCCAACAAATAACACGCAGATTTCACTATTACGTAGCACAGCGAAAAAAACTTCCCAGTTAATTTACCTACCTGTCGCTCACACGATACTCGAAATTACCATACAACCACCCGAAACCCCTTGTCTCGGCCGCGACCTGAAGGCATCTGCCGTTGGCGTTCCATCTCTTGGAGGTCTATTTGCCATGCGCTCAGGGACGCACCTAAAATGAATCCCATTGCGCGTGACGGACAAGCGCTATGCCTTTCATCATGCACAATTCACGTTCCACTTGTGGTCACTTTTCATACTTTGAAGTGTTTCTAAAATAAGTCCAATTTATTACCTAGCAAATATTCATTAGTTAAACCGCCTTAATGAATTATTCGCTATTTAAATAACCATAATAAATTCGGACTTCATTACAAACCTTTTAAAGAATGAGACATTGTATATAAAAAAGATCCCTCCAGGTTTTCACAAGAAACATAAAAACCCTTTTTAGGACCTTACTCAATAGTTTCACTGTTAGAGCACAACAAAGCAATTTTGAATCCTCGCAACTTATATTTTCTAACAACCTATTATTTATCACAGATGCGTTACTATTTATAAATTTTACCTCTTATATTTATGATTTTAAAACTACGACGTTTAAATTATATCCGTTGTCTTGACAACCGCACTTTTGAATGGTTTATATAACAATTTTAAAGAAACATGGATGATTTAAATTGTAAATACCTGGTAGCTGCTGCCTTTCTTGAAATACACCCTAACAATGTTGTTAATACCAATATACTTCTTCATTTAACATATTTGGTACGTTTTTGACATGAAATATAACTGCATTATTATTTTACTTCTCCAATTACCACTATTTAAAGACAATTTTGCTTTAAATATCTTGGTATATACCGACTATTCACTACTAACAACTAACTTGGTCTCTGGCGTCCTTACCATGTAACTTTATTTCACTTATTACAACTTGTTCTTGATCGTTAGCAGATTCACTGGATTCTTATAACCTCTGTTAATAACTATTACTTATTTTGCAGGGTATCTGGAGTAAATTTGTTATCATTTATAGGGATTTACTTAATTTTTAATACAATCCATCTGAAAATGACGCTACTGTTGCTGCTGTTGAACCAAGAAGACATTGTTTATAGACAAGTGTTTTCGGTTCTATATTTTATTAATCTTGATACCCTGTTTTATAGCTTTAACGACCAATAACACCGTTCATTAACAAAGTTATTCAAAACAAAGTTCCTTCAGGAAAAATGTGATTTAAAATTTTATGAACCTACTGGATAATTAGTCAAATTTATTATCATAAAGCGGCAAGTTCGATATTTTGTAATTTCTTAACACTAATAATGTGTAAATTGATTTTAAATGCTTTGCTTTGGATTTTATTGCTTTGCTTTCTCCCATTTAACCTTCCATTCGCGCATGACCTATAAATAGTGATTTGTCTATTATCAGTAGATGATTTTCTAAATAAACACAACTTAATATCTAACCACAATGAACTCGAACATTTTTTACTACCTATACCTTATTTTAGTAATAGCTTTTAACCACTTATGCTACCCCTTCCCTCTTAATCGCCTTTATCAAAGTGATTATACGAAATTATTGTCACTTTATGTTAGAAATAGCTAGTCCTATTTTCTTATTCTTTAGTCTTATTTGACTGATAGACTCTTGTGTCCCGTTAGATTTTAACATACCAATTTTAGGTCAGTCCATTTCACTACGTCTTTATATATAAGTGTATTACTTCATGTTTGTTTTTATTTATTATTTATTTAAGAAAATATCCTGCTTCAACCTAAAAGATTATTAGCAGGTCTTGGTGAGATATAATTAGATAATAATAATTAAATGACAACAATAAATACAATAATATCATGAGAAGAAGCAGTTAAAGTTTATTAGCACTAGATCTGGTTGAATAATGTAATTAACTTCAGGAATGTCAGGAGCTGAGTATGGTTTTCTCTGTTGGATCCTAAAAGATCGGTCAAGTTGTTTGGTATGTTTGAGGATATCCTATTTGCTTCGTATAGTGGGCATTCTACAAGGAAATGTTGAACAGTGCATTGTATATCACAGCAAAAACAAATAGATGGGGGCAGCTTCTTCATTATATATTCGTGGGTGAATTTAGTATGGCCTATTCTCAACCTGGATATGACTGTCTGATTTTTTCTTCCATTTGGAAATGATAGATTATCATTTACTCTTGGTCTGATATGGAGCAGTTTTGAGGGTTTAGTCTCCCACACTTTTTACCATTTGCTAGAGATAACTGTTTTTATCTTAATCTCGTTCGTATGGATTTGGTAGACTGGATCGTTACAGGAAGTGGCGACTCCTTTTGCAAGTGCATCCACAATATGTTTGTTATTTATTTCTCTGACTACGTACTTAACTAAAGAAATACTTTGTACGTTTTACTATTTACTTTCACAGGTTTGATATTTATTTTATTATTTAAGGAGTTTTGTTCATGATTTTACTTTTATAGGTGTTCAGCAATTGAACTAAATTAACTATGACCTGGCTCTGAATTTGCTTAGTAGTATATATATCATGTGATACTTGGGGGTACACCTTAAGGTATTTCAATTTTTCTTTATTTTGGAATTTTTGAACTCATGTAAAAAATTATATATGACGGTATTTTTATTTTGTTTATGACAAGTTAATTAATTTGCATCTTAAATTCATAAATAGTAACTTTTTTTACAATATTATGTCTCGTTTATCTGGCCTGTTCCCCTTAAACTTAATACTGAACACTGAAAATATACTTATTTTTGTTTGTGTATACTTGTCTGTCTATGTGCCCTACAACTATATATATATATATATATATATATATATATATATATATATATATATATATATATATATATATATATATATATATATATATTCAATATCAACTCTATTTTTTTTTGTTTATTTTAACAAATATCGTACGAAAATAAAAAAAGTTTAAACGAGCATCTTAAATGCGTGTGTTTCTCTGGAAGTAATAGTAACTCTTAAGTTAAAGATTGTGTAAGTAAATGGTGCAATAAAATTCAAGTTTTTTCTTATGTCAAAATGTAGTTTGTTAATGTGTTGGTGGTATTGCTAATAGCGGTAGGATCCAACCTATTAAAATTGGATCCTGAAAAAGTACAAGTTTAAAACATTTTGTTGAATGATTGTAGTGTTCACATCCGGCTTTATAGGATCAAACATTTTGGCGCGAAAAAGACTAAATGGTCGAGAACGAGATTAATTAGTTTAGACAGACTAGAATGGTGGTTCCAATGGCCCACTTACATAACCCGAGCGGGATGAGGAATTGTTATTTGTGGGTGCAGACTTATAATGAATACACGTGTCGTTAAAACAACAACAATTTAATATTACCAAGTTAGAAATTTACACACAAAGTTAATCGGTGAATTGTGACCCAATATTGATTAACGCAAGAAAAGTAACTTACAAAGGTATGTAGGTGATCGTAACCAGAATGTGGAGGGTGTCGCTGATATCTGGGAGCGTCTTTCAAGGGGGGCAACGTTGTCCACGTGTCCAGGTGATGAATGTGGATTTGGATGTCTTGATGGGGATTGAGCGCGGTAGAAATGATTTATAATAACGGCCGAGTCGCTCGTCGGAAGACTGGCGCTTCCCACAGCGAGGCTTACTGACCTGTCCACGTGACAAAGATGGGTTTCGGTCTCTTAATGTCACGATGAAAAAGAAGTGTTGATTACGGATCGCGGGTCAGGCGATCTTACTGACGGGTGGACGACGACGAAGTGGGCGAGTCTTGAATTCAATTTTGCTGCCTCTCTTTGTTGTTGTCGCTTGATGACACTTGCAACATGGCGCCACTGTTGGTGGTCCCTAAAGGCTGTTGTAGGCGTTAGTGGAGGCTTGCAGAGTAGAAATGGACAGATTGGACTCAGGGAGATTAAGAGTGGGCATTGGAAAATATTAGAACACAAAAATGATACAATGTAAACTATCAACAATAAACAAATAATATATATATATATATATATATATATATATATATATATATATATATATATATATATATATATATATTATTGCATGCACAGACATGGCTATATATTAAAAAAGCCTTTTATCCTACTGAACCTACAAATTAAAAACAGTTAAATATAAATATATTCGTCAATGAATAGATTTTGACATAGTTTAAATTTATTAAGTAAGGCATAAAAAAAACATTTTTGTATCAGAAAACATTGAACAATTAAACTCACAATGAATGAACTGCTTAACAAAATACAAAGTAATATAAACCCGGTATAGACAGCTACAAACACAAACAAGCTGGTAAAAGACCAAATTTATAAACTGTCTTCGACAGAACAAAGTGAATTTAAATAGGAATATGATTAGGGATTTTAACAAAATGTGTTAATATGTATAGAAAATAAGTAAAAATTTGTTAATTATCAATTAGGGAAACTATGTGTTAGTAATTATTCTAGAAAAATAAGGTTTAATGTGTTAATGAATGATAGGTTATAAATTTTAAAACTAACACAATTTGACTTACATGTATAAAATCGGAATATTGAATTATATGCAGGAAATGACTTTCCTTTGACTAATGTAGTTAAATCATGTTATTGGCTTATCTGAAAACAGAAAATGGTGATTGGTAAATAAAAAGTTTAAATAAAAATTAACAACTGTGATTCGAAGTTACAAAACAAAAGATAAAAATTAGAACTTCCGTGAGGAAGAACGAAACATTGGAAAGAAGACGCTGGTAGAAAGAAGAAGCTAGTAGATTGCAGCAACAGAAAATGTTCAAAAAAGTTAATATAAATGATTAAAAACTATAGTGAAAGTATTTTATAGGTTATACCTACCAGTAAACAGCTATACAACAACTCCAATCAAGAATACTCGTACATAAATTGGGTAAAAACAGTGAATAAGCTAGAAGATTGACCCACACCAAGCAGACTCAGGGGTAATGCATCAATAATTGTTAAAAAGTGTATGATATATTCAAAACAAGAAATGAACCTGTAAGTTTTATAAAGGAATAATATGTCAACGTCAATCCAAGAAGTTAAATGTCATTTGCAAAGGCAATCATACCAAAAGAAGAACTAAATATAAAATATTTATGAAGTACTTGTGAGAGTCACCAGAGGGCGATAAGTAAACGTAAGAAATTCAACCTTATTTCCTCCATTTTAATATTTTCGTTGCCAAGCAACAAAATTCACCTGAAACGACGTTACCATGGTGATAAATAATTGCCAATGAAACTATTCAGATCCGTCATAGCAAGTCATAACATTTTTTTAAACAAAGCATTGGAAATAAAATTCTCAATAATAAGTCATAATTGCATTAATAAAGCTGGCATATTTGTATGTTAAAATTAGTAATATACGGGATCCCAAGTAAGAATTTAAATTTATAAAATTAAGTCAATAACCAAACAAAAAGCTTTTTTATAAAAATAATAATAATAATAATAAATAAATATTAAAAAAAAAATTTCAAATTATATATTGCTCATTATTTTATTTTCTGTAAATGTCACAGATATCTGTCCATTGACCAATTAATCCTATAGCCGTATATAAAAAGTTCAGCAAACATAATATATATGCACCAAGAGTAAGAATTTTCGACATTGGTGGACCCAACTATTAAACATTCCCTGTAGGTAAGAAGAGTATCAACAAAATAGCTGTGGCATAGTAAGTAGATCAAAAACCAGGTAGATATTTAATTTGATAAAATTATATATATATGTATATATATTTTTTCTTAATAAACTCATAATTTAATTCAGTATAATAAAATAAAACAAAAGGCGCCCAACAAAAACATAATAAAACAAATAACACAAATATCAACACCTATATTTAAATAAAAATACAGTAAAAATAATAAAACCAACAAAAACTTTAATAACACATTTATTTCAATATTACAATAATCAATTTCAAAATTACAATAAAACACAATACACTATACAAAAATACAATATATAAAATCACCCACCAAAACATTACGCACCCCCGAAACACAATAATATATATATATATATATATATATATATATATATATATATATATATATATATATATATATATATATGTGTGTGTGTGTGTGTGTGTATGTGTGTGTATGTGAGTGCGCGCGAGCTTGTGTGTGTTTGTGTAATTTTTTTCTTAAAAGGTTTAGATCATTTTAATGAAAATTCGCTACCACACCGCACTTGTGGCGTCCAGACTTTTTTGCATGTTCGTCAATTCTAGCGGAGCACGTCCAACTGGTTAAATAAAGCTGACTTAATCATATTCCATAAAGGAGCTCAATTCAATTCTAAATGTAAAAGCTTAGCTTAGAGACGCAAATATACTAATATACATGAATTTTACTATACTCATAGATATGTCGATATTGATTCGGAAAGGTTAATGTAATGAACTCTCCCAAAATTCTCAGCAAAATTTCTACACTAATACAAAAAATATGCTAATAGGCATACTGTTTTTCGTATAACTCGTGATAAAAACTTGTATATCAAGCAAAAAAGTTTCATTCCGTCGCAGATATAAGTAATACAAATAAATAAGAAGGCGTTTGTCTAATAATATTGTAACTTGTGGGACACGAATATGATATAAATCGTCATTAGGTTCTTTTAGACCGACTCACTGTGGACCTTATACTTCCTATATTTGCCAGAGCTCGAGGAGTTATCCCAAAAGAAAATACAACAAAAAATATCCTACAAAGAGCAGACTACCGTAAATTAGCAATGAGAACGTGACATGTATGGCTAGCTCGGTCTGTAATATTATCTTATTACTTAGAAGACTAGAAATTTAATACATAATTGAAAGTAGCCTAAGCGGAGAGTGGAGCTTATGATGAGCACTGACAAGTATACTTGGAAAATCCAAATCACCACAACACATATTTTTAAAGACCTGACGAACGTTTCACTAACAAAGAAAATTTTTCATCCCCTGATGTCGCTAACTTTGTTAAAGAATCGATAGTAAGGTCTTTAAAAAGATGTGTGTGGTGATTTGGGCTTTCCAAGCGTACTTGAAAGTAGCCTGATACCAGATAAAAAAATTTCAATATTTCAAATGTTTTTGCTTATAGAGAGAGCCCCATAATTAATTGGACATTAGTTAAGGAGTGATAGCTGCCACAAATATTAAGCGATTGGGCTCAACATGCCTTCGTAAAATGTTACTCTTTTTCGCTTTACAAAGTGTGTTCGTGTGTGTGTGGGTTTTTTTCTTTAACTTCGGTATATTTCCGCGACTATGGCCAATCACCGACGTCAGGGAGCAGTTTCACCCCACTATCCTGGAAATTTTGCCGGAACCCTGTCTTTCTGTAAGGAGGGTAGGGATCTTTAACGTGCCCAACATCGCATGGACACGGTTCCGACGGCTTTACGCCCCCTCCGATGGGCGGAACGTGCAAACATTCAAGTTGCTTAAATACAATTCCAGAACCTCGATTGATGTTAATGTTGCAGTTTGTACTGATAAAGTGAAAGGAGAACCCTGGGATCGAACCCAGTACCCTTCGGTTCAGAGGCACACGTTCTTGCCCCTGAACCACCGACACTCTGTTTTACAGAGTGTTTAAATAATAATATGTCTTAAAACAATTTTTTTAAATATCTTGAAAGTGGTTTAACATATTATTATGAAATGTGCCATGGTATTATAAGGCATCATTCGTAATAAGATTATGGTCTCAATTTCACCACTGCCGCTTGGTTGCGCCACAGACAGCAACACTGGTTCATTTTTTGTCCACCCTGTACGCACATTTTCGAACAAAATAAAGAAAGCCCATAGTTTCACAAAAAAAAAGGTATACCACTTTCAGGTTGAAAAAATTGACCGCTTTCAAAATAAACGTACTTTTTCAATGAAATTAAATTAACGATTATTTGCAAACATGTATTCTTGAAGGTTTCGATCTTAGTGCAAATTATTTGTATCTGTTATCGATATTTTTACCACAATAAAATGTACGTTATCCAATGAAACATTTTTATTAATAATTCAGCAAAGTCATTAAATAAAATAACAGCTCTAAAACTATTAGTTAAAAAGAAAACGGATATCGTAAAGATTGTTACAAATTGCATTGACCTACCTAATTAAATTAATATAAAATTTAAGTGCAACTTAAAAGCAAAACAATAACAAATCAGAGTAAGTGCTCAAAGTGTTCACCATTTACGGTAATGCATTTTCTGACTCGTTTATTAGAGTATTATTTCTTACTTTAAAAATGAATTTAGTGGAGCTCTAATATATTTCTAAGATCAAACAGACAAGGCTATACTTCCAGACTGTATTTATTGATAAAAGTTTAGATATATAGATAGATAGATTGATAAAAGAAGTTATGAAACTCTGATATCATTAACATCCTGTAAGATATTTTTCCATAATAGCTGGCGGTCATTTAATTGATCTTTGTAGCCTAGTGGCTAAATAACCCCAGAAGTAAAAATCTAGCGTAGTCGGCACCACGCGCTGGCCATAGGTGCACGCTGCCTCTACCAATCAACCTTTGAGGGTAAATTTCATGAAAATAATTTCGCACAACTCAGATTTAATGTGCTGGAGCACCATCATGCATGAACCAAGAGTCACTAGTTAAAGTTAAAGGTACATGTTCTAAAATGATCGGTAAGTTACCTCTCAAAAACAAGTGATACGTTGTTCCGTTAAGTCTAAGTGGCAGGTCAAATGGTTCCACAATAGAATTTTCAAGATTTCCACATCAAATGTTTATTGAAAATTCATGTTGAAAATGATGTTCGCGGATGGCATGAAGATTTTCAATCGCATAGTTATAGCTATTCCGCAAATTGAACATACCTCTTCTGGAGAATGAGTCTTTATCAGTAAATAAAATTTTCTTGTAAAAGATTGGATCCTTTAAATTGCGTTCTCTCATAAATTGGTAAAATTGAAGTCTTCTTGGTAAGTCCTGCGGTAAAAGCTGCTGAACTAGAGTGAAATAATACGTATGCAGCTTTTCTCTGCGTATGATTTTGGACACTTAAGATTTGTTTATACACGTTGCTACACTAACACGTTTCATGCTGGTTTCCCCGTCTTCTATAATACGAACTATGATTTCGTCTTCCATATCAGCATGAATTGCACTCGTCTCCCTGCATTTCTGTTAGTGAATTTTCTTAGAAAAATTCACTAATGGAATTATTCCGACTTTTGAATTTTGAAAAAATTTCGTCAAATGAGCGCGAACTGGGACCTCTAGAACCCATATCCGGGGTCAGTTTCAATTTTTATATGTATATATATATATATATATATATATATATATATATATATATATATATATATATATATATATATATATATATATATATATATATATATATATATATATATATATATATATATATATATATATATGAGTATCACACCGATAGCTCAAAAAATATTGGTCCGATTTTAATAAAATTTGGCACGAATCCTCCTTTTGTAAGTCGATTGGATAACTTCATTAGCCAGGAACATCGAACCAGGTTTTTTGTCAAAATTTTGGGTTTTCTTTCGAAAAAAAAAATTATCTCAAAAAATAGAAAAGGTATGGTAACCAAATTTGGTACGTAAGTTTACAATATTTAAAAAAAGCTATATGTCAAAATGTATTCTCTGCGTTACAAGAAGAAAGGTTTTAAAAAATTTTTGGTGCCAGACAATTTCTATAAAAATTCACTACAATAACGCACTTGCTGCGTCCAGACTTGATTTTTGGGATGAAATGAGCCAGTTTCACCTAATCTATCGTACAGTGCGTTAAAAGATTTATGGTTTGGTTGCCTTCTATCAGGATAAATCTGTAGCGCTGTGCTGCTCTGCGCGAACAAAAGTTTTTCTGGGTATAAAGACACACCATATCTCGCATTTGTGAATTTAACAAATCATTATGACGCGGAATTTTAACGCAAATAACAAGACTAAAGTGGCAACTAAAGATACTTGTTTAATGTCAGTTGATTTTGACAGGTTATAGTAAACAGGTTCCAAGTTGCTACTATTACATACTTAGCTACAATCTAAATGCAGATTTTTGGTTTTCATTGAAAAACTACTTTTATTTTTAAAACGGTAAACTTTTTCGACTTTAAAGAAGTATACCTCTTTTTTGTGTGAAACTAAATGGGCTTTCTGTATTTCTGTTCAAAAATGGGCGTACAGGGTGGACAAAAGATTATGACCATGTTAATGAACCATTGTTGATGTCGGTGGCGCCACCTAGCGGCAGTAGTGAAATTGATACCGTCATCGAATTACGCATGATGCCTAATAATACCATGCCACATTATATATATATATATATATATATATATATATATATATATATATATATATATATATATATATATATATATATATATATATATACTGTATTTGTTTGCTGTAAATTTGTGATTTCTTATTGGTTTGCGTGGACTGCAGTTTCGAACCGTCCCAGTTCATCAGAACACTACTGACTGTTATCGCTCCTGTGTGGTCTACGTCTGAGATTGTACGTGACGCATGCGTCGTGAGCTTATATTGGTAGATTTACTGTTCTCTGATTGGTTGTGCCTTCGGACTGTGTCGTGTGTATCGGTCTCCTGTCTTGGTCACTGTAGTTTGATAATTTATGTAGTTGTGTGGCCTTTATTAAGTTTTGTTTAAATGTTTGTACTTGGATTTGTTCTGGCATTAATTGTTTCTTATTGTTTGTTTGTTGAATGTAGTATTGTTCCCAGATTTCCATTTTTTTTGTGGTCTTTAACATGTTTCATTAGTTGTAATTGGGTGATGTCTGTTTTTTGGTGTTTTGTGTTGCGAATTTGTGTAGCTACGTGCATAGAATATGTATAGCTACGTTTGATTTGTGTATCACAACAAGTATTTGAGGAACCTAAAAAGCTAGCAAGTGAAAATCTGTTAACAAGCCTTTACGGCCTACAACCTATTTATTTAAAATAATTAGAAAATGGCGTAACTTTCGGGAGTACCGTAAATCGATAACAACTTATATGTTTTGAATAAAATGCTCATGTTTTTTATTTTTTTTTATAATTCTACGTTGAATTTTATATTGACTTTATGCGTCATATTACCAACCTAAACGTCAACTTTCTGAAATAAAAATTATTTTATGTCAAAACTGACAAAATCAATGAGTGTTGACAACATTTGTAAGAGTGGAACTAACAAAGATAGAACAACAAAATTTTAGCAGTAGGCATCCAAAACATTCAAGTTCATTTATATTTAATTCAACTTCGAGAATTGATCACGGACGGTCTGAAAAATAATTTGAACAAAAAGTTACTTTTTCAGATGGACCACCCTGTATGTTTTAAGCTTGTTATATGACTTAGAATAGCATTTCCTGTACCTAACTCTTCCGGTTTTTGAGCTAATTGCAATTATTTAAATCGGTTTGGCATGATCGCGATCCTTATGGTGACATGGAGTACACAAATGAGGACATACTGATTTTATTTTATATCCATGGAGAAACCAGTCGAATTAAACTTTGAACTTGCCGAGTTTTTAACGATGGATATGCACAAAGATGACAAAGACAAAATTTCGGAACATTGAAAATAATTTGAAGCCTTTTGGAAACGTACTGGCGCCTCGTAATTTGCCAAAACCAATAACATCAGATAAAGCTGTGAAGATAACTGTTTTGGGATCTTTTAATGTCTCTCCTGGAGCTTCTACTAGTTCAGCGGTAAGTGGTCTTAGATATTCACGAAACTCAAAACAAAGAATTTTAAATAAACATAAAAAGCACGATTTCAAGTTTTCGACCGTTCAAGAATTACATCAACCAGATCCATTTCACCGGGTGAAATATTGCGAAATGATGCTTGTTAAAATACAAAAATATCCAAATTTTCTTCACATAATTATTTGGACAGATGATTCAAAATTTTCTAAAGAGGGTATTATTAATCGACGTAACTCACACATTTGGTAGCATGAAAATCCATTCGCAATCAGGCCAAAAGATTCTCAACAAAAATTTAGCTTCAATGTTTTCGCAATGTGAATATATATGTATCACACCGATAACTCAAAAAATAATGGGCCGATTTCGATCAAATTTTATGAGTACCTTCCTTTGGAAGTGGCTTGGCTAAGTTCGTTAGCCAGGAAAATCGGCAAAGGTTTTCCCCGGAAAATGTTATATTTTCTTTCCTAAAAAAGTTATATCTCCGAATATAAGAAAATACTGGCAACCAAATTTGGTACGCGTGTTCGTATTATAAAGAGTGAACCATGCACCAACATTTAGGCATGTAAGTTTAAAGACAAAAAGGTATGGACATTTGAAGAAAAACATTTGGGGTTTTCCTTAAAATGTCAAAGTCGCGATTTGAAACGACAAAATTGGCAACATTTGGGCAAAGAACCTGAAATAAATATGGATTATATAAAGAAAATGTCACAAGAAACGTGTTCTGCAAACCCTTAAATTTCAGCTTCAACCGTCATTATCCTTCATTTTGCTAAAATATTTTCAGAAATGTCGTTCCAACTAGACCCATTTTCTGATGTTTTGGCGGTAGTTTTCGTTAAGTTTATGGTTTAGCAATCTATAATTTTTAGCTAATTTTCGTAGAAAAAATTCGCTAACAAGGACACTAGACTTTTGAATTTTAAACAGATTTCTTTCAATGAGTGCAAACTAGGCCACTTAGAATCCACATCCGGGTTAAGTTTCAGTTTTTATTTGTTTACATATATACAGGGTGACGCATTTCTACGGTAAAGCTCACTATGATTGTTATTATACAAGATACGAGAAAAAGTTGTAAACGTTCATTATAGGATGTCTTAAGCTGCATCTTATAAAATTATTTTGACAATAACAGGTGGCCCAAAATTCGCTGGTGATACCTCAAATTCAACACTCTTATATTATTGCATTTTTTATCAAAATATGATGTATGTTTGTAAGAAAAAAATCGAGACTCAGTAAGTGCGTTTTGGTAGCGAATTTTCAATAAATGCTACAAATTTCAATGATTTTAAGTTTATTTTGAGAAAACTTTTGCAGATTTGCAAACAATAAGGTATTTTCATAAAATAAGGTAACATTTTTTCTACTATATAGGTTATGCCAGTAATCATATTGATGCCTGCTTGCATGAGAGAGACATATTTGGTATTAAAAACATTCATTTGAAAATTAACTCCATAACGCACTTGCTGCGTCTAGACATGTTATTCTATCCAATATGATATTTGCTTTTGTGCTGACGTCGATGGGATTTACAACGAAATGGGAATAATTCATGATACCAAGGAATGGTGTTTATTTATTGACAGTTCTGTCTCCAGCTTAAAGGCGGTTCTCCTACACAATGTTAATAAATTAACTTCTTTACCGGTTGCATATTCTGTACACTTAAAAGAAGACTATGCACATATTAAAACGCTTCTTGAAAAAATAAAACATCCTCGATATCAATGGGATGTGCGTGAGACTTTAAGATGTTTTTTTTCCTTGGACTGCAAGGCGGGTAGACTAAACTAAGTGTTTCTTCTGCATGTGGGAGAGCCCTGCAGATAGTAAAATCTTATATCGGGAAAATACATTATCCACGGTCGTCTGGTTGCTAAAAAGAAGATTTTACTTTCACCTTTAGATATTAAATTAGGGCTAGCTAAACAATTCTTGAAGACTCTTGACACAAATTCACTTGCCATATAAGATCGATGTTCCCCAGTCTGACCATAGCAAACCGAAAGGCAGTACTTTTTACTGGGCCACAAATTAAGAAAAAAATGCCAATGCCTGCAAAATTAGAAACAACACTGACTGAGAATGAACAAAATGCTTGGAGAGCATTTTGCGCGATCACATGGTTTTTTCGGGGCGATAACAAAAGCGACAACTACGTGGAAGTATTTGATGATGTATTAACAGCTTTCAAAATTGTGGGCTCTCGCATGTCAATTAAAATGCATTTCTTGCATTCTCATCTAAATTCTTCTGAGAAAACTTATTCGAGAAAGGTGCCATTTAGACATTAGAGGAATGGGAAAGCGTTATCAAGGTAAATACGATGAACGCATGATGGGTGATAATGTGTGGCATCTCATCCGAGATGGATGTGGCCAATATCAAAGAAAAAGTCGTTCCCTTAAATATGTACACAATGAAAAAAAGATTTTTTTGTTGTAGCAGTAATCTGAAAATTTTTTATTTTTCTGTCAGATATTTCACGTTTAAATAATTTTTTCTGATATTTTTTTCCCTAAAATATTATTACTAAAATTTAGTTAGTGTTAGTTTTCCCTAATATGGGGAATTTCCGGGATGACTTTCGGGACACGGCTTTCCTACAAGATCATGCTCGAGCGCCAACGCCTATAGAGTTTTCTTCAGAGAGTAGGCGTGCTCTCTCGGGATACTCATCTCTTTCCCAAGTCACTGTCGACGTACACACAAGCCCGGGGTAGATTCTAGTGGAGACAGGGTCCTGCTAAGTTAAGACGAAGTCCCCGGGACTTCTGGTTATGGCCTTTATTAGAGATCTAGGGGTAAGGTTTATTTAGGCGGATATTTTGGAGTGTTTAAATGCAATGCTGAGTAAATGAAAATAAGGTCTATTTACTACCTATTTACAAAAGGAAACAACTGCTACCAGGGAATAAAGTAATTATGAGGAGCCAGAGGCAGAGGTGGTTATTTGACTATCAAAGCTACGCGCGGGTTACACGAGGGGTCAAAGCGGCAAGGCTTAAGCGGTGCGGGGTGGTAAGCAAGGTAGTGAATAATAGCAGGTGTTCCCAAGCGGGCATGCAATATACAGGGTGTGTCGGACACTAAATCAAGCTTAGGTAGCTGCGTACTAAAATATATTGCACTGAAAGGTATTATCTACGGCCCATCATCCGTACGCTTTTATTCACACGCTGGGGGAACCTTGTTCGGTGCGGAAGATGCCCTTCTCGGTTCCCAGATTGTCACCCCCTCCAAACGGATCCGCGGAGAGCACGGGAGGCCAGGCGGGGCTTGGCTGCATCGATCCGTACCAGCGCAGTCGCTGCAATACGAATCTACTACAGCCCAGGAGTATCCTGGCTACTATCCTCCCTCCGGAGCACGGCGGCGACCGCCAGAAGGGTTGGTTTTGGCTGTCCCTGATAATGCAATCACTACGACAGGGACGACTCCCAACACCTTCGTGCGGCCGAATGCCTCCGCGATCCCGGGGGAAATGCAACTTCGGAATGCAGCCCCTAACTCCCCGAACACCCCGCCAACGGATACAGGGAAGAAATGGTCCCCTCTAAGGTTCCCAGTCTCATTGCGGAGCGTTCAACATTTCTACCACGGGCTCGCTAAATAGTATTAGGCTTTCACCTACCTGGGGTACTCTCCGGCGACGGTGCTCACTAAACAAACACTGGGGCGGTGGCCTCGTGAATCGGCTACCTTGCTAATGTATCTGCTACCGGTATACTATTATTTTCCTGCTGCGGACTTCTCTTAATTCCACTTACCTGCGGCCAACCTACTCGCTTGTTAGCGGTGACTCTAGAACTAAAACTCTCCGTCGGCCGTCCGCCCGGCCACAATTCTTTTTCCAAACTCGCGCCCGCCTAATTGTCCCCCTACTAATTATTCTCTTCGACGTGTCGGATTTCGTTACTCTACGAAAAATGTTGGAAAATATTCCAACCTTCGCAAATGATAATTGCAGTTTATGGTGTATATCATAATGCAGTGGCGATGATGGTAAATTAGGCCGGATAATCTCTCCAGGATTAACGACTTTGTGAATATATATATATATATATATATATATATATATATATATATATATATATATATATATATATATATATATATATATATATATGTTTCTTAATTCTAATAAAATACTCTATATATTATTGCATATTCGGAATGAGCATGCAATTCTGAGGAAAACGATATGCCACTTATCTATACTGGTGTCAGCCGTTCTCAAGGTATTCGATTTTCTAAATTAGGCCGGATAATCTCTCCAGGCTTAACGACTTCGTGAATATATATATATATATATATATATATATATATATATATATATATATATATATATATATATATATATATATATATTACTATATTACTTTAACAACGAGTTTTTTGAACAAACTGAAGGCACAGCAATGGGCAACCCACTCTCTGCATTTATTGCAGACCTTTTCATGAGTAGATTTGAGACGGATTGAGAAAATGAAAGTGAGTATTTTCCTAGAGTATGTGTTTCGTTATGTAGAGGATAATTTTGGAGTGTTTAACACAAATATGTTCTAAGTGGATGATTTTATTAAGAGTCTGAAATAAAATTCACCCACAAATTAAAAGTTAACAGTAAACTTCCTTTTCTAGATGTCCTAGTTGTTATAAATAATGACTCTCTTCAATTCGATGTCCACAGGATGGAAACTACCGCTCTAAGTTACATTCCAAATGACTCACATCATATGTTTGCACAAAAAATGTCCGTTTTTCATTTTTTTTATAAAATAAATTGATAAATGTTCCCTTAAATAAAAGTTGATACTGTATAATATCAGAGTACATCAAAAACGTGGCTAAATATAACGGCTATTCGCAGTGCTTAGGGAAAAAATTAATTAACAGACACAGAATAAAGAAAATGTTCGCGGAATGCATGATATTCAAGAAAGATAAAATAGGAAAAAAAGTGTTTCCCTACCTTTTGGACCGCGTATCACAAAGGGTCAGTATTTTTAAGAAGCCGATTTGCAGCAAAAATTAAGAAATTTGTTAGGTAACACGAAAGATAAAGATAAAGCCACTGAAATGTTGGGTATCTATGAGATAGGTTGTAAAGATCGTAATCTTAAATACGTGGGGCAGACTAAGAGAACCATTGCGACTAGATTTCGTGAACATCTGGCACGTTTGAGGTACGGTAGTGTAGACAAGTCATGCCTGGCACAACATATTTGGGATAATAACCACCACATTGATAAAGAAAATCTGAAAATTAACAAAAATATTAGACAGCCTTGCTGCTTACGAAAGTATTTATATTTCTAGGACGATGAAAAACAAAAATTTCTTAAATCAAGCCCTGCCACAGGTTTGCAGTCGTGTGTTTGCCCCCTGTCTTTGAAGCAGATAAAGTGATAAAGGAAGTTAAAAAAGCCTCGTCCGGCAATAAAAATACAATACACAGAAAATTTTCCTGCGATTTAATCTCCCACTCGGTATCGTTATTTACCTAAAACTCAGTATTAAAGATGGTGTTTTAGTGGAAAGTAGTTAGAATTTTTTATCCTCTGCTGACGCTAACTTTGTTAGTAAAGCGATGGTCAGTTCTCTAAAAAGATGTGTTGTGGTAATCTGAGTTCTCCAAGTGTACTTTTCTAAAGTAACAATTTTATTTAAACACAATTTTATGAAAACTCGCTTCCGTAACCTGCTTGATGCGCCTTAATTTTTTAATCAGATCGTATTGATGGGGTTTGCGTAATGACAGATATAAACTACAAGTGGTGTGATCTAATTTGACAAAGGTATGACACGTAGATATAATTAGAGAATATAATTATGTATTTGGAAACAGGTACATGTGTAAACGTTCGGGAATCCCATAGTTCGTAATTTAATTTATTATGTTACCGTTCCAATGTTTGTCTTACAATAATTACGCCAGCAGGCCTAACTATGTTTGTAGATATGATCGGATCGCAACCTGCTGCTTCACTATCCAGGGGAATTACAGCTTAATACCAACAAAGCTTCTATATAGTTTATTTCGTAAGTTTTATTGAGGACCAAAGTAAAAACAAACATTTTTTTTTGTTAACTAAATAAATACATAAAACTCCGTTATTATCAAGCCTTAAGGAAAATGCGGAAAGACATCAACCGACATTTACGAGATATCACTTGTCGACATAGAGATCTTTCTACTCTCCACTCCGCTTTGAAAGCCGACTAACCCCACTAAATTTTTAAATAGAAAGTGTGGCGTCGTATATCTTAATTTTAAAGAAAATTTATTTTATCTTTAGCACTGTGAAGAACTTTCAGTTTTGCTTAATAATGTTCTAAAAAATCAATGATCTTCATAAAATAAGGAATACATTTGTTTTATGTGTTAATAATTTATTTAAAAATAAAATAGGGACGCATGTCATACAAGCCCTATAACGTTATATTACTCGGGCTTTAACGAAAAAATATCAATATTCGCTGAATCACCCCTCATTTCTTCCTTTCCCTTTAAAGCTATTTTTTCCAAAAACAATCCGAACCGTTCGTTTGTCGCGTGCTGACTGTATACCAAATTTAAAGACAAGACTCAATTCGTTCCAAACTTATTGTGCCTACTAACACACTGACCGACAGACCAAAAAAAAATGTTCCGAAATCATGTTTAAAAATATGTTTTGCGACTTTTTACGCCAATTTATCAAAAACAAAATTTCGAAATTTCGGTTACCGATACCATACTTCCAAACGTGACGATGTGGAAGTAATGCGAGTATATACGCTAGATTTAGTGCGTCTTAAGCTTTATCTTATATAATTATGTTTACACTCAGAGTCCACATACAGCCAATAAATAGTTGATCATAAAAATTTTGCTTTTTTTAATGGAACACCCCTTATATTATTGTATTAGCGAGTTTTCATTAAAAAAAGTTCGCTAATAGAGAGGTCATGATGAAGAGCTTTTGAAAAATTTTTGCAAATGAGCGCGAATGTGGGTCCCTAGAACCCAAACAAGGTCCGCTAAAATTTATATATATATATATATATATATATATATATATATATATATATATATATATATATATATATATATATATATATATATATATATATATATATATATATATATATATATATGTATGTATGTATGTATGTATGTATGTATTTAGCCGAGATATAACTCAAACTCAAAACATGCTAAACTGATTGCAATAAAGCTTGGCGAAAATCTTGTGTGGGCGAAAACCGAGATTGAGTTCGTTAATCAGCCTTTATGCTTAAGTTTTTCCGATGGAAAATCGGGGAAAACTTTTGTTGTGATGCTGTGAATTTTAAGTAATTTGGTACACAGTATTTAGAGTTTTTTCCAGATTAAAAATAAAATCCCAAAGACATGCGTTGAGACGACTTAGTGGTTAAAGTCCAATGCCCGACAGAGTAGTTAACTGCCACGCGTAGATTCATTCATACAACATAATAAACCATATATCAACGGTAACCAAACTAAATATATACCAGGCATAAACATACTACCCCAACCAACAAGCTTGAAATCTCGGCCGCAATTATGGGAAATGTTAGACAACATAAAATTAAAAATTTGCCAAGTGATTGTTTTTATTTGAGGTTAATGAGAGGATAGGTAGTTTTTCGATTAACAATTTTATTTTATATGAAAAGCTTGTGAACTAAATCATTGCCGAAAACAACAAAGTAGTTTGATCATATTGTTGTCCAAGACCCTAACCGATTAAGTAAGTTATGTTATTAAATTAATTCTTTCACACAGGAACAGAATGTAGTATGCAATCAGGGCTGTTAAAAATTGTGCATATATTGGAAAATTTGAAAATACTTTAATTTCTTTATTTAAAATCGAAACTTAAAACTTAATAATAAATATATAAACCATTTAACATGTCAAGCGAATGGCGATACCAGGTTGAAAAAATCGATTTTGGTGCGATCACCGAAGTTAAGCAACCTCGGGCAATGGTCAGTGCATGGATGGGTGACCGCCTAGAAGCACCGTGTACTGTTACTTGTTTTTTTTTTTTTAGGTAGTGACAATTCTGTTTTATTCTTATTAGCGAATTTTTATTAAAAAAATTTAGCGTATTTTATTTAAAAAAATTCGCTAATAGAGAGGTATTGATGGTGAGACTGCAAAAATTTTAGATACCATGCTTCAAAATTGTACATTTCATACAGCCACAAGCCTAAGCTTATTTGTATTGTATCCTGTAAAATGTATGGCAGAAAAAAATAAATAAATAAATAAATAAATAAATATATATATATATATATATATATATATATATATATATATATATATATATATATATATATATATATATATATATATATATATATATCCACACGATAACTAAAAAAGTTATGAACCGATTTTCATGAAACTCGGCAAGAATCATTAATAGCTTGGATGAGTTCGTATTTTATACGAACAGCCCGCCCGTCTGTTATTTGAAATGTAATTAAAGGTTATACAGTTTAAGGTTTATGTATTTTATCAGCAAATTTTCGTGTAAAATATATGTCAGTTTTCTGAGAAACCATTTTTTGTCGAATTATTGTGAAATGTTAGTGATGATCAGGTACTGCTTAATAGATTATTGTAAAAAAGGTGTGAATTTTCTTGAAAAGTAATTTGTTTAGAAAATTGTGTAAAATATTTTACCTAGCCAATTTTCGTAAAAGGAATTTTATATAAATTGTGTGAAGATTTAAGCCGACTTTCGTAAGAAAATTGTAAATTTTCGAAAAATGGGTTGTTTTCAATTTTTTGTGTACATTTTTTAAAATTTTTGTCAAAAAGCTTTTTATGAATAATTATATCTTGGCTAGTGTAGTTTTTGTGTAAATCGCTTGAATTGGTTCGTTGTCTAGTAACTCGGATCAGTTGTTCCGGGACAATTATATTTATTTTCAGAAAATGTTTATATTTTTTGAACAATATTTGTGTAATACAACTCTACCTTGTTTACATGGATATCTTGGCCTGATTGTTATATTCAGGGCTCGGATTTATATGCAAACTTATTAGGTGAAATATGCGCATATACAGGGTCGCTGATAAGTCTGGAAACGGTCGATTATCCGGGAAAATATACAAGGTGTCGAAAAAAGTTTTATACAAAAGTTTTGGGTTCTTCAATGTCTACTAGGCGGTGATAATTTTATTTATACAGGGTTGGTCATACAGGCGTGGCACACCAATATTAATTTTTTTTTAATGGAACACCCAATATATTATTCGATATTTCAATCCTTCTCTTAATTTTGAGCAACATTTATGAGAAGCATAATGTACCTAAACTCAATCGTTTCCGGGTAAAAAAATAAATAAAAATAAACGCTACTGTTTTTAAAATCTATTGGATGAAGAACAAAAATAAATGAAAAGTAGAATATCTCTTGAAAACAATCTGTGAGTGTGAAAAGAACCGGTTGCGATGTTTTTAACATTGTTTGGAATCCCAAGATAAGATAAGATGCCCATAAGAAACGCAGTATTATTCTTTTGTTTTAAAATGTTTCCAGGACAACGAATGTCAAACATTCATTCAGTGTCAACAGTTTTGAAACATTAGTAATTTAGTGTCAACAGTTTTTGTGCAAAATGGCAAGTTTAAGTGAAACCGAACGTATCGAAATTTTAATGATGATAGGGTACGGTGATAGAACACGAAGTTTTGCTCAAGTGGTGATTATGTTCAATGAGTTGCATCCTGAGCGGGAATCGATCTCCAAATCCACAGTTTCGAAAACTTTGCATCGTTTTCACGAAACTGGCGGTATCAAGGATAAACCTAGAACTGGAAGGCCAGTAACCGTTACAAATGAAGAAAATTCTTTGAATGTAATATTGGATGTGGTGGAAAATCCGAAAACTTCGGCACAGCAATTGGCTTTAAATCACAATATGAGTCGATATTCAATTAAAAAGATTACGAAGTGGGAAAAGTTCCGTCCATATAAAATTCATTTATTGCAAGAACTGAGTGAAGACGATTTTGATCGCAGAATCGAGTTCTGTGAACTTATTATGGAGAAGTTACGCCAAAATTTTAACTTTGCCAACCACATTTTGTTTTCCGACGAATCTACATTTTGTTTGAATGGACAAGTCAACCGACACAACTGTAGGTACTGGTCAGACGAAAACCCACATTGGATGGAACAAATTCACACCCAAAGACCGCAAAAAGTAAATTTTTGGTGTGCTATTATTGGTGGACATATCATAGGACCTTATTTTATACACGGTAATTTGAACTCTGCTCGATATTTGACACTTTTGCAAGAATCAATTGTTCCAGACGTTAGTCGATTATTTCCGAACAATAACGACCCAAATCTACCAGCGGAAGAAATATGGTTTCAGCAGGATGGGGCACCCCCTCATTTTGGAATTGAGGTACGGGAATATCTGAATCAAACCTTTCCTGGCAGATGGATAGGGCGCAGGGGAACTATTGAATGGCCAGCTAGGTCTCCCGACATGACGCCGCTTGACTTTTTTTGTGGGGTCATGTAAAATATTTAATTTACCAAAATAGACCGCAGAATATTGAAGAGTTGCAAGCAAGGATTGTGCATGAAATTAATAACATTCCTCAAAACGCTCTTGTAAATGCAGTGCAATGTTTTGTTAAGCGAATTCATTATTGTCAGGAGGTCAATGGAGAACACTTTGAACATCTTATAAAATAGGATTTCAAACAATGTTAAAAACATCGCAACCGGTTCTTTTCACACTCACAGATTGTTTTCAAGAGATATTCTACTTTTCATTTATTTTTGTTCTTCATCCAATAGATTTTAAAAACAATAGCGTTTATTTTTATTTATTTTTTTACCCGGAAACGATTGAGTTTATGTACATCATGCTTCTGATAAATGTTGCTCAAAATTAAGAGAAGGATTGAAATATCGAATAATATATAGGGTGTTCCATTAAAAAAAAAATTAATATTGGTGTGCCACGCCTGTATGACCAACCCTGTATAAATGAAATTATCACCGCCTAGTAGACATTGAAGAACCCAAAAACTTTTGTATAAAACTTTTTTCGACACCTTGTATATTTTCCCGGATAATCGACCGTTTCCAGACTTATCAGCGACCCTGTATATGCACGAAAATTGAAAAAAAATGCACCACCTTAAACTAAATATGCACAAAAATATCGATATATGCAAGGCATAAATAATCATAGTATACCAATAAAACAAGTTTTTAAAAGTCTAAGCTACTAATTTTATTCACAATCTATACCACATAGGACCCTAATTAAGTTATTAATTAAGTATTGATTAATATTATTATTGCAATTATTACTATTAACAGATACTATTATTAAGTTACGCTCTAAATTATCTATTTTGAAATATTGCCTTCTCACAGTTAGGAAGCTTTTATACGAAGAGAAACTCTGTTCTACGTCGACTGTGGCAATTGGAGCATATTTTAATCTTGACAATATGGTAGGGTCTACATTGTTTAAATCGTCTGAAAAATCTCTATCCAGAGCTTTTGAAATCTGCGTTAACTTGATAAGACCCTCAATGTTTGTGAGTATTTCTGATAATTTTTTTGTCGTTTGTTTTGGAACAGGCCCATTTGCTTCATCAATAGTTTATTAATTTAACAGACTCACTTAGCAAAACAGTTTGCTGCTGAAATGTTTTTATACTTTCTGTAAGTATTTTATAATTACTGTTTATAAAACATAATTGCTGGCTCAATCTGAAGTCCTTTAAAATATTTTTTGCTTGTTTCACTGACGCACCTGCTTCATTTGCAAATTCAAACATCAACTTCGTGATTTATCTAAAATCTTCAGAATAACGTAAGGCAGCTTCGATCCAGGTTCCTCATCGCATGACTACAGGTCTAGGAGATAATGGTACCCCAGGCAGAACTTCTATATATCTTTGAACTCTTAAAGGAGCTTTGACGAACACTTTTTTCATATTATTAATAAATTAATTGACTAAAGGATATTGCTGTCTAATGTCTTCTGCTACCCTGTTTAACCCGTGAGCCAGGCACATACAATGAATTAAGTTGAGATAAAATATTTTTAAATGAATGTCAAGTTTGACCACATATGAAGCAGCATCGGTAAGCAATAATAAAGCTTTCTCAACTGGTACAGCATTTGGTAAAAACACTTTTGTCAGACCCTCTTGAATAAATCTTGGTATATTAATATATTTTGTTTTTTCTAATTCTTTGACTGCAATTAAATAAGGTCTAGATAAAGAAATTTCAGTGAAAGTGCCTATCATTAAATTAGCAATATATCTACCACAAACATCTTGAGTTTCATCTACTACAACGTAACAATAATTATTTTTTATAAGGCTTTTTACTTCTGAAAAAGTTTTTAAATAGCATTTTTCAACCATATTTTTCTCAAAGTACTTTCATCTGGTATAGACTGTTTACAATATTTTTCCAAAAATGACTTGAAAACAGTGTTATTTAATTTATTCAGTGGACTGTTAGAAGCAACTATTGCTTTGCATAAGTCAAATTTAAAGGTATCCTCTTCTGCTCTTTTTGTTTGGTTTCCCAAACATTCGCGTATTAATGCTTGTGATGTATTATTTTAATTTCGTTTATCACAATTTCTTTGATACAGAAGGTGTCTTACAGTGTTGTTCTATGATATATTTACTTGCGCTTGAAATCTGTTCGAAAAGAAATCAATATTACTACAGGCATCTACATTTTTTTCGAGTAAATAGAAATTTAGTATTGTTTTTATACAATATCCGTGAATTAAGTAATAAAAATAAAGAAGTATATTTTTAATTTGTATTTCAGTAATTTTTTTAAGAACTGAAAGGTATTTTTAATACTCTATTTCATTTTTTATTTCGATTGAATTTTATAATTTTCGATTAAAAAATCACGTGTTGGAAAGTTTAGCAAATAGATACTGGGTTGATTAATGACGAAGGGTAGAAAAACAATGGCCCATTTCTACACTAATATAGGGATAAAGTATGTAAGGCTAGATGTATTCTCACAAAAATTAGAACCGTAGACCAGTTTCTCTCTCATTAGAGCTCGTCAGGACGGCATACTAATTGCTGCGAAAATACACCCATAAAGTAATACGGCTATGGTAGTCAGCCTTCCAACACTAAATGGGCCAGGGCTGACAATTTACTAAAATTGTTAGCTGGTTGTATACAGTCTCTATTTTTTAACACTTTGTGTTATTTGCAGTTGGCGTGACAACATACTACTTGATTCCGCAACTAGGTGGCGACACGTTCACCACTCACCTAATGTACTAGTTGTTAAAAATAAAGACACTTTAGAATTCGATGTCCATAGGAAGGAAACCACTACTCTAGGGTTCATTCCGAATTACTCATATCATACGTACACCCCCAAAAACGGCCAGTCTAAATTTTTTAATAAACAGGTGAAATAATTTTGTAAGTAAAAATATATGTACCAAAAAATTTGGGTATATATATATTAGTAGTAGTAGTAGACACATTAATTAACAAACAGAAAACAAAGAAATTGTTAGCGTAATCAACGACTTTTAGAAGATATAAAGCAGGAAAAATCTTTGTTTGCTTACCATTTGGATCTTGAATCGCGATGGTTCTAGATAGCATAAAAAACAATTTGCAACTAACATTTTGGACAAAAAATAATTTAAAAAACTTGCTGGGTAACTCAAAAGATAAGAATAGTACCGCCAAAATGTCGGGAAATTATGAAATATGTTGTAAGGACTGTGATCTTAAATACATCGGACAAACAAAAATATCTATTGAAATTGGATTCAAAGAACATTTAGAACAACTAAGATACGGTACTATAGATGGATCTTCCGTTCCCCGACATATTTGGGACATAAATCGCCACGTAAATAAGGAGAATCTAAAATTAATAAAACATGTTAGACAACTAGGACAACTAAGCGCTTTCAAAAGTATGTATATTGCTAAATATAGATCAAATAAAAGGTGTATGAACTCCGCAGCCTATGGGTAGTCTACTGATAGATTACTTAACAGGAAATATCGGCAGATGCACGTACGATATTACCGCCCAACGAAATATGTTAATTTTTGTGCCTTTGAACCTCTAAACCCTAAATCGTTAGTGACCGACTACCTGCAGAACAATATAAATAGAGTTGTAGATATAAGATATTTAATATTATTCATCTTCTAATGACGCTAACTTGGTTAGTGAAACGATTGTTAGGTTATTTAAAATGTGTTGTGGTGAGTTGGGTTCTCTAAGTGTGCTTATTAGTGCTCATCACAGCTTCCAATCTTCACTTAGTACTTTATATTATGCTCTTTTTTTGGTACACAACTACTTATATTTTGATCGTTTTCGGTGTTACAGCTCGGAACAATTCTATTTGGGTTTATGAAAGTTGGTAGATTTTGTTTATCATAGAAAAACCATAGACTTCCCGATGGAGCCAGCAACAACTTCCTCAATAAAACGTGTCGTGGCAGTAATTTTAAGAGAATTTGGACAATCTTAAAGTCGTGGTCTCGTCACAAGCAATGTCTTTGAAAACACGTTTAAAAGTATATTTTGCATTACACATAAATTTGAAAACAAATCATTTCGTCAAAAAATCACCTGACTATGCTAAAAAGCTAAGAAATTACATGCGGTTTATATGTTGGGGGGTTTAAAAAGTGTAAGGAGAGCACCAAGCAGGGAAAGTTTTTAATTGATTAAACTATTATTAATAACTGCTCAAAAAAGCCACCTATTTAATATGCGGGTATGTTGTTGTGTACTAAAAGTAGCAGGTAAGGTTATATTTACATAATACAGCTTCTAGTGGTCAGCCTTATTTATTTAGACTACATCGTTCGTTTGCACATTGCCAAATTAAATTAAAAGTGTATCAAAATACTGCGGTAAACGTAAAAGAAAATTTTATTAGATTTACATGTGAAATGTGGACTAAAAATAGGGTACTTAAAGTTTGAAAACTAAATAAAATTTATTTATCAGGTTCTAGAAGGCCAAAGTGCTTTATTTACACGGAAATATAAAGAGAAGAGAGCTGATTTATTTACACGAAGGTATTATAAAGACGAGAAAAACATCTGAATCAGAGGCAAGACTCAACCGTTTAATTAAAATACAAAATTTCTATAATTAAACGGTATGTGCGGTCTAGTACTCGGTCTGAGTAACTTATATAATAATAATAATAATAATAATAATGTTTATTGTTCAAGATAACAATTTCTGATAAAATACAAGGTGTCTTAACATATAAAGCTTAAATAAGATGAAATGAACATAAGAATAATTAATTAATTAATGTATTAAGTTAATGAGTGTACTGTAAATCCGTAGGATTTGTGTGTACACCTTCTTCATTTCTGTTTTACTTTTTAGATGTAAATTAACATAATATAATATTGACATACTAACTAAACATATTAACATTCCTAAAGTTCTTAAATTAGCCTAAATAAACCTTAATATCTACAACACTAAAACTTTAAAAGTATATGTACTGCATGACGTGACTGACCGCGGTTACAATTCAAGAACGATATTGATTGTTTACAATTTATTAATTTTCTTTTTAACAAGTGTTTTATGCATTTTATACCAATTTTTTAGGGTTTTATTGAAACTTTTAGTTTTATTATGTAAGATTATTAATGGAATCTCATTGTATATCAAAGGACCAAAGTATGAGATATGTTGCTGTGTGAGGTTTAGTGCCTTAAAGGGCACTGATAGTTTGTCGTTGCTTATTGACCTAGTAGTTATTTTATGAGACAGCGGCGTCCGATAAATGGGAAACTCTTTCATAAACCTGGCAACCGATAATATGTACAGGTATGTTAAGTTAGCCAAATCACTATCCTGGAATACTTGTGTACTTGGGTATAATATAGGTTTGTTTAACATTGTTTTTATTATCCATTTTTGTGTAACTCTAAGGCATTTTAAGTGAGTTTCGTATGCGTTTCCCCATGCCGTAATAGCATAGTTTAAGATAGATTCGACAATGCAACTATAAACGCACTTTACCCACTTCCAGGATAGAATTTCACGTAACTGTTTAAATTTATATACAGTTTTTCGAATTTTGTTGTTTATATATTCTATATGTACATTCCATTTTAGGTGCTGGTCAATGAAACGCCCAAATATCTAACACTGCTATCTTGTCTTATGTTGTTGCATGTGCAATAATTTCCCGGGACACAATCATAATCATGCACGACAATACTGTTTATATTTGGTGTATGTGATGCCAATGGGGTGAATGTTAAAAATTTTGTTTTGTTCAAGTTTATTGTCAACATGTTTTTGTCAAGCCATGTCTTGACTTTTCTGACACCCTCGGAGGCGACATTTGCTACACTGTGCCAGTTGGAATCGTTGAAAAGCAAAACAGTATCGTCTGCAAAGCATACAATCTTGCCACATATATTAACATCGAGTAATTCATTTATGTACAGCAAAAACAAAATAGGTCCGAGGACCGTGCCTTGAGGCACACCGCATGTTACGTCCTTGTAGTTACTGAACGAGTCATTTACTTTAACTCTCTGTCTTCGTTTGTATATATATGATTTAAATAGCTCTAAAGTAGTGCCTCTGATGCCAATGTTTTCGAGTTTTTGGATGAGAATATCATGTGCAATGGTATCAAAAGCCTTGGCAAGATCGAGAAAAACTCCAATGCATTTGTTACCTTTATCTATACTGTTACTAATATATTGTGTGACCTCGGCTATTGCTTTTTCCGTGCTAGATCCCTGTCGAAAGCCATGCTGATTCGTGCTGAGTACATTGTTTTTTTCCACGTAGGAAAGAAGTCTAGATTTGATGCACTGCTCGATGAGTTTACCTATCACACTTGTTAAAGAGATAGGGCGATAGTTTGACGGTAGCGTTGGGTCTCCGGATTTAAAAAGTGGTATGACTGTAGAGGATTTATAGATGTCTGGAAATATCCCGGTTGTTATGACTAGATTAATTATGTACATAAGAGGAGGGATCAAGTATGAATAAAACATCTTAATTATTAGAAATCGGGTCATGAGTAGCAGATGAAGAATTTTTTAGTTTGTTAATGTATGATAGTAGTTCTGATTCTGTAACTGGTTTAAGAAAAAGTGAAGTTGAATTACTTGGTTTGGATGTTATATTCAATTTTATAGGTGCATTTATCTTATTATGATTTGCGACCCTGTTAGCAAGTTCTTTTCCAATGTTACTGAAATAAGTATTGAAACCATTGGCAATTTCTGTGTTATTTTCTATAAGCTGGTTTTCAACATTGAGTGATTTCACTTTAGAATTTACTTGCTTGTTTATATTATTGTTTGTTATCACATTAATTGCTTTCCAAGTATTTTTTGGGTTATTATCCGCCGTTCTTATTAAGTTTTTATTGTATTCACGTTTAGTTTTGACAATGACTTTATTCAGTGCATTTCTGTATCTTTTGTATTGTTCTAGGGCTCCTGTATCCTGTGGGTTTAGAGTGGCGTGAACTCGTAATCTATTTCGAGTAACCATGGAATTTATTACACCAGATGTGATCCATGGTTTCCTACCCAGTGGCTTCTTATTAGGAAGTGTTACTTTATTATGCATTTCGGTACTATTCGAGATATGGGACAGCAAACGGTTTGTGAACAATTCAGCGCTGTAACTGGGATTATCCGTGTCATAAACATCTTCCCACGTTTCACTTAGAAGGTGTTGCTGTAACTTGTTAAAATTTATTTTATGACGGTAGCTCTTTTGTATACTTTCCTTCGGTGCGCTAGAGCGGTCAGCTTCAATAGACAATACAATAGGCAGATGGTCCGTTATGGGAGATGTCAAGATAGTCGAATTGCATTTTATATTAGCATCTTGGCATTTGAAAAAGAAATGATCTATACACGACCCCGTTAAATTGCCCAGTCTAGTATGCTTGTTGATTCTAGGTCTGTATCCATTCTCAGCTAAGATATTTAGATACGTGTTGCTAATGTCGTCCGGTCTGGAAATGTCGATATTAATATCACCACAAAATATCTCAATACGTTGGTCCCGATGTGACCTGCTCAACAATAAATCATCCAGATCAGTCAAAAAGTCATGAGTCTTAAATGATGGCGGCCTGTAGTAAGCAATTAAGCCCATATTTACATTGTTTTTACTGAATATCAGTCGTAGAAATTTGGTTTGTCCTGAGCACAGAACTACACCTTGAGGCCTTAGTGTACTTTTTACATATACTATTGAGCCGTCACATTTATTTAATCTGCTTTCATTATAAAAAATATCGTAATCTGGAATATGAAAATCATTCAAATCGGTGATACAATGAGACTCTGATAATACTATTATTTCAAAGTTAGTTTTCAGGGATTCTATATAGACTAGAAACTCCTCATAGTTTTTGCGTATACTACGGATATTTAAATGAATAATATTTACATTAGAAGAGGCATTTAGGTTTTGAAGGCTGTCTAGATTATTTTCGTAATTACAGTTATAACCGTCATGATCATCTAGAAAGGAGTTGAGATAGTGAGTCATTTACTATTAAGGTAAGTGTATTCTATGGCACCAAGAACGGAATATATCAGTTAGTAGATATTCTATATAATGCAGTACTTACGTAAGTTTCGCATGAGAATTGGGTACACTGCTCTATTAATAGGAAGTTATAAGGAGTATATTTTTAGATGATAAAATTTTGAGAATTTTGAGTCATATTGTACACTAAAGAATAAGCAGAAAATTTGCTTTAACTTGCACTATTTAGTTACGATGGGAAGTAAGATTAGCCAATATTCACTGCACTAAATAACCCGTGTTGATAATCATCACATTTCTTGACCTATGTAGTTAACACGGTGGACGATAGCTTATTCCAGGAGCAGAGATTGTAAAGTTTGTGAATTCTTGATTTATGTTTTATAAATATTGTTCCATCTATACTCCAGACGTTTTTATAGCCGAAACGATCAGTAACTTCTTTCATAATCTGTAATCTTTCTTTTGTCAGATCTTCTTTTATAGTTACCTTTGAACCTTTAAGTAATTGCTTTTGTTTAAAGACTGCGCTTTTCTCTTTGTGACTTGAGAATTGCACATAAATTGGTCGGCATGAATCTTCTTGATATTTGCCTATTCTGTAACAGGCTTCAACGTTTACTATTTTTGTACCGAGTTGATGTTCTAACATAGTTTTAACGCAGTTTTCTGTGTTTTCAATGGGGGAGTCCGCCATACCAAATATGCGGATATTATTATTCCTTTTAGCTTGCTCCATTTCATCAATTTGCGACTTTAATTCAGCAATTTTAGAGTTGTGGTGATTTAGAAGGTCCTTCATTGATTGAATTTGTTCTAGATACTTTTCGAAAAGTTTGTTGATTTTTTCATTCAACTTAATCTCGAAACTGGCTGTTAGTTTGTCGCAAAACATCTCGATCATTCTATCAGAGTTAAGAGCTTTATCTATACAGTTAAGTATTAATGATTCATTGAAGTTATCATTACCCCTCGGGGTTGTGGGCTGCTGTTTGGAATTGTTTCTAGTTGATCTGTCACTTCCACCACCAGCCATTGTGCACTAATTTGCGTTTAACAACACTAGAGTTTGAAATCTTATACCTGCTGGCCGTTCTACACAGACAAACTACACAGAGTAAGCAGAGACCCTAATAAACGCGTCTACTCCGGGCGAGACCACATTTCGATATAATTTGATTACAAGGTTTTAGTCCAGTATTCGCCAAGTCTCATTTTTAGTGAATTTTTTTCTAAAGTAATAATGGGTCGCTGAATTTTTTTTAATGAAATTCAGTGGCAACCTTTTAAGTGTATTTTCGTAAAGAAATTCACTAATGGAGATATCCCGACTTTAAAATTTTGAAAAAATTTCTTCAGGTGAGCGCAAACTAGGGCCCCTAGAATCCATATCCGTGGTCAGTTTCAATTTATATATACAGGGTGGTTCGTAACGCAATGAAAATAGAACGTATGCGTATAGAGGACCTAAAAACATGCAGATTTTTTATATAAAATTGTAATTTTCCTGGGCGTATAAACACACCATGTCTCTCCTTTCTACAATGGAATAAATATTATTTCTTGGCATTTCGATGAAATTGTAAATTTATTTGCAAAAAATCCCAATGCAAACACACTTTTTTCAAACTGAATTTCAGTTTCACAGTTTATTTGTTTTTATAAGTTATATCATATATTAGTTACTGTTCCATAGACTAATACGGTGAATAAACGTCCCAGAATTATTACACCGTAGTGAGAAGAAAATTATATTCTTTTTTCGTGTTTCATCAGCTTTAAATTCATTTGTCTCGGATACCGTTACTCTTGGCGGCTTTGCCCTCTGTTCAGATGTACTGCCATCTGACCGAAGTTGTTTTCCACTTTCGGCTCTTACAGTCAAAGTGTCAGAGTCCTTGGGTCGTTCTGAGCCACCAGCCCCTTCCTGAGCTCGGCGAAACTCAACTTTCCCCAGCATATGACTCAATGCGATCGAATAAGGCACACCCGCCTTAAGCCGAGGACATAGCTGTCTCCTTGCGGCTCCAGGCAGTCGTCCAGACACTCCGGGACACCTTAGAAGCTCCAACTCCTCATCGAATGACAAAGATTTGGGGAATAGAGTGGGGATGACTCCCGTTCCTTCTTCTATGGGTTTGGCGGTTAGAGAGGGGATATCCCCAATTTCTACCTCTAAAGGTTTGGTGGGTAGAGAGGAATAACCCCCATATCTACCTCCATAGGTACTCCAGTTGACTGGGGATCGAGAGTATTATTACCCATCTCGTTTGAATTTATATTTTTGGCTCTGTACATTTACTTTTCCCACGAATAGCTGGAGAAAATTGTGGTAAATCGCCATGGTAGAGCCCTGCATTCTATGGACAGGCATGTATACACAGGGAGGTCGCCCGGTTTCCATGGGGAGCGTTACGCTAGGGGCAGAGTTTCTACTCTTCCAATGGCCGACCATAACGGTCAAAAGCAACATTGCTTCGGCACCAACCCGCCAAAGACCATGCGATGTGTTTTCTTTACAGAGGTCTCTCCTCACGGACCAATTAAAGCAAGCATCTCCGGCCCTGTAAACAAATAAAAAATGAAACTAAACCCGGATATGAATTCTAGGGTGCCGAGTTTGCACTCACTGGAAGAAATATTTTTAAAATTCAGAAGTCGCGGTCTCCTCACTAAAGTATTTTTTGTACGAGAATTATCCAAACATTAGAGACCGTTAAACCATAAACTGAAACTACTGGCAAAGCAACAGAGAAAGGGTTTATTTAAAAAGAGTTTTCTGGAAATATTTTAGTAATATGAAGGAAAATGACGGTTGAAGCTGAAACTTGAGAGTTTGTAGAACACGCTTCTTGCGATATTTTTTTTACATAAACCATATTCGTTTCAGGCTCTTTGCCTAAATGTTGCCAATTTGGTAATTCAAATCGCGACTTTGACATTTTGAGAAAAACCCCAATTTTTTGCTTTAAATGCCTATAACTTTTTTGCTTTTTCACTTACAGACCTAAATTTTTGTACATTGTTTACATTTTATAATACAAATAGGTGTACCAAATTTAATTGATATTTGTCATTTCCGAAGCTATGCAAATTTTCTGAAAGAAAACAAAATTTTCCGGGAAAACCTTTGCCGATTTTCCTGGCTAACAAACTTATCCAAGCCACTTGCAAAAGGAAGGTAGTCACCAAATTTGATCAATATCGCCCCATATATATATATATATATATATATATATATATATATATATATATATATATATATATATATATATATATATATATATATATATATATATATATATAAACAAATAAAAATTAAGTCTGACCCCGGATCTGGGTTCTAGGGGGCCTAGTTCACGCCCAATTGAAGAAATTTTATCAAAATTCAAATGTCGCGATCTCTTTATTAGTGATCTTTTTAAGTTAATTTACTAAAATTCAAAAAAATTATCTCCAAACTTCCTTGCCTAATAAATACAGTGCTTAAGCTACTTGTAAATAAAAGAGCTGCTGATGAGAGGGTGTCATGGTTACGACCACAAGACGACGTCTCCTTTAGACTGTGATTATGGAGCTGGTGTAGGAATAGTTATTTCTGACCGCGTTATGTTTTCTGGCAAGATATTGTAGTGTATTCTCTATGCTAAATTCCTGGAACATATATGCATTCAAACTAATGAAGGTTTTGTATAGACTTTCCAATATTTTATTCATTCACATCATTAACATGCCATTTACACGAAGCCATAAAATTTGTATATTTTTGCAATGGTAATTCATAGAACGAACTGGTCTGCTTTTAAATTTATGTGGTATTAGGTAATTCAGAGTAAGGTACTAAGGCTGTATATCACCTCGCATGTACTTTATACATATATATTTATATATAAGGTAAACAAGTTAAATATGAGACAATTAATGTTATTTATGATTCCTTATAACGCCTACACGGGTTTACTGAATTCAAATGCGTACTGGAAACTTTTAATTTCTTCTTTTAAGTCTCTTAAGTTTTTCATGAACATACAGTTGATTTGTCTGCTTTCCCGAAAGCTTTTTTATCTACAGGCGCGTGGAAAGTAACAGCTGCTTACATCATTTTCGCTGCCATAATGAAAAAGTCTGGACGCAGACAGTGTTGAACGGTAGCGAATTTTCATAAAGATGTTTTTTGAATTGCAAATATGTCTTTTTTAATAAAAGACGTCAAACTTGCTAAATCCGCGAACTGGGACTAAATTCGGGATTACTTTCCCTCATTTCCATGGGCGTCTGTCTGCTTCTCTCATCCTGACCTTTCTAATATCTCACAAAACGTCACCGAAGTTATCCAAGCTGACATGAAATTATTCATTTCACGAATACCGAAAACCTCTTTAGCCACTCAAAGGCCCTGGTTCTCTAAATCCAGTGACAAGGCCAGACGTGAAAAGGTCAAAGCTCACAAAATGCTTTGACACAATTCCAGTCAAGAAAACCATCAAGCATTTAACGACGCAAGAAACCGCTATATCAGCATTCTTTCTGAGGCAAAAACTCGTTTAAACACATCAAAAACAAAGTCCTCTCAAGCTCTAACGGCAGCAAATTTTCTGGACTCTTGCTAAATCTATTGGCAAAAATTTCTGCAATAGCACGTTCCCACCTCTTGTTTCAGGGGATGAAATTGTTTCTACCGCCCTGGGCAAGGCTGAACTTTTTGCCTCGTTGTTCGCGGGCAATTCTACTCTCAACTCACCTCCAAATGTTCAACCACCAACAGTCCCCAATGTCGCGCATAGAATGACGGATATCATTTTCAAATCTAAAAAGGTACGAAATATGCTCTCTTCTCTTAATACCAGGAAAGCTTCTGACCTTGACGAGATCCCAGTAATTGTTCTCAGAAAATGCGTACCAGAACTTGCTTTTGTCCTGACTCGTCTCTCTCAGACATCTTACAATAGAGGCTATTTCCTAGTAACGGGAAAACTGCTCGAGTATAACCCGTCCCCAAGAAAGGATCCAAAGCGCTACCTAGCAACTACAGGCCTATTTCTTTCCTTTCAGTCGTCTCTAAAGTGATGAAAAAGTATATAGATACCGAATTACTAAAATTTCTTGCAAAACACAGTCTAATCCACGACAGGCAGTATGGATTCCGTCAGCGCAGATCAACTGCCGACCTCATTTCCTTTGTCACATATTCTTGAAACAAGTCTATGGAGGAGCTTTCTTCCATAGTTCCTCCACATGCTGCCCCCAACAGATCTACCAGGAGAACAGAGCGAATGCACCCTTTCACCAAATATAGACCATCTTGTTATGCCCGCTCTTTTGTCCATAGGACATCCAAGTTGTTGAATTCCTTGCCAGCACATGTTTTTCCTTCTCCTCCGAACCTCCAAACCTTCAAGTCCAGAATTAACAAGATGCCTCTTTCCTCCTTGTTGACACTCATGGTACGATAGTATTTAGGCTGTAAGCCCTCGTGGTGTGTTGTTCAAATATGAAATAAATGAGGAACAGTGTACCGTATTTCTTAAATCAACTATAGTTTTTGAAAAACTACAAAGATTTTCCGAAAATAAACTTAAAATGCTCCGAAAAGAAATGGTCTAATTTTCAAGCTATTTACACACCTGCCAAGATACAATTATTTGCAAAAAGCTTTTTGACAAAATTACAACAAAACTTCATGTTTGCATGAAAATTTGAAAACAATTTCTTTCACGAAAAGTCGCCATTTTCTTTACAAAAGTTGGTTTATGTAATAATCTTATTTAAACACAGATGTGAAGACATTTTCTGTGGCTCAAACAGAAAATTTTCTCTTGTCTGCGATGCCGTAAAAAGGTGAGCCGGTTAGACAGAAAAAAAACGAGATCTTGTAAAGCCTCAGGAAAAGTCTTTATGTATGTATCAAGTATGGAATGGTTTTCTTAAGCTAGGGCCACAACAATCTGATCTGCCTTTAAAATTTAAATAAAGGTCTTAATATAGTGTAAAAAATTTACTATACATTTTGTTGGTGTTACATAATCTGATTATATAACATTAAAATTTAAAAAAAGACTAAAATAAGAATTTTAAAAAGAATCAATTACCACTAAGATTCAAACTTGCGTTAGAACGATTATCAGAGTCCCATGAAAATCACTTCTTAAGAGAGGCTTTCGTTTATTAGTGAATTCTATTAGACATTTTTTTTCAAATCACTGCAAACTAAGACCCCTAGAACCCATATCCGGGGTCACTTTCAATTTATAAATATATATATATATATATATATATATATATATATATATATATATATATATATATATATATATATATATATATATATCTGTGTGGGCCTATTTTGATACAAGTTGGCACGTATATTCCTTTTGTAAGTGGCTTGGCAAGTTTGTTAACCAGGATAATCGAACCAGGTCTTCGGGGAAAATTTTGGCACAGAAGTTTATGACATTAAGCGGAAAATACGTACCAAAATCTAGGTTTCTATATTAGAGGAAAAAAGGTTATAAAAAAATATTTGGTTCCAGAACATTACTATGAAATTTCACTACCATACCGCACTTGATGCGTCCAGACTTTAGTATTTGTCAAGCAAACCAAAACGCCGTATACAGGCTCTCTAAAACCGTGACTGAATTTAAAAAAATTCAAAGTGCCATAACTCAATTTTTTCAAATGGAGCAACCTATATTTTTTGAACCTTGTGAGATATACGACAGGGTCGCCATCTCTATGCAGAACCAGGTAGTATGTTGTCACGATAGCTCTAGTTAACACAAAATGTTATAGATAGACACTGTGTACAACCAACTAACAATTCTATAAATTTTCAGCCCTGCCCCATTTCTTTCCTAAGAGACAATGTATGTAAGGCTAGATGTTTTCTCACTGTAATTAGAAATGCAGACCAGTTTCGCTCTAATTAGAGCTCGTCAGTGCGCTATACTAATCACAGAGAGAACACACCTATAAAGTAATACAACATTGTGTCTGTATTAGGAAAGAAATGGGCCAGGGCTGACAATTTATAAAATTGTTAGTTGGCTGTACACAGTCTCTATCTATAACATTTTGTGTTATAAGTAGAGTGACAGCATACTTTCTGATTCCGTACGGGGGGGCAACACTGTCGTACATCTCACCATGTTCTAGGAGGCTGGCTACCATAGCCGTATTACTTTATAGGTGTGTTTTCGCTGTGATTAGTAGAGCGCACCGACGAGCTCTAATTAGAACGAAACCAGTCTGAGTTTCTAATTACGGTCAGAACACATGTAGTCTTACTGTATTTCGTATTTAAGAAGTGAAGCTTTGTGCTTAAAGTCTTGTATAACACTCCCTATAGGTACTTACAGACTCAAATTTTGAAAATATATACATTTATAATCGCATACACCATGACTCATGTAGGGATCAGTTTTTATTTTATTTTTTTCAGTTGTTTATTCAATTCTAATCACCGGTAAGATCACGTGACTATTTACTGAATTTTGGATTAAAAATGCTAAAATATTTAAATTAGGCCTGGTACAAAAAAATTAGAAATAATTAATTTTAGGGGATGTTTACATTTTCATAATGCATAAAATCAGTTGATAAATTGTTTTAACAAATGTCAAATAAAACTAAAGTGACAGACTTAAGTAATGTTCTCATTTCTGACAGCTTGTGGCATAAAAATATGAGTATATTTCCGCTTGTATTTTTCTTTAATGCCACTGGCACACGTTTCTGTAAAAAGGTAAAATAGTTAAGTACGCTTAGAGAACCCAAACCACTAGAACGCATCTTTTTAAAGACCTGGCGATTATTTCACTTACAAGGTTAGCATCGTCAGAGGATGAAAAATTCTTTTTCCATTTTCTTTTATATAATTTCCCTTGCACATTAGGTATATAATTTGTATTTTATGTTGTATTTTAGCAAATTTTTTTGTTGCAAAAACCAATTAGCCAGTGCTTGCAGATTTTTCTTGTGTTTCCGTAGAAATCAATCTATATCAGATATTTGTGAAAGTTTGGTAATTAATAATAAATGTTTAAAATGTGATTGTAACGAACAAATGCTTTCAGATTTTTCTAAAAAAATTTTTGGCAATTTTCATGCAACACTTTTTCTTGTAAGTTCCGTCGAAATTTTTTTGTGAATAATTATATATTGGTAGGTCGGTAAATTGCTTAAAGTGGTTAGGAACATCGGACTAGTATTTTCGAGAATATTTTCAGTTAATTTTCAGGAAATTTTTGGACTTTTTCAAACAATAAAGTTATTTTAATCAAATCAATTTCCACTATATAGTTTATACTGGTAACCAAATTTGATTACTACTTTCATAAAAAAAAGATATTTACTATTAAAAACATTTTTATGAAAATTTACTGCCATAACGCTCTGGCTGCGTCCAGACTTTTTTTAATATATCAAGACAGGCTGGCTTAAATAATTTCTTATTCACAGGTAAATTTAAAAAATTATATCAGGTTAAATCTCAACTAACAAAAATGTTCCATAATTTTTAAATAATAGTGCAAATTTGTTGTGTTACTGTTATATTGTTGCTCTTCGAAAGCAGTTTTGTTCTACTAAGACTGCCAAGGTGAATATTTAGCTTCTCGCAGCAAAATGCTTCTTTAAATTTATTGTTAGAATATTCTTAGACCAGAATTATAAAACATTTGAGAGATTTCGTTTTTCTTTGTTTTGTAAACGTCTATACAACAATCGTTATAGAATATATTAGCTTACAGAACAAAATTGTTCTGTAATGGCTCTATAACAACAATCTTCCAAACATAAATGTCAACTGGCAAACATTTATAAAGCTTTTCTTTAAGTGATTATGTGAGCAATTATAAAACAGTTTTGTTAACATTTTCTACGATACAATATAGCTGCAAATAGCATAGTCTACTTGAACGCAGGTGTTAAAAAACTATTTTATTGTTCGATGGAACGCGACTGTAATAAAACATTTAGAAAACAATTATAGTACAAAATTATTCCTTTGCATAAAAGTCCGTTCGCTGGGATCTTATAAAATATATTATAGCTTTTGTAAGAAACACTGTTATATACTTTTTATTTCGTGACAAGTTGTGTATTCTGTAGCGTGTAATTTCTAAACATGTCCAATTTGCAATCAATAAATAAATGGAAACAGGTAAAAAGAAGCGGTGTTTTTCGAAGGAAAGTTAATAAATATAACAATATTTTAGAAAGTAGCAAATTTGTTAGTAAACACGTTAGTAGTGTTTTACATAGTAAGCAGCACAACAAACAACAATTTGGGTTTTAGATTAAGTCGCATTGCTACTAGATTTATGTTGCATAAATATCGCAGCTAACGCGAGTTTAGCACTATACTAATATGTAAGTGTTGCCGAAAATGCTTTTATAGAACAATTAAATACACAATATGTGTTATAGAGCGACGCGCAGGTCTTTTTCAGTGCAGCAATAGGAAACATATATTTTAAAGCTCTATAAGCGCTGTTTGTGTAACAATCTGCTTACTGCGCCATCTGAAGCCACACTGAATATGATCATCAGTTTGCCCAAATATTAGGGCAGAGGACCGTACTTAGCCATAAATAATTGTTAATGGTTAGTTACCCATGATCATGATACGACAAGTAGATATATTACATACACATCACATTACATATTACATACGCATCCTCACACACGCACGTGCACGCATTAAGATCCGAAATTAATTCTCTGACTTAAAAATAATATTAAAGTGAAGATATTGGCTTTGTTATTATTAACTGCAGGGGATTAGAGTAAAATGAAAATATCAAAATCCTAAAACTTTTTGATCCCTTGTAGGAATGGGGAGAAAAAAATGTGGTAATAATGTAAAGCATACATAGAGACTTGGCAAATATCGGTGGCGCTAGTCTACTTTTACTGTAAAAGCCAAACTTAAAAATTGACAATTAAAGTCAATGCCAAGTATACTTTATTTTTGTTTAAATACGTTTATGTTCACATTACAGGTTTTAGTATATCGTCTGTTTTGTAGCAGTGTCTTAAGAGATAAAATAGTTCTGTAATGGTTGCAGTCGTGTCAAAAGTGATTTTTATAAAGCAGACGCCATTTTTATATGCAATTCCTGTATTTGTTTGGTAGCCATCTTGAACGAAAAAAAAAATCAATTAATAAATATAGAAATATTTGTGACCTGACAATTTTCACAATATATTATGAATATAAAACATGCGAAATGTGTAACAGGATGTGTTTAGCTCCATAAAATGAAAAAAAAAAACGAGAAATTTAAGTTCGAGTAGATTTTTACAAATTAAAGAAATATTTATTATTTCGAAGGCCCTTCAAAATTTATCTTATATGTAGCATATTTTACACAGAAAATTTTTCTTCGCAGGTGAAATACATCTTGCTGAGAGCCAAAAGGAGTCTTTTTGAGTTTAATTTTCACACCGTACTAACATTATTTCTTACGAAATCATATTTTAGTACTCATATTACTTTCATAATATTAGAGAACAATTTTATAATAAAATAGTTGTAACCAAAACATTTAAAAGACATATCACTCTTATAGGTATTGCAGTATGCAACAAAAAGTTGCAAAATTAACTATAAAGAAATTCTAATAAAACATGTTATAGTAACTCTATTAAGGCTCTATAACTGGCACCATGGTAAATGATTTTTAGTTTTATTATTCTTCGTTATAAAACTGTTTTATAAGTATCGTATATCATATTCTTTTAGAGCTGGGCAAACATTTCTAAAACTATTCTATAACACCTTGCACATTCCTTATAAAATAAACTAAAGTGTTGTATAAACCTGCGCCCATTTTGCGTTTATAAGCGTTGTATAAACGTTACCTAACCGTTTATAGGAACAGTAATGTTTTATAAAAACTGTTTTATAAACGTTCTTGTGACTACAATAAAACATCAAATTGCTAGTTGGGATATCATTAAATATCGAAAACATGATGTGCCCAAGATTAGAAGAAATTCTTGAAAAATACTCACTTCTACTTCCAGACGTCTGCAATCCACTCATAAAGTGATCTGCAATTAAAAGAGAAAAAGCAAGTTAATTTTAAGCAATATTTTACGCAGGCAGATAGTAATGACTGTGCTCGAAATAATGTAAGTACAAAAACTACATAAAAATCTTGTTGGTGGTGTTAAAGCTCTTTATGGCTTTGGAACAGTTGTTCCATCACACTAGAAGAGAACAAACGTTTCACTTAAAACTTCCTAGGCATGAATTTTATAAGAAGTTACCAGTTTACTCTGGCTGTTATCTTTCTGACAGATTACCAGAGAATCTTAAAGGAGATTCGTTAGATTCTTTTAAAAAATTTGAGGACATACCTACTGAAACACTGTTTTTATAGTATCAGTGAATTTTTATCGATGACAAACGCCAAATTATTTTAATCTGTATTTATGTGATGTTTGTTTCTGGCTGTGTGTATTGTTTTTACAATTACTTTATACTTGTATATATTATGTATATATGTGTGGCTATTTTCAAGTTCTTATTTAGTTGTATTTTAGATTTTTCAGAGTATATCTCTAAGACGTTTTGATTAATTCAATTTATAATTGTACGAACCTAAATTTTTTAAATTGGCTTTTAGAGTGTTTAGGCTTTATAAGGGATGTGTTGTGACATGTTTTAAAATGATTATGGTTTTCATTTTTGTGGACTTAGATGTTTGTTGTCTAGGATATCTGTTTCTGTTCTCTTATATTCTTATATTTTTATCTAATCCTGACATGTCTTATCTACTGGATTTTGTAGCAAAACGACCAATAAAGGGATTATTACTATTACTATTATTATTATTATTATTATTATTATTATTATTATTATTATTATTATTATTATTATTATTATTATTATTATTATTATTATTATTATTATTATTATTATTATTATTATTATTATTATTATTATTATTATTATTATTATTATTATTATTATTATTATTATTATTATTATTATTATTATTATTATTATTATTATTATTATTATTATTATTATTATTATTATTATTATTATTATTATTATTATTAGCCACAGACTTTTGCTATAATATACAGAGTGGAGCAGGTAAATGGAATAAATTCAGTATCTCACTAAGTGAAGATTGAAACCTGTGATAAGCACTGATATGTACACTTGGAGAACACAAATTAACACAGCACATTTAAAAAAAACTGGCGATCGTTTCACTAAAACTCGAGTAATATTATGTTTTAAAAGTTTATAGGTACAGGAATACAAATATTTTCTTTGTGGTCAAGTCGTGGGCTCTAAATTCGTTTCATGAGAATGTATTTTTGAAGAGAATAAATTATCACAGCTATGTGGAAGTTATGATTCAATTTGCCATTTGCCGCACTCTTTTTAGTGAATTTTCGTAGAGAAAATTCACTAATGGAGAGATCCCGACTTTTGAATTTTGAAAAAATTTTTGCAAATGAGCGCGAACTAGGACCCCTAGCACCCATATCCGGTGTCAGTTTCAATTTTTATATGTATATATATATATATATATATATATATATATATATATATATATATATATATATATATATATATATATATATATATATATATATATATATATATATATATATATATATCACACCGATAACTCAAAAAATAATGGGCCGATATTGATAAAATTTGGCATGTACCTTCCTTTTGTAAGTGGCTTGGATAAGTTCGTTAGTCAAGAAAATCGGACGAGGTTTTCTGGAAAATTTTTTGAGTTTTTATTCGAAAAAAAATTTTCTCAAAAAAGAAAAAAGATTTGATAACCAAATTAGGTAAGTAGGTTTACAATATAAAAAGTAAACTATACACAAAAATTCAGATTTCTATGTTACAAGAAAAAAAAGTTATAATAAAATATTTGGTGCCAGATCATTTCTATGAAAATTCACCACCATAACGCACCTGCTGCGTCTTCGAGTTTTTTAGTTACAGCTGAACTAGTCAAATTCTGGTATTGCATCATTATTACAAGATCTTTTTCCTGTTAGCTTTGCGCTATCTAGCTCTTCAATGGGGAGGACATCTTAAGATTTGCAAGATTTATATTAGACAGTAGCTAACATACTAAACCGCGAAGGTAAATAAAAGCTCGTCAAATGCTTTCATTTGATACCCACGTTTAAGGGGTTGTGAAAGAAGGCTACGAACTTAAGGGATCTCTATTTTTAACAAAATGGTGCTACATGCCCCACATCTGATGAAGCAATTTGGCTATTTTATGGTAAATTTCATTGGTTGGCCACCTAGGTCGTGTGATTTGACGCTGTTGGAATTCTTTCTGTGGCGATACGAGAAATAGTCTATGCCAATGGTCCCAAGACGACTCAATAATTAAGACTCAACATTCAAGCAATTATTGATGATGTTGAGTAAAAAATGTGCAATAAGTTCATCAAAAATTTTGCTAATATTATGATCATTTTCCAGTAGAGTCAATGAGGACATTACAATGATATCACATTTCACAGCTAACATACATATTTGTATTTTAAATAAAAATAAAAATATTAGCACGTTTTCAGAATGAATTACGTTTTCTCCTAACCCTAAAAAGACACGTACCCTTCTTATATGGTTTTTGTTGAAAACTGCCCAGAAAAATGGTGCCTTTCTAAAAATTTCGGCAAGTTAATTTGTTTTGAGAGTCGCGACTAATTAACAAGTAACAACTGATAATTTTAACTAATTAACGAAAATGTAATATGCGTAATAATCACCAGAGGATGAATAATTCTAAATATGTTACATCTACAGCTCTGCTTAGATTCTTGCGCAGGTAGTAGGTTCCTAACGATAGAAGCTGATCAAACAACCCAAAAATTAATATATTTCGTATGGCGGAAATATCTAAATTATTTTATTATCTATCGGTATCAATAACCTTTATTGTTCTTTTTTGCTACAAAATCCAGTAGATAAGACATGTCACGATTAGATAAAAATCCAAGAATATAAGAAAACAAAAAAAGATATCATAGACAACAGACATCTAAGTCTACATAAATAACAACATAATCTTATAATATCCAAAATTTTCAGACATCTAACAACAATCCTTTCACAAAGCTAAAACACTCTAAAATACAATTTTAAAAATTCAGGTTCATATAATTATAAAATGAATTCATCAAAATATTATAGAGATATAACCTAAAAAATCTAAAAGACAATTAAATAATAACTTAAAAATAGCCACACATACATACATAATATATACAGGTCTTAAATAAATGTAAAAACAAAACACACAGCCAGAAACAAACATCACATAAATACCGATTACAGTTATGTTCCGTTTGTCATCCACAAAAATTCACTGATACTATAAAAACAATGTTTCAGTAAATAGCTCTTTACACATTTTCTAAACCAATCTAACGAGTCTCCTTTAAGATTCTCTGGTAATCTGTTATACAGATAACAGCCAGAGTAAACTGGCGACTTCTTGTAAAATTCATGCCTAGGAAGTTTTAAGTGAAACGTCCCTTCTCTTCTAGTGTGATAGGGAGGGACATTATAATTTCTTATAAATGAGTCTCGTTTGTATGCATTTACGTTAGTAAACGTAGCAAATATATAGATGCCAGAGTCAGAATGCGAATTTTTTAAAAAATATCACGACATGACTGGCCGTATGGCAGATTAAATATTGCCCTCAAAATCCGCTTCTGAATAACGAAGATTCTATGTACATCTGTTGCCTGACCCCAGACCACGATGTTGTAGGACAGACGATAATATACCACTGCATAATATACAGTGAGAACCTACAGTCCCCCCCCCCCCCCTCTAATTTCTGAACCGTCCGGTATCTTGTGATGAAATTTGGAACGATAATATACGAGCAATGTCTGCATTTTTGACATATCAATGACAGCTTTAAATGTCAAGGTGACAGCTGCGGATGCTTTCGGAATATTTTTCCTCAATGGAAATGGGGGTCGAGTGGTACCTCATTTTGAAGTTCTTTTTATGCTCAGAACATTCCCCAGTTTTGAAAACATTTGGTTCAGTATTTTCCAAATGAGAATCAATAATATTGCTTTCTGCCATACGACTACCCTTGTTTATAACACACTTTTTTACCTATTAGATGTCATTATTGATTGTCCCTGTCGTACTGTTTCCCCAGTAAGGTACACATAGATTTTAATTTTAAATTATTTATGTTTCAAAATAAAACACAATTTAACAGAAAACAAATAGCAACTAATTAACCCTAACTAAGAAAATTTGGAAACCAATTCAAATAAAATGTAAAGGCACAAACTGTTAAAGTAGTTACTTCAACAGATGTGGAAAATGACCACCATGGACCTCCTGGCAAATAAATATTCTACGGGTAACTTCTTCTTTGACATTATAAAGCATCTGTGGCGTTATTCTTGAAAAACCATGTGTAATTCGTTGTCTAAGTTCATCTAATTAGCCGGGAGCTGTTTTATAAACCTCAGATTAAACGTATCCCCAAAGAAAAAATCTAGAGGCGTGAGGTCTGTGGATCGAGCTGGCCATTCCTTAGGACATCGGCGACCAATCCACCTATTTTCATAACTCTCATCCAGGTAATTTGTGACTTGTCTAAAATAGTGAGGTGAGACTCCGTCTTGTTGAAATATAACCTCTTGAAACTCATGTGGGTTTTGGGCAACAACATCATCAATAAGTGGAGTAATTGTATTTTGCAGATATCTGGGGCCATTAAGATTTTTTTCCTGAAAAATGGGACCTATGATGTGATTACTCAAAATGCCCGCCCAAACATATATTTTCTGAGGACACTGTGTGTGTCCCTCCCGGAAAACATGGGGGTTTCCTCACCTCAGTACCTCGAGTTTTGGGCATTAACTTTTCCATGAAAAAAATTACTCTTGTAACTGAAACAGATATTCTTCAAGTAGTGATGATTCCCTACGATTCTTCCTGACATAATTTCGCAAAATTCGTGTCGTCTATCAGGATCGTATTCTGTTATTTCGTGTATAATTTTCATTTTATATGGGTGAAACTTATTGCTTTTCAAAATTCTTTTGACAGAAGTACGCGAAATATTACATGCCTCAGCCACAATCATTTCAGCTAAGACCTGAAAATTTACATCTTCCACAATTTTAGGCCTCCCAGGCCTTGAAGCGTCTTTCACCGTACCTATTTCTTGAAATTTTGAAATTAGTTTTCGTAAAAATCTTCTACATATTTGGCGTTCCAGATAGCGCACATTGAACATACGAACAGCATCATGGTAATTTCGCTTAGCTTCGCAAAAATTAAACCCGCTTCAAATTTATCTTGTAAAGAACGAGCCATTTTAAATAATTTCGAACTAATACTTTCTGTCAATACTAAATTGAGATATTAGAAAACAGTATGACAGGAACAATCAATAATGACATGTAATAGGTAGAAAAGTGTAGAAAATGGAGAAACCACAGATGAGCTGAATAGCCTCTGTGGTTTTACAAACAACATGTAAATGTGTGCATAATTTGCTACTGATCAATAGTAGTAATCTTTTTTAGAAAAACTGTGTTATACTAAACAATGGTAGTCATAACGTAGAAACCGATATCATTGATTCATATTTGGAAAATACTGAATGAAATGTTTTCAAAACTGAAGAATGTTCTGGGCATAAAAAGACCTTCAAAATGAGGTATCACTCGACCCTCATTTCTATTTAAAAAAATATTCCGAAAGCGCGCGTAGCTGCCAGCTTGACATTTAAAGCTGTCATTGATATGTAAAAAATGCAGACCTGATTCATATATTATCCTTCCAAATGTCATCACAATATCCAGGACGGTGAAGAAATAAGTAGGGGGGGGCTTACTTTAGGTCCTCACTATATATTTAATAGGTTTGTGGTGTTGAGGCTGCTTTTAAGATTAATAATTACATAAAAGGTCCCATTGTGTTTTTTTACATAAGTTGTCTATATGGTAACTTTGTCATCCTACTGTCAACATATATACCCAAAATTTTTACACAGCTTTCGTTTCTTATAACTTCATTATTTATCTGCAGAGTATAACTGTTGAGCTTCTCATTAGAGTGTATGTTATGTGTTTCCATATAGACCGTCTTTTGATAATTGATGATTAATCTGTTTTTATAACACCATTCTTGAAAGCACTTGAATAACGAGTTTGCTTTTTGCTCAACGTCCCCTACAGTCCTACCACACACACACACACACACACACACACACAAATATATATATATATATATATATATATATATATATATATATATATATATATATATATATATATATATATATATATATATATATATGTGTGTATGTATATATCTTTTGAAATGTTGCGCTACACTGTAATCACATTTAAATATTTAAATATACACACATTTGTTGGCTATATTTTCCGTGATTTGTTATTTGTTTACGTGAACTGCAGATTCGCACACACACACACACACACACACACACACACATATATATATATATATATATATATATATATATATATATATATATATATATATATATATATATATGTATATATATATATATATATATATATATATATATATATATATATATATATTGCTAAATATAGTAATAATAAAAAGTGTATGAACTTCGCACCGCCGCCTATGCTAAGTCGGTTGATAGATCACTTTACAGGAAAGCCCGGCAGAAGCGCGTTCGATAGATAACCAAATAATTGAGATATTCCCGCCAAACGGAATATGTTAATTTTTATGTTGTTGGACCACCCTCTATCGTTACGGACTGACCTGACCTGACCTGACCACTTGCGCAAGAATATAAGCAAAGTTGTAGATTAAGTTATTTATAATTATTTATCCTCTGATGATGCTAACTTGGCTGGTGAAACGATCGTTAGGTTTTTTAAAGTTTTGTAGTGGTTTACGTTCTCCAAGTGTACTTTTCAGTATCTCAATTATTGGGCATATTTATAAAACATCATACAACATGTGCGTTTCAGAATAAACAATTACATCCCGCAACGTGAAAACTTCACCCCTACTCTCAACCCCCACCGCCTGTCGCAACCCCAAATTTTTAAATATGATCGGGGCTTGTGATGCCTCATTTAAAAAATCTCTTCATTTTCTATTCAAAAATGTGTAGCAAGTGATAGTAAGCAAATGGAATGGATCTGATTAATTAACGTCGCTACAACGCTCTAAAAAAATTAATAACTAATTGCGTTTTATTCTTGATAATGAGAAGGCAAGCAGAAACAGTTTTAGTGTCCTTTTTGAACGGTATAAATTATAAAGAAAACATACAAAGTTATCAGCATTCTTCATAATGTGCAATATTGGTTTTGTTTAAAACACCTCAACAACTTTCTATGTGATTGTAACCGCATGACAGGAGTTTTTAGTTGTGAAATTCATAAACATGGTTTATTCAACAGAAATGCATAAAATAGTAGTTCTGCAGATGATTCGTTTTTGAGTTAAAACACGATCATAAACACGGGCAGCTCCTCATTAAGTGCGCCCGTGCGCGCGCACTGCCGCCTGCCGTGGAAAAAAATATTTTTTCTCCGAAAATTACAAAGTTATTTTAATGAAATTTGGCAGATATCTTTCGTTAGGAGATACATTACTACACACCAAAATTAAACTCTCTAAGTTTATAAAAAATTGAGTTATTCAAATTTGAAACATTTAATATTTAACATGAAGTTTTTACCACAGAAATTGTAGAAACGACGAGACGATTTTCACGTCTCTAGTATCAGGATCACATGAGAGGATAGGCAGTGGCAACTAATGTTGTACATGCTAGTTTGTTATACTGCAGATGATATTTTCAATTTGTTTTCAATATATGGTGAATGCAACAGAATAGTTGAGACAACAGTTCGAACATTTAACAACAGATTCCTTTATTTGGCTCCAATGAATAGAACAAAATTCAGTAGAATTAAAAGTAAGTCGTCAAGTATAATACTGACACGACGCGTTGTTAAACGTTTCAAAATTGAAGACAATGAAATGAATGAAATTATAATTCTTGCATATTTTGAAGCATGTCTACAAAGTTCGTTAGGAAGTAGGTCTCAAGATTTGGGTTTATCTATCTGGACAATACACAGAATATTGAGAAAGCACAATATGCATAATTAGTGAATTTTTATTTAAAAAAATTCACTAATAGAGAGGTATCGATGGTGATACTTTGCAAAAATTATTTCAAATGAGTGCGAACTAGGACCCCTAGAACCCATATCCGGGGTCAATTTCAATTTATATATATATATATATATATATATATATATATATATATATATATATATATATATATATATATATATATATATATATATATATATATATATATATATATATATATATATATATATAGGTATCCGTCTGATAACTCAAAAAATAATTAACCGATTTCGATGAAACTTGGTAAGTGCCTTTCTTTTATAAATGGCTTGGATGAGTTCGTTAGCCAGAAAAATCGGACAGGGTTTTCCGGAAAACATTTGAGTTTTCTTAAAAAAAAAATTTTTCTCCAAAAGTAACAAAGCTGTGTTAATGAAATTTACTATATATATATATATATATATATATATATATATATATATATATATATATATATGTTGCCTCAGGAGAGGTCTTACTACGTACCAAAATTCAACTTTCTAAGTTTCGAGAAAATTGAGTTATTCAAATTTTAAATTTTCTTTCGAAAACAATTTTTTTCTCCGAAAATTACAAAGTTATTTTAATGAAATTTTGGGGATATCTTGCCTTAGGAAAAACCTTCCTACGTCTTAAAATTAAACTCTCTAAGTTTATATAAAATGGAGTTCTTTAAATTTCAAGCATTTAATAAAAATTCACTACCATAACGCACTTGCTGCGTCCCGAGTTTTTTTACCTCCTGCATTCAACAAACAAAATTAGTATATCGAGCATCGAGGATCTCAGAGTCGGCAGCCATTAATACAGCATCAGAATAAGTATAGTCTTAATGGTTGGTTGCAGACTTTATCGTTATATACATCCATATCCAAATATCCATATATACATCAGTCGCCGGCGGTGTGTATTTTTCGGCCCTTTTGAGGAAATGCGATACTTCATTGCGAAATGATCGAGTATGATCGTCGAAAATGACCGAATAAGCAATCGGGTGTGCGCTCTTAAATTCCACACTTGTTGCAGTTTACAGTGGAATTTTGGCAGAGCGTGTCTGTGTCTAGCATGTGTTTAGTAATTTTCGTGTGCTGCGCGTCGGATTGATTTTAATTAGATAATTTCGTTGTTGTTTACATGTTCTAACAAGACAATTATTATTATTATTATGGCTGCTACTTTGGGTTGCTTAATAAGTGAACAAAATAATTGTGATACTGAATACCGTGATTAATTCAGTGGATAATATTATAAATTTAAAGGTTAACTTTTAAAGGGACTTTTTAACTACGATAACCTATAACCTACTAGAGGAAAACTTGGTAAGTATAGTTAATAATTATTAAGTTTAGTAAGTAGGTTTTTTTATAATACATTTTCTGGGAAAAAAAATAGGCAAGTCGTTCATTTTTAGTGAATTTTTATTTTAAAAAATTCACGAATAGAAGGTATCTATGGAGAGACTTTGCTAAAATTTTTTCCAATGAGCGCGAACTAGGATCCCTAGAACTTATATCCGGGGTCAGTTTCAATTTTTATATGTTTATATTTCAAAAAAATCTTTTTCTTAGAAAATTATAAAGCTATTTTAATGAAATTGTGTGAAAATGTTGCTTTGTAAAAAGCCTTACTACACACTAACATTCAACTTTCTAGATTTTTAGAAAATTGAGTTATTCAAATTTTAGGTTTTCTTTAAAAAAAATCTCGGAAAATTACAAAGTTATTTTGATGAAATTTGGTGGATATATTGCGCTGGGTAAGACCCTACTATACGCCAAAATTCAACTTTCCAAGTTCGTAGAAACTTGAGTTATTCAAATTTGAGGCATTTAATAAAAATTCACTACCATAGCGCACTTGCTGCACCCCGAACTTTTTTTTCTTGCGCACCCTCGATGCATTAAGGCACGAGCCGCTACTGATCATAAATCGAAGTTACTCGCCTATTTGAAAAAAAAATCACTATTTTCCCTCTATATTACAAGAAACAATTAGTAAAATTGAAATGAAATTAAGACGAGTTTTTAAATGTGTCGATGCTGTTAGAATATGGACGCGAAGGGATTCAACTCTTACAGAAAAATCAGCATTACCACACATGTAGATGCCATCCAAATACATTTTTCGAGCCTTTATTAGATCACTAAAAGGGGCAGCGTTTGATGGAAAACTGAATTTCGAATCAATTTGTTGAGTGTAAGATTACTTAGAAGATAAAAAGCTCAGTTCCCTTTTAGATGCAACGTTAAATGGACGAACATTCGCTAAAAAATTTAAAATCGTAAAATATGCAAGTTTAATATAAACAAAATTCTACAGAAATTATGTGCTACGCTTCCTGCTCGCATTCCATATAAATCATACGCTATATAACTCCAAAACCTATTTCATAAATAAATTGAATAGGGGATTTTACTGGTGCAACAAATTTTCACATCGATAAACATTTGGTTTAATTGATTATTAAAGTGATAACTAGCAATACGTGTGTCATTTTTCGTTAAATGTAATTGGTCCAACTATCCATATAAAAACTACCTGGAAAATTATATTTTACATTTATTTACTTATAAACTAAAGCTTTATACATTTCAACACATGGGCAAATATAAGACACCATTATTTTTTACATTTATTCAGTTGTCCCAGTATTTATTATTAGTAATAATAATAACAACAATAATAACACAATAACAATAATACGTGGAGTTCGCGAGAGAGCTAACAACTATATGGGACCTCAAGACATTGTACCGATTATCATCGGTGCATACGGGAAAGTTTATCTTTATATGCATGCCTTCTTAGAAGACCTGAAGGTACCCAAGGACAAGATATTTCTCCTGCAGAAGATTGCGATTTTAGGAACCAGTAGGATAGAAGAGAACAAAATAACAGAAGACTGCACGTAGATAGAAAAACTCTGTATGTGAAACCAAACCACACTCCATACTGTGAAGTGGTTTATGACAATACAGTCTAGGCCTTACGGCGTTTTGTACACCACCACCACCATTATTCATACTGCGAAATATAAAACGAATAAATTTATTTGCTGGGTGCTTTGTAATAAGCCATAGTATGACCTGGAAACCTAAAGGAGCAGCAATCGATAAAATAATAATTTTAATATTGCAGAAGCCTGTCCATGGACGACCTCCAAACAGAACGTTCGAAGGCAATTTCGACAAATTGGTGTCGAATTACTGGTTGATTTCAGGGCAGATGTTTTTAGAAAAAAAGGGTTTTGCAAGAGATATACATGATTAGGTCGTTCAACATGAAACTACTTGAAGCATTAAGGTGATATCATTTGGTCCGAAATAAAAAATCCGGATTTGGCTATCATTCGTACCTGTTACATGTTTATATTAATCATTGAAGTTATCATAGCTTTTATGGCGCCATTGTTTCATTCCTTTGACTCACATTTTACTGTGTCGCTCGATAGAGCTAATTTGATATCTTGAAGTTAATTTCGATCTTAATGCTAATTGCTTTGAAGGCTACAAAGACCACCTACACCGCTAGAACTTTCTCTTTCAGATTTGAATTTCATATAACAATGAGACTAGAGGAAATGATGGAACCTCCGAAAGCAATGTCAACAAGTTGATGTCGAATTACTGGTTGGTCTCAGGACAGATGCTTTTAGAAACAGAGGATTTTTCAAGGACATAGATGATTGGGTCGTTCAACATGAAACTACTTGAAGCATTGTTTCATTCTATTGACTCACATTTTGGCTCGATAGAGCTAATTTTACATCTTAAAGTTAACATGGATTTTAGGCAATTGTCCTTGAAGGCTACAAATACCACCTGCAGTGTTATTCCTTTCTCTTTTAGATTTGAATTTTATATAATAATGTGACGAGAGGAAATGATGGAATAAGGGGGAAAATAAGTTCCATTTAGTGCCCCCGTTCTACTGGAGGACAAACGAATGCACCACCGTTATGACTATTCAAACATGTTCCTACCGAGGGCCAGTTCCAAGTTCAGCCCCAGCTATATTATAGAAGCTCCACCATGTCTGAAGGGATGCATCAACCGCAAATAAATCCTCAGGTACAACATAGTAGCAGTCTTACCAGCTCTAAATGGTAAATCGAGACGCACATCGAGCCCGACTACGTCGTGGCAGTCTGGCGTAGTTTCTCTTCATTTTTGCATTTTTAAAGTTATTGTGTTCAAATTTTGCAGCTTACCAAAAATTATTATTGTCTTACCAAAAAAGCTAAATTTTGTCTATTGTTAGAAAATATTAGTTGCCGTATATAAATTGCACGAAATTTGTCCATACGCGTTCAGTTACGCGGACGAGAGCACCCTCCATTCAAATATGTTATATTCTAAGCCAGTCTCTTGGGCCCAATTAGATGAGGATCGCAGACTCATGGAGGGTTCTGTCTCCGCGGATCTCCAAAGAATATTAGACTGGGGAAGTGGAAATCTTGTACAATTCAACCCCACCAAATCTCAGTCTTGCTTTCTTTCTCATAAAAGATACACCAGCCCTAGACCCATCACAATGCACAACCAAGTTATTCAAAGTAATGAGTCATTCTCATTTCTTGGCATTTCTGTGGATCAAAATCTCAATTGACACCAACATGTCACATCAAATGCAGAAGCGGCTGCTAAGAAATTAGGTTTCCTCTACCGGGCTTGCAAATACTTTTCACCAGCTAATCTCTATACCTTACATACGTCGCAAATAAGGCCAAAGCTCGAATACTGCTCCCACATCTGGGGTGCTGCTGCCGCTTCTACACTCGCTATCCTAGACTCCATTCAGAAGAGAGCTATACGTCTCATTGGTGACCCTACCCTTACCCAAAGGCTGGCATGCCTTGCCCATCGACGTGCCGTTGGTGACCTCTCTCTCTTTTATAGATATCTGCACGGGCACTGCTCAAAGGAGCTTTCTTCCATACTTCCTCCACCTGCTGCCCCCAACAGATCGACCAGGGGAACAGAGCGAATGCACCCTTTTACGGTCCAGGTCACCAGACATAGAACATCTTGTTATGCCCGCTCATTTGTCCCGAGGACTTCCAAGTTGTGGAATTCCTTACTGGCGCATGTTTTTTCTTCTCCTCCGAACCTGCAAACCTTCAAGTCCAGAATTAATAAGTTGCCTCTTTCCTCCTTGTCTACACCCACGGTACGATAGTATTTAGGCTGTAAGTCCTCGTGGTGTGTTGTTGAAATTAAAAAAAAAAAACAACAGCAAATCCTGTGTAGACCATATATTTGTAAAGACTACTGAAAAAACACAATAAGTTCGGTAATATTAAGGTCTGATATAACTGATCATTTTCCAGTTATTGTTTGTGTAGCTACGGAAGTAGACAAAATGAAGAAGGGCAGTGGACACCTTAAAGGATATAAGCAATTTATTGATTTTGCTAAACTGAGGAGGCTTATGGAGCAGGAGATATGGCACGTTTTTACTCCTTATACAACACTGATGATATGGCTAGAACTTTCTCGGAGAAAATTCAATAAAAATACAAAGAGGTGTCTGAGAACTATTAAATCAAAGGGAAGAAGAGTAAATAATAAATAGTGGATTATTGAGGGTCTCGTCCAATATGTGCAAACAAAAAACATCTTGTATAAAAAATGCTTTAAAAAACCACTAGACGCAAGCCTTCAGGAGAGATATATAAAGTACAGAAATAAATTAAATTCCCTAATAAAAAGGTAAAATCAGAGTAGTCTAAAAGACAGATAGAGAAAAATTGCTCCAACAATAAGCAGTTGTAAGAGTGTGTTAATGATTTATGCAGTAGTGTCGGTCCGAAAAAAATGGTGTAGTATATACTACAATTGCAAACAGTTTTAAAGAATATTTGTCAAATATCAGAAAAAATTTGGCCAAAAAGTTCTAAATGGAAAAGGGGTTAGCTGGAGCAAAACACAGCCAAATTTCCAGCTCCATATTTTTAAATCCTGTAAACAAAGTTGATGTAAGGCATTGGATACACAAGTTGAAGCCACACAAAGCACCTGGACACGATAAAGTTAACGCAACCGCATTAAAACGAATTTCAACATCTATCCTTGTGTACCTTGTAAACAGGATTATTGAGAGTGGATAATTTCCATCATATTTGAAACTTGGCATAGTAAGACCTCTATTTAAGTCTGGTGATATACTTAACATGATGAATTACAGACCAATAACTTTGATCACCACTGTGTCTAAATTAGTTGAAATGGTTATAAAGAAAAAGTTGATCGAGTTTTTCAATAAGAATAACCTTTTGTTAAATGATCAATATGGCTTTCGGTAAGGCAGGTCGGCGGCAGATGCGATCGTATACTTCACATCTAACATATATAGAGCACTTGATGCAAGTAAACCATGCCTTTGCATCTTTGTAGAGCTAGCCAAGGCATTTGACACGGTTGATAATCGGATACTCATAAAAAATTGGAGGTTTATGGAGCGCGCGGTACTGCATCAAAACTTTTGACTAGGTATTTAGCAGGAAGGAAGCAGAGGGTAGAAGCAAACAGTATGTTTAGAGTGATACAGGAGACGTTGAATACGGAGTCCCGCAGAGTAGTATTCTGGGACCAATCGTTTTGAACACATATATATATATATATATATATATATATATATATATATATATATATATATATATATATATATATATATATATATATATATATATATATATATATATATATATATATATATATATATATATATATATATATATATATATATATATATATATATATATATATATATATATATATATATGATCTACTATATTTAAATTGCAAAGGGAAAGTAGTGAGCTATGCAGATGACACCGTCTTATTTTACATGGGATCACTTAAAGAATAAAGCGGAAGTGGCTTTAAGATAGTAAATGATTGGTTTGATATAAACTTCTTAACATTTAATGTTGACAAAACTAAACATATGCTATTTGCGACATACCAGAGTACTCTACCAAACTTTTCGTTGCTGACTTTTAACAAAAAAGATCCAAGCGAGTTTCCAATAAATCAGGGAGAACATATAAAATGCTTGGGAATAATAATAGATAGATATATGAGATGGAGTAAACAAGTAGAGTATGCGACGGGAAAGATAAGAGCTTTATTGTACAGATTCAAATTCTTAAGACAATACCTTGGTATAAGGGAGATGAAGTACTTATACTTTTCTCTGGTGCAATCATAGTTAACATATGCAATTATAGGATGGGAAGGCGCCAGAGATAACGTATTCAGTGAATTAGATGTCATACAGAAATGGGTGCTAAAATTAATTGTTCGTAGCCCATTGACTTAGCATAGTGAAAATATCTGCGAGAAAGCTGATTTTGTTGTAGTAAATTATATTTGCACCTACGCAATTAAAATGGAAATGCGTAAACATCCGAAGAATTTTGTAGTCTTTGACCGTTGGTACGGCACGAGATATAGGAATTTATATAGAAAAGAGAAATGGAACAAAAGCATTGGACAGAAAAATCACACTTACCTAGGTCAAAAAGTGTTTAACATGGTGCCACGGAAAAAAAAGATGATCTTACTCTACTCGCAAGTTTAAAAAAGGTTCAAGCAACGATTTAAATCAGAGCGAAGTCGATAATATATACTCTGTCTGAATTAGAGGACGAAATAAAATAATACCTGTCTCTTTTGTTGTCACTGCTGTCTCTTTCACTGTGAGTTTTCGTGTGGACTGCTTCTCTTGTCTGGTACTTATGTATGTTTTTTTCATCTGTTTTTTCCAACCTAGTCATTTCGACGTTTTTGTCGATATTATTTATATACAAAGTATGGGTCTGCTTTTTGGTATACTGTGTTAATGTGTTGTACTGTGTGTGTATGTGTGTCAGCGCGGGGGTATGTGTGTGTATGCCTGCAGGCGAGCGTGTGTAGTCTGTTTTGTATGTATGTGTGCGCTTTTGTATATACAAGCGTTCCGAAAAGAAACGAAATAACGCACAAATAATAATGCTGGGACTGCTACTTTGTATCATAATAGCTCTTTGTTAGTGGTCTATTTATCTCGCGCGCCTCTCGCAATGTTAAAAAATGCACTAATAGAGATTTTTTTAAAACTAACCAGTTCGATTAGGTTGACTAAAGCGAAATCATCCAGGCGATTAATAAGGAAAAATGACTGCCACGTTTATAATCAGGCAGATACTTTTCTTTCCCAAAAAAGAATTACATTTTTATCTGGAAAGCTTTTGTAATTTTAGTGAAATTAGCAATACAAGTTCATTTTAAAGAGACTTACAGTACCTATATACGAGGGCGGGTCAATTAGTCCGTGACTTTTTGAATTTCCCGCCTCTGTACAGAAAAGACAACACTGCTCCTGTCAACAAGCATCTGTTAGTTGACTCCTGCCAAATTTTTAAATAGCAGCGTCATTTAGTTTGTGTTCGATAGCCATTGAAAGCAGACAACCCCTGGAGTTATAACGAAAATGGAAAAAGGTGAATTTCGTGTGCTCATCAAACATTATTTTTTGCGAAAAAAAAAACATCACTCAAGCCAAGGCTAAGCTGGACAAATACTATGGGGCTCTATACCATCAATTTCCACGATATGGTGTTAGCCGATCGGAGATTAAAAGTGCGGGAGATTTTGGAAGCCATAGCCATATCACATGGCTCAGTGGTTTCGATTTTACATGATCACTTGGGTATGAGAAAGATATCGGCAAGATGGGTGCCGCGTTTGCTCACAATCGACCACAAACACAATCGCGTGACAACTTCGAATGAGTGTTTGGCGTTGTACAACCGCAATACGAACTAGTTTTTGCGCCGTTTAGTGTGGACGAAACATGTATTCATGACAACACACTAGAGACCAATCAGCAGTCAAAACAGTGGGTTTCTCCGTGCCAATGGGCGCCGAAGAAGCCATAGCCATATCACATGACTCAGTGGTTTGGATTTTGCATGATCACTTGGGTATGAGAAAGCTATCGGTAAGATGGGTGCCGCGTTTTCTCACAATCGACCACCAACACAATCGTGTGACAACTTCGAATGAGTGTTTGGCGTTGTTCAACCGCAATAGGAACAAGTTTTTGCGCCGTTTCATGTGGACGAAACATGGATTCATGACAACACACCAGAGACCAATCAGCAGTCCAAACAGTGGGTTTCTCCATGCCAATCGGCGCCTTAGAAGGCCAAAGTGGGTTTGTCGGCCAATAAAGTCATGGCGACCGTTTTTTGGGATGCACGCGGTGTAATCCACATTGATTACCTTCAAACGGGAGGAACTATCAATGGCGAATATTATCCCAACTTATTGGACCGATTCAATGGCGATTTGAAGAAAAACCGACCGCATTTGGCCCACAAAGACAATGCAAGGGTACACACATGTGTAGTCTCCATGGCGAAATTGCATCAATTGGGCTATAAATTGCTCCCTCCTCCGCCCTATTTTCCGGTTTTAGCCCTGTGTGACTATTTCCTGTTCCATACTTAAAGAAGTGGCTCGGAGGAAAGAGATTTGACTCCAATGATGCAATCATCACACAAACAAATACCTATTTTGAGGACCTCGACCAATCTGATTTTTTGAAAGGGATCAAATAAACTAAGAAACATTGGACGAAGTGTATAGAACTCCAAGGAAACTATGTTGAGAAATAAAATTATTTTTTGTCAAAAAAACCTGTTTCATTCATAAAGCCCTCGTATACCAGATTTTAATATTACGGCTTCATGAAAAATCGAGTTTTGGGTGTTTGATTTTTTTCAAAAGACAAAACATAAATATTTTTTATGATGATCAAAAGATATCGATGGTAAGACTTTCCAAAAATTCTTTAAATGAGCGTGTGTTAGGATCTTCAAAACCTATCTTTAAGGTTTGTTTAAATTTAAAGTAATAAGTTTAGTTAAATGCCGGACTAAGAGTGTACAATTTTATTATGTCAACACAGCTTCCCACACTTTGCTGCGGGGGTTCCCAATGTGCCTTCTGATCCTGCTGACTTGGGTGTCTGCATACTGGGACTGCTACTTTGTATCATAATGGCTCTTTGTTGGCGGTCCATTAGTCTCGCGCGCCCGTACAAATGTTAAAAAAAATGCACTCCTAGAGAATTTTTCTAAACTTCTGTTGATGAAGAAAACAGTTGGATTAGGTTGACTAAAGAGAAATCGTCCAGGCTATTACTAAGGAAAAATAACTGCCACATTTATAATTTGACAGATACTTTCCTTTTATAAATATGAATCAATTTTTCTGCTTGAAAGCTTTTGTAACTTTAGTGAAATTAGTAATACAAGTTTCTTTTAAAGAGACTTACAGTACCTAGATATACCAGATTTTAATATTCCAACTTCATAGAAAATCTAGTTTTGGGCATTTGAATTTTTTTCAAAATACAAGATTTAAATATTTCTTATGATGATAAAAAATATCGATAGTAACTACATACAGACATGGAGACTACTTCTCTGGCTTCACTGTTGGTTTTTGTAGGTGAAGGACGTAGCCAGCGCGTGAGCTAACTGGAGCAAGTGGCCCTTCGAATTCTGGAAGTTCTAGGATGTTCTTCAATGCTTCTGTGACTATAGTTTCGCTGCTTGACAGCATTTTCAGACAGATTAAAATTGAATTAGTACGAAATCATGACAACTACAAATAAATATCTGTTGCTATGTTATATGATGTTTTGATCAAAAAATTTTATCAAATTGGAAATAAAATGAAACACAGATGACAGATGAGGTTTACAAAATGTCTATGTGATGTATGTCAATATTTAACATAAAAACTAGAACTAGCCTATAATAACTATAATAACAGTGACAACAATAAAATAACTAAACAATAACAATATAAAAGTAGTCTCTATACAACGAAAATATCGACATACATCAATCATTATTTTATTATAACTTTTTTGAAATAATAGTTGAATTTATTTTCTTTGACATCTTTAATTAGAAAGAAGAATATCCAAGAAAGGGGAATTCATTAAATCAGTTTGCTCGTTTAAAACAAGGTAGTTATTATCGTGTGTGTGCCTTTTTACTTCTAAAGCTTCAAAAAAGTCTAGTTTACGTTTGTCATTATAAAAATGTAGTGGTTGTATGCGGTTATTTATTGTAGGTCTATGCTCGGTATCAATAATATGTTTTGCAAATGTAGATTTGTCAGCGTGGTTATTTCTAAATGCAGAAATATGTTCTTTGTATCGGGTGTAAAAATTTCTAGAAGTTTGACCTATGTAGATTGCATTACAATGTGTACAAGCTAATTTATAAACTCCAGCTTTTGTCAGGAAACAAGATTTTTCTTTCGCGTTAAATAACAAAACACGCGTCGTGTTGTAAGATTTAAAAGCTACTTTTGTATTTGTACAGGTGTTTAAAATTTTTGAAATGTTTTCTGAAATGGTTCCAAAATAAGTTATCGAAACGTATCTGTTGATTTCGTGCTAATTCAATTTTAATCTGTCTGAAAATGCTGTCAATCAGTGAAACTATAGTCACAGAAGCATTGAAAATAAAATGAAACAAAGAAGCATTGAAGAACATCCTAGAACTTCCAGAATTCGAAGGGCCACTTGCTCCAGTTAGCTCACGTGCTGGCTACGTCCTTCACCTACAAAAACCAACAGTGAAGCCAGAGAAGTAGTCTCCAAGTCTGTATGTAGTATGGACAAGTTTCACCAAGTAAGGGCAACAACAATCAATGTATCGATAGTAACATTACTAAAATGTCTTTAAATGAGCGTGTATTAGGACTTTGAAAACCTATCTTTAAGTTCTGTTTAAATTTAAAAGTATTAAGTTTAGTACAATGCCATACCAATACGGTATAATTATATTATGTCAACACAGCTTCCCACATATTGCTGCGTGGTTTCTCAATGTACCTTCTGATCCTGCTGACTTGGGTATATGCATACTGGGACTGTTACTTTGTATCATAATGGCGCTTTGTTGGCGGTCTATTTATCTCGCGCGCCCGTCGAAATGTTCAAAAAATGCACTAATAGAGAATTTTTCTTAAACTTATGCTGATGGAAAAACCAGTTCGATTAGGTTGGCTAAAGGGAAATGATCCAGGCGATTTATAAGGAAAAATAACTGCCACGTTTATAATTTGGCAGATACTTTGCTTTCCTAAATATGAATTAAATTTTCATCAGGAAAGCTTTTGTAACTTTAGTGAAATTAGTAATACCAGTTTTTTTTAAGAGACTTACAGTACCTAGATATGCCAGATTTTAATATTCCAGCTTCATAGAAAATCGAGTTTTGGGCATTTTAATTTTTTTCAAAAGACAAGACTTAAATATTTGTATGATGATAAAGAGATATCGATAGTAACACTTTCTAAAATTTCTTTAAATGAGCGTGTGTGAGCACCTTGAAAACCTACCTTTAGGTTCTGTTTAAATTTAAAAGTATTAAGTTTAGTTAAATGCTATACTAATAGGGTACAATTATATTATGTCGACACAGCTTTCCACACTTTGTTGCGCGGTTTCCCAATGTGCATTCTGATCCTGCTGACTTGTGTGTCTGAGTACTGGGACTGCTACTTTGTATGGCTCTTTGTTGGTGGTCTATTTATCTCGCGCACCCGTCCAAATGCTAAAAAATGCATCAATAGAGAATATTTTTAAAGCTTCTGTTGATGGAGCAACCAGTTTGATTAGGTTGACTAAAGCGAAATCATTCAGGCGATTAATAAGGAAAAATAACTGCCACGTTTATAATTTGGCAGATACTTTGCTTACCTAAATATGAATTAAATTTTCATCTGGAAAGCTTTTGTAACTTTAGTGAAATTAGTAATACAAGTTTCTTGCAAAGAGACTTGCAGTACCTATATATGCCAGATTTTAATATTCCAACGTCATAGAAAATCGAGTTTTGGGCATTTGATTTTTTTTTTCAAAAGACAACACTTATTTTTTTTTATAATGTTAAAAAGATATGGATAGTAACACTTCTAAAAAAAATTTCAAATGAGCGTGTGTTAAGACCTTAAAAACATATCTTTAACTTTGTGTAAATTTAAAGTATTAAGTTCAGTTAAATGCCATACTAACAGTGTACAATTTTATCATGTCGACACAGCTTCCCACACTTTGCTGCGCGGTTTCCCAACTTGCCTTCTGATCCTGCTGACTTGTGTGTCTGCATACTGGGACTGTTACTTTGTATCATTATGGCTCTTTGTTGGCGGTCCATTTATCTCGCGCGCCCATCGAAATGTAAAAAAAATCCACTCATAGAGAATTTTTTTAAACTTCTGTTGATGGAAAAACCAGTTCGATTAGGTTGACTAAAGAGAAATCGTCCAGGCGATTACTAAGGAAAAATACCTGCCACGTTTATAATTTGGCAGATACTTTCCTTTTCTAAATATAAATTGAATTTTCATCTTGAAAGCTTTTGTAACTTAAGTGAAATTAGTAATAAAAGTTTCTTTTAAAGAGACTTACAGTACCTAGGTATACCAGATTTTAATATTCCAACTTCATAGAAAATCGAGTTTTGGGCATTTAATTTTTTTTTCCAAAGACAAGACTTAAATAGGTTTATGAGGATAAAAAATATTCATAGTAACATTACTAAATTTTTTTTAAATGAGCGTGTATTAGGACCTTGAAAACCTACCTTTAAGTTCTGTTTAAATTTAAAAGTATTAAGTTTAGTTAAATGCTGTACTAATACGGTATAATTATATTATGTCGACACAGCTTCCCACACTTTGTTGCGCGGTTTCCCAATGTGCCTTCTGATCCTGCTGACTTGTGTGTCTGCATACTGGGACTGTTACTTTGTATCATTATGGCTCCTTGTTTGTGGTCTATTTATCTTGCCCACCCGTCTAAATGTCAAAAATGCATTAATAGAGATTTTTTTAAAACTTCTGTTGATGGAACAACCAGTTTCATTAGGTTGACTAAAGCGAAATCATACAGGCGAAAGAAGGAAAAATAACTGCCACGTTCATAATTTGGCAGATACTTGGCTTTCCTAAATATAAATTAAATTTTCACCTGGACAGCTTTTGTAACTTAAGTGACATTAGTAATACAAGTTTCTTTTAAAGAAAATTACAGTACCTATATATGTCAGATTTTAATATTCCAACTTCACAGAAAATCGAGTTTTGGGTTTTTGATTTTTTTTTCAAAAGACAAGACTTAAATATTTTTTATGATGGTAAAAAGTTATCGATAGTAACATTACTAAAGTTTCTTTAAATGGACGTGTATTAGGACCTTGAAAACCTACCTTTCAGTTATGTTTAAATTTAAAAGTATTAAGTTTAGTTAAATGCCGTACTAATAGGGTACAATTATGTTATGTCGACACAGCTTCTCACACTTTGCTGCGCGGTTTTCCAATGTGCTTTCTGATCCTGCTGACTTGGGTGTCTGCATACTGGGGCTGCTACTCTGTATCATAATGGATCTTTGTTGGTGGTCTATTTATCTCGCGCGCCCGTCGAAATGTTAAAAAAAATGCACTAATAGAAATTTTTTTAAACTCCAGTTGATGGAAAAACCAGTTTGATTAGGTTGGCTAAAGGGAAATCATCCAGACGATTAATAAGGAAAAATAACTGCCACGTTTATAATTTGGCAGATACTTTGCTTTTCTAAATATGAATTAAATTTTCATCTGGAACGCATTTGTAACTTTAGTGAAATTAGTAATCCAAGTTTTTTTTAAAGAGACTTACAGTACCTATATATGCCAGATTTTAATATTCCAGCTTCATAGAAAATCGAGTTTTGGGAATTTTAATTTTTTTGAAAAGCCAAGACTTAAATATCTTTATGGTGATAAAAAGATATCGATAGTAACACTTTCTAAAAATTCTTTAAATGAGCGTGTATTAGGACCTTGAAAACCGATATTTAAAGTCTCTCTAAATTTAGAGTATTCAGTTTAGTTAAATTCTGTACTAATAGTAGTGTACAATTCTTATGAAAATTCATTACAATAACGCTTGCTGCACCAGAATTTTCTTAGTGTATAGCCTATTTAAATTTGAAAAGCTTTCCCTTAACTATTTTATGTCTGTTAGCAGTGTGACTGTGAGACCGCCAGCAATCATTGGATTCTGACAAACTTATATTTTTGCTCTAGCAGATCCTACCACTTCACCCCTTTTGAATGAGCTACTGCAATAATGTTCAATTAGATCGTGCTCCTCAACTATAATTGTCAAATCCACTTAACATTAGTTGGAGAAATGGATAATTGGATATTATTCTGATTATTCAAGTATGAATGGCTCTTTAAGCCGGCATCAAATTAATATTAGATTATAACCCAACTATTCCTACTTTGTACCGACCTATTAAAGCTGTAATTATACAAAAGACAATAGTTTAGGTTTCAAATTAAAGTTATTACTAGTGAGTAAGTGCGTAATAAGACAAAACTTTTAATTGGTTATCAGTGAAGATTTCTCAAGAAGGAAAGGATAGAACCTCCAAGTCAGATCTGAAGAGACCTCCTTTTTTTAAGAATTGATTACATTTGAGTGAATTTTCTTTAAAAAAATGCACTAGCAAGGAGATCCCGACTTTTGAATTCTGAAAACATTTCTAAGCGCTAATTAGGCCCCCTAGAACATATCCGGGGTCAGTTTCAAGTTTTATATATATATATATATATATATATATATATATATATATATATATATATATATATATATATATATATATAAGTGCGTTATGGTAGTGGATTTTCATAAAAATATTTTTTAATCGCAAAAATGTGTGTTTTTTTAAGAAAGCAGGCATCAAATTTGGTTACCAGTATAACCTATATAGTAAAAACAATGTGCCACGTTTCATCAAAATAACTTTATTGTTTGAAAATGTACAAAAATTTCCGAAAGTAAACTTAAAGTGTTCCCGAAAAAACTCGTTTCTTGGTCAACCTTATAGGTTAATAGCAAATTGAGCTATTCAAATATGAAGCATTTGATCAAAATTCGCTACAATAACGCACTTACTGCGTCAAGAAGTTATTTTCTTACAAACATGCATTATATTTCAATGAAAACTGCAAAAATGCAATAACATAAGGCGTGTTTGATAAAAAAAAAAGAAAATTTGTATCACCAACGACTTATGGGCCATCCTGCGATTGTAGAAATAATTCTTTAAAATGTAGCTCAAGACACCATATAATTAATAAATACAATTTTTTTTCATATGTTGTATAATAAAAGATATATTGAGCTTTATTGATTTTTTACGAAAATTCTACAAAAATTATATACCATTAAACGATAAACTCTATAGCAAAGGCTACTGCCAAGCATCAGAGAAAGGGTCTATTTGAAATGAATTGACTGGACATATTTTATTAAAATGAAGGACAATGACGGTTGAAACTAAGACTTCATGGTTTGTAAAACATTCTTCTTGAGAGATTTTATTTCCATAGCCCGTATTAGATTCAAGTTCTTTGCCTAAATGTTGCCAATTTTGACATTTTAAATCGCAACTTTGACGTTTTGACGAAAACCCCAATTTTTTTTAAACGCCTATAACTTTTTTGTCATTTGACCCACAGAGCTAAATAAATATATATATATATATATATATATATATATATATATATATATATATATATATATATATATATATATATATATATATATATATATATGACACCCACAACTAAAAAAATAATGGGCCGATTTTGTATAATTTGGTGAATACCTTCCTCTTGCAAGTGGTTTGGACAATTTCGGTATCTAGGAAAATCGGCCCAGGTTTTCCCGGAAAATTTTGTGTTTCCTTTAGAAAAAAATTTATATCTTCGGAAATAATTAAGTAAGGGCAACTACATTTAATACGTGGGTTAACATCTTTATTGGTAAATTACCTACCAAAATTTAGCTTTGTGGGTTACAAGACAAAAAAGTTAAAGGCATTTAAATAAATACAAATTGAGGTTTTCCTGAAAACGTAAAAGGCGCGATTTAAAACGTCAAAATTGGCAATATTTAGTCAACGAACTTGAAAACAGTACGAGCTATGGAAAGAAGATGTCTTAAAAAAATGTTTTACAAACCCTGAAGTCTTAGCTTCAACCGTCATTATCCTTCATTTTACTAAAATATTTCCAAAAAATTTATTTCAAAATAGACCCTTTCTCTGATGTTTTAGTAGTAGTATTAGCTATGGAGTTTATCATTTAATGTTATATAATTGTTGTCGAATTTTCGTACAAAATGAATAAAGCTCAATATATCCGTTATTATACAACATACGAAAAAAAATTATATACATTAATTATAGGGTGTCTAAAGCTACATCTTAAAAAATTATTTCTACAATCATGGGGTGGCCCATAAGTCGTTGGTGATAAAAAATTTCTGTTTTTTTTTAATCGAACACGCCTTTTGTTATTGCATTTATGCATTTTCCATTGAAATAGAATGCATGTTTGTAAGGAAAGAAAATCGGGACGCAGAAAATGCGTTATGCGAATTTTCATTAAGTGCTTCAAATTTGAATAGCTCAATTTGCTATTCACTTATAAGGTTGACCAAGAAATCAATTTTTTTGGGAACATTTTAACTTTACTTTCGGAAATTTGTGTACATTTTCAAACAACAAAGTTATTTTGATAAAACATGGCACATTGTTTTAACTATATAGGTTATACTGGTATACAAATTTTATGTCTGCTTTCTTTAAAAAAACACACATATTTGCTATAAAAAACATTTGTATGAAAATTCACTACCAGAACGCACTTGCTGCGTCCAGACTTTTGTTATTTGAGGCCGAAGCTAATTTAAAGTTATACATCCGTAGTCCAAGGGCATATTTTAATCTTACGTAATAGTAAATCAGTAAAATTGAATTGAATTGAAAATATTCAAAAATTTTCCGAAAATAAACTTAAATGTTGGTTTCCTAACCAGCAAAGCTTACGTTAACAGCAAATTGAGTTATTGAAATTTGAAGGATTTAATGAAAATTTGCCTTATTACTAGGACTACATTACTAGGACCCTACCTGGATGCACAAACCACAAGAACAATTTCTTGTTTACACCCCCCAAGGAAATTACGGGACTGCGAGTGAATAGGGGTGCTGGGCGGGGTTGGTAGTAAAGAGGAAACATGAGCAGAAAATGCGAAGTTTTCTTCGCTTGAAAGCTGTCTATCTGAAGCCATATTCCCATTCAACCCTACCTACCCCGCACAGCACCCCTATTCGCCCCCAGGTCACGTAACTTCATGGGGGGGGGGTGAACAAGAAGTTTTTCTTGTGATTTATACAACCAGGGTAGTGGTATGTACACGAGGGGCGAAGAAGAATGCCTACGACAAAGCAGACCCCCCCCCCCAATTTCGACATGCGGCAGGGGTTGGGGGGTTGGGGAGTGGTTGCTTCGTCGTGGAGATTTTCCTTCCCTCCAGCGTGCATACAACCATCCTCGTTGCATAAACCACAAGAAAAATATCTTGTTCATACCCGCCAAGGAAGTTACGTCACCTGGGGGAATAGGGGTGCTGTGTGGGGTAGGCAGGGTTTAAGGGGATATGGCTTCAATATGTCAAGAAGACAGCTTCCAAGCCTAATCTGCAAATTTACCGAAAATTCGCTACCAAAACGCACTTACTACGTCCAGATTTTTTTCTTACAAACGCATCATATTTCGATAAAAAATGCATTAACAAATTTGTTCTACGAAAATTTGCTAAAAAATTATAGACCGTTAAACCATAAACTTCACTAAACCTACAGCGGAAGCATTAACCTAATTAAACCGACAGCCAATGCATCAGAGAAAGGGTCTATTTGAAATGAATTTTCTGTAAACATTTTAGTAAAATAAAAGGCAATGACGCTTGAATCTAAAACTTAAGAGTGCGTAGAACACTCTTCTTGCAACATTTTCTTTTCACAATCATTTGTTTGACGTTCTTTGCCTAAACGTTGCCAATTTTGACGTTTCAAATTGCGAGTTTGACGTTTTGAGGAAAACTCCAAAATTTGTTTCTTTAACTGCCCATAACTTCTTTGTCTTTAAAGCTAGAGACCTAAGTACAGGGTTCACCCTTTATAATACAAACACGCGTACCAAATTTGGTTGCCCTTACTTTGTTTTTTCGGAGATATATTTTTTTAGAAAGAAAATACAACTTTTTCCGGGAAAGCCTGGGCCGATTTTCCTGGAAAACAAAGTTATCCAAGTCATTTGCAAAAGGAAGGCAAACGCCAAATTTGATCAGGATCGGTCCTTTATTTTTTGAGTTATCGGTCGGATATATATATATATATATATATATATATATATATATATATATATATATATATATATATATATATATATATATATATATAACACAGATCTCCTCATCAGCGAATTAAAAAAAATTCGCTAAAAGCTTCCGTATAGGAAAATTTTATAACTATATTTTGACCTGCAAATGTCGTTTTTGAGATAGAGTTTGATATACACAATATACTTGGGTATAGGACATTATACATAAATTATACATAAAATATAAACGTAATTTGTAGCAAAATCTAAAAACGCAAGAATAGGGTAGGCTTTCTAGATAACATAGTTGTTACTTTTTCCAGTATGACCGAAAATGCCACCATTTTTAAAATATCTTAGCCCTATTGACATTAGTACATGACCAAATTTTCAAAAATTTTCAACTGCTATTTTTTCAGAAATTGATCGATACCATGAAAGACCCTGTATATATAGATATATATATATATATATATATATATATATATATATATATATATATATATATATATATATATATATATATATATATATATATATATATATATTAGTCGCTACTATACGCTCACTTGACAAAAAATTGAAAATTGAAAAATCGCGATCTCTTCATTAGTGAATTTTTCTACGAATATGCAATAAGTAATATCAAGATAATAAATTACGTTAATCAGAAAACTGGATGGTCTTAAGATGTATCTCATGCATAAAATTCTTTCAAACGCCCTAGAATAAATACTCGAGCGGTTTCTACTTAATTGGTCTACTTTTAAGGGTTTAATTAATTAGCCAACAAAGTCTGCTTTGAGAAGCTCATTTAGCACGGACCTTTATTAATTATCATTTCCTTACTTTCTTTGCTAAATCTCCAATACTCTACAGGAAATTAAACAATTAATTGTTAAAGAGAAACTCACAAAGTAGTCTTGTAATTTAAGCGAAAGAAAAGTTAAAATTAAAGACTGCTTAAGGTTAGATCGGGCGTAAATTATTTCCATGAGGTGTTTTAAATAAATAGCAGACTCCTTTGTTTGTTATGTATGGAAAATATTTACAAGGTCTTTCATGCAACCGGATTGTTAAATGTTTAGATTGTTAGGATTGACATTTGGTCTTTTAAACGAAAATATCTTCATTTCGCTGAAGCTTCCGGCTGGGAAGCTGCCTTCAACTTTGTTATTTTAACCCTAGGGTACTTTACCAATAAAATATCTTTCCCATTTCCAAAAATACCATACTTGTTACAGTTATTATACAGGGTGAAGGTTTGACAAGCCTCTAACTCAATATTGCGTTTTATCTGAAATTTACGGAAAAAGGAATGTTTCGCAAAGTCGACTATTTGAATTAAATACAGCAACACTTGCAAACGTCAAATTAGTTTAATGACAAACAATAACATTTAACTTAAATTGCTACTTACGATAATATACATGTCAAACTCGATGAAACGAATTGTGGCAGAATACTTATTGAGAAATAAACAAAAGCATAAACATTACTTATAAAAGATGTTCAAAATGATGTTCGTCTACTTGAATACATTTATTTATACGTTTTACAAAGTTGCCATAGCTTGAACTTAATTGTTCGGGGGTGATGTTGTTAAAGACATTTTTAGTGTTTCCTTTAATTTGCTCTAAGTTTTGGGGGATCGGACTGTAACACCTGTCTTTCACATACGCCCATATGAAAAACTCTGGAACTGTGAGTTCAGGGGATCAAGGTCAAGCTATAGGACCTCCTCTCTTTCTCCAACGATTTTGAAAGGTGGCATTCAGTGAGTCTTTGGTTACTGCAGCATAATGAGGTGTAGCTCCATCCTGCTGAAAATAGACTGTCCCCAACAAATTATCCTGTTGAAGTTGAGGGTAAACACTATTTTCTAAAATGTCTAGATATGATGAAGCATTTAAATTAGGATGGTTGAAAAAACGGACCGTATGATTTTTGTTTTGATACCGCACACCAAACTGTAATTTTTGGAGAGCATCTGACGTACCGAACAAAATTTCTGGGATTTTTGGATGCCCAAATTTTACTATTATGCTTATTTACCTTACCATTTACGTGAAATGGTTCTATGTCGGACATAATACGAGTATCAAGAAAATGCATATTTCTTCTAAGTTAATTGCGAAATATTGTACAAAACTGTAATCGTTTAGGAAAATCAGTTTCTTTTAAAAAGAAACGCAAGAAACGCAAAATTTTATTTTCCTGGAAAAACTGGGCCGAATTTTTTGGCTAACGAATTCATCTAAGTCACTTACAAAAGGAAGATACTCACCTAATTTGTTCAAAATCGATCTATAATTTTTTGAGTTGTCGGTGTGATACATGCATAGGTACTTACATATATATATCACATTGTTTCAAGCGCTGTGTTTTTCACATTGTGCGCTTTTATCTTTGTTTTCTTTTTTTTTGTAACTAAACAGCATAATTGTTTTTATACTGTACTGTATTATATATTTGTGTTCTTGTTATATTTTTTATAACTATTGTGACGAGCTTATCCATGTATTATGGCAAGAGGGCGAAAATAAATTATCTATCTATCTATCTATCTATCTATATATATATATATATATATATATATATATATATATATATATATATATATATATATATATATATATATATACACAAAAATATAAAAAATGAAGTGACTCTGGATATGGGTTCTAGTCTAGTTTGCGCTCATTTGAAGAAAATTGTCCAAAATTCAAAAGTTGCGATCTCCTGAATAGTGATTTTTTGCAAGAAAATTCACTAAAAATAATGAAACTGATATTCTCATTAGAATTAAGAAACATAAAGGGGAAATTATATATTTATACAAAGTCAAGGGACACAAGGTCCAATCAAGGAATTTTATCATTTTTTGGAGACAGAAGATTTGTCATGCAACAAAACTCAATACATAAAAATGGATGAAAATTGGGGGAAAAAGAAAAGAAATGTATGTAGAAGGATTGATCAAGGTATTTAAAGAAGCAGAAGCATAAATAAAAAGAGATAATGAGGTATGCGGATATGAAAACCCCCAAATAGAATTAGAATACGGTTGGGAAATGGTTATCCAGAGTCATATGTCAATGATTATAGATTACCCAGAGGTCAACTCCACATAAAGACAGAATCAGTTAAGGAAGCGATACACAAACACTGTGGACATAGTATCACAGAAAATCTGGGTAGCAACATGCAAATTCTGTGAGTCAACAATCAGTCGTTCAGAGAGGTCTACAGACTGTCCAACATTTATTACTTGGAAGCAACGCCATACCTTATACCAATTGATAAGTGAGAAGAGGTCATGTATACTGAGTGAGTTAAAAGAGATGACAAGGCAAGTTTCATGTAAGTTAAAATTATTAAGAAAATTAAATTCGACAGAGCAACTTTCAGTTAATTTTGGACTCAGAGAGGTAAATTCTAAAGAACAGAAAGCATATATGTTAAAACAGCTGAGAGACTTAAAACCAACAGAGCAAGCTTCAAGCTTATTAGGAGAGACAGAAGAGGTAACTGAAACAATAATGGATATAGAGAGTCCAGAGATTTATAGTCAAGCAGAGATGACAGAGATCAAAGAAAAAGACGATGGTCCAGGTAGATGTCCAAATCCCATTTAAGTAGACGACAGTCAAGTAAAGATACCAGTGATCACAAATGATAATCCAGCTGAAGGAGGTAATGGTCCAGTAATCTAAACTAAAAATTTTCAAGAAGATGGAGGGAATACTCACAGGGACAAGAAAAAGTTAATGATCCATCGACAATCCAGGATAGAAAGTACAGAATAAGGTGTACTAGGCAAACAAAAGGAAAGTCCAGCAAGGTTATTTCAATCTCGAACAAAAAGCGTGCTAAAGTACAGGAAACGGGTTTGTACAGAGCTCAGCAAATTCTTCTCGAGTCAAGTTCACAGCTACAACACACGAAGACAACATCACGGAGAACATTGGAACAAGATTACACGTCATTCACGGGATATAAGCTTTTACATTTCATTTCTATGAATGCAGATGTTAAGCAGCACCAGGGTATGGCCTAGCTAAGATAAATTGCAAAGCGGCGCAAGTCCACCCGTCAGTGCCGGGAAATCCAACATTTTGACTCAGCAGTATGTTCAGGAACAATATCTTGCAAAAAAGCCATTCTAATACTATTTCTAAATGTAGTGCGTAACAAGGTAAAGAACAGCGCAGCCAATGATCAAGAACAATTTCACCCGCCGCCAGTTCTGGGAAATTCAATGTTATGACTCGCCAGTATGCTCAGGAACAATGGCTATTCTAATCTTATTTCTAAAGGAATTAAGTACAACATATATGACCTACTAATTGATAATCTATGTCAACAGTTATTAAGGCAATATCGTTGTCTCTAACATGTCAGCATTTGTGTTGTAATGAATTTGCTAAAGCTGCAAGTTGCAGATAGTTATAGTCGTTTACATGTTTACGAGATTGCACTTTTCTGGAGCAATATTATTAACTTTTTCATGATATTTATAAACTAAAAAACTACATTTCAATATTGATTGTATTTTACTTCCACATCGTCAATACGTGTGGAAGTATGTCATCGGCGACAAAAATTTCAAAAACTTTTTTTTTAGCTTAAACGTCGTAAAAGGTCTTAAAATATATAGAAAACATGATTTAGAAACGAATTTTTTTGTCTGTCGGTCTCTTGTTCTGTATGTCTCTATGTCTGTCTTTTTGTAGCCACGATAACTTTAGAACGAATTGAGATACCGTCTTTAAATTTGGTATACAGTTAGCACCCGACAAACGAACGGTTCGGATCATCTTTTGGGTAAAATCGCTCCAGGGGGTATGGGATAAATGGAGGGCGACATAGTCAAAAGTGACATTTTTTCGGTAAAACTCGAGTAATATAACGTTTTAGTGATTGCTTATTAAAAAACTTTTAATTTAATCAAACATCTGGTATTCTGCACTGAAATTAAATGGGGAGTTGAAATGTGTGGGGGTGGAATATAGGTGTAGAAATTTCGAAATTTTGTTTTCCTGAACTAGCGTCAAAAGTATCAAAACATATAGAAACCTTGATTCCAGCCCCAATATTTTTTGTCTGTCTGTACATCTGTCTGTTAATAGGCGCAATAACTTTTGAACGAATTAAGATATCACCTTCAAATTTGATATCCAGTTAGCACCCAACAAACGAACATTTAGAATTGTTTTTGGGTCTCATCAGGGGGTACGACATTAATGAGGAGTGATTTGGTAAACATTCTTTCGTTAAAACTCGAGAAATATAACCTCTCGGAAGTTTTTCGGTACAGGAATACGAATATTTTCTTTGTGGCCACGTCATGGCTCCTAAATTCATTTAACGGGAATTTCTTCCTGAGAAGATTAGATTATCACAGTTATGTGGAAGTTATAATTCAATTTCTAGCACTGTTTTATCATCATATTTAGAAACTTAAAAACCATATTTCAATATTGATTGCATTTTTTTTATGTGTAATGAGATCTGACCTAAAATGGTTTGTATATAGTCCATGTTATTTGTTAGAAAATATTATTAACTAATCACTTAAAGTATGCAGTTCTTCCGTGTTGTTAGGTTATAGTCATCTTCTGTAAAGTAAGTTGGGAAGGAACATGTCGTCCCGTCACTAATGTATACAGTGCCATAAAATTTCACAGCCTAACCCACAAAGCACTTACCTTCCTTAACAATATTTAATTTTCTTATTTATTCGTTAAAATTTGATAATTATACGAGGGGTAAATATCTGCCCAAAATTGTGTACACCATAAATCCTTTTTGGAAAATAAATCACATAAACCACATAAATCCATATAAATTACCCATAAATCATTCTAAATCCCCAATAAATCCTTGTAAATCCATATAAATCTTTATAAATCCCCATAAATTCCTATAAATCCCTATAAATACTTATAAATCCTTATAAATCCCCATGAATCATCAAATATATAAACAATAACAATGTCTGTGTACCTCTCGGTGTACCTTATGTATAATTATTGATAGTGTTATTAATATTTATCTAGAAATTTAGTTGTTGATTAGCGAATGGTTGTTGCTGTTAATAATGATAATAAGTGAAGGACGGCAATTTCAAATAAATATTTATTAAAACAAAAGGAGTTACAAATGAATTATAGGTACTAAAGTGTGAGCCACAAAAAAAGACTGACGGTAGGCCATGACTTTTGTAACGTATGCCGATAAGAAATTTCTAGCATTAGAACTACACACTTTACAACTTGATCTACCTGAACCCTGAGCTCGAACTACCGGCAAGCTGATGTGGCTTGAAGAACACACCATGACTTTACTTTAAATTTCTTAGGTTTATCTGAACTACTGTCAAATAAATTATAATTGATTTGTTAAAGACAAATCTTATCTTCTATCTCACTCGTCCATGGCCTACCGTTAGTCTTTTTTTTTTGTGGCTCACTCTTTATTATGCTAACATCTCGGCTAACATCTTAACTTTTTCGAGAACTTTTTATTATAGTAGGCAATACTAATGTCAACTGATATATTTTCATTAAGGGTGAACACATTCTTCGAACTCTCCTTTAATGGTATGGGACCAAAAAAGACATACTGTTTTCCCAGTTTTGCTGTGTCTTCTCTAACGGGCTATTTAAATTCGCATCTTCTTCTTTTGCTTTGTATTAGAAAAGTCATGTCGATTATTGGATTGCTGACATCATCAATAACAGGCTGCACAAGCTTACCAATAAACCAGCTCTCGTCTGCATATAAACTATTCATCTATACTCAAACCGATAACAATGAACTAGTAGTACACACGGATTCATTTTGCACAAGCCATTTGTCAATTTCCGTGCAAGTTTCCGTACTAACTTCCATGTCATCATCAGATTCTGCAAACGTCTCTGTTTTGTCATCATAGACTAATGCGTGATCTGCAGAATCCTCGACAGGATCATTCGAACTCCCCGATTCTATTACGGCGTCTCTATTCATCTTTTTATTAGTCTTTCTCGAAGTTTTACTTTTCCTACATTTTATTTTGAGCTTTGGTGATCCCCCGGGTAATTCTGTCTTCTTACGTTTTTCTGTACTCTTAGTTTTTGCAATAAATCGTTTCAGTCTGTCTGTAGTAACCCTGTTCTTCGTTTCTCTCAAAAGCCAGCAGAGCGAAAATTTGCCAATAACCTTAGAATTATTGCCGACCCAGACTCGGACATATGGTCCTTCTTTAACTGTTTCATCCAGTAATTTTTGATCGTAGTTTCTCATAATTAAGTTATCGATAACTCCAACACGGGATATATCGCATAAGTCCTTAAATAAGTTACTGTTTGCATCTCAAGTCATCACCATCGATTTCTTCAGTTTATATTGGCGGGGATGCAAGATGTTGGACTTGATTAGGTGGAGTATTGACTGAATCAGCATTTTGTCTGTCAATCATGTTGTCGTCTATTTGTGCGTCTTCTTCGCCATCTAGACTTTCATCCTTTATCACTGGAATTGAAGTCTTCTACAAACTGTTGTTTTCGACCAGAATTTCGAGTTCTTGCGTGCCCATCTGTGCATCTTGTAACGCACTTTCTACTGCATCAGCTATCATGATATCTGAAAAGTCTTTCAAATCTGTAATTTGCATCGAATTCACTTTGATATTCCTTTTCCCTCTCCTTGGAAACACAATTACATCTTTCAGATCGTGCATGATGTTGTTCACCTTCTTAATTAGGTCCAAACGTCCCATAATATATTTAACACTAAAGTTAACAACCGTTGAATACGTGGAGCTCATGGATCTTGTAGCCCTGAACGTCTGTTCACAATTCTGGCTTCCAAAAAGTACTGGTAAAAACTTGTCAGTTGATAAAAGTGGATTTTCACGAATGTTTCTGATAATATTAATAAATGAATATGCATTTAATTCTGAACAAGTATAACAGTTTGATGAAATTAAATGGTCTCCGATTGTGTATTTGTTATCTGTTAGCCACAGGCGCCAAATTCTATGGAAAAAAACGTCATATCAAACTGAGTAAATTCGATTCCTGACATCGTCGTACCTCCTCAGTAAATCACCTTAAATCCTTGTAAATCCTTAATAAATCACCATAAATCCCCAACGCTGTACACCATAAATCACCAGATATTTACCCCTCGTAATTATATGTATTTTTCTTTTAATAAAATAAACCTACTACCAGACCGCACTTGCTACTTATAGAATTGTTCATCTGGTGAAAAGTAAGAAACATTTCATCGACGATTTGTAAGTATAACATGAAATAGAAAAATGTAATTATTACTTTTATATTTTAACCCAAATGGAGTCACATTTTTATATACGTACAGCATTTCAAATGAGGTTTCTATTTGCTCTGTTCCTCAAATATACCCACATTTATTATTTTCACAAAACAAGCTTGCGAACGTTACCTAAACTCACAAAATCCCTGATTATTATGTCGTCACAAAAAAAATGCACGAAAATATAAGACATGAAATATTCATTCGATGTTAATCCGAAGAAGCGGCTATTTTTTCATAAACCTAAGTTTGTGTGGCTTTATAACATTCATGCAAATGTTCCAGTTGTAAGAAACAAGCATAACTCGTATAACTGAATTTTCAATTTCTCATTTACTCGTCTTGCAAATTGCATATTTTTAGAAAGTACGCATCTTAATAAGTTTAGTTCTCTTAGATTCTACCAATCGAAAACCACCTAGATTTTTGTAACTCCTTCTGTGAATAATCCAAAATTGTGCTAACCAAAGGTAGCTTGAGTCGCTGTATCATAAATCTGAGATGTATCAACCTAGATACAGTTACAAGGGTATATCTCGAAAATGGTTAATTTTGTGTGTGAAATTTTGATAAAGTAATAGGGTGACGGAAAGACATATTCAAACATATTTTTGACATTTACGCCCCTTTCCATTTTGAGGGGTGGGGTAATTCTGGATTTGTAAATAGGATGATGTACTTTTTCTATAAAATTGAAATCTACGTAAAATACTAGACATGCGTGCAAAAATATTTTGATTTGCTCTTTCGCTTAAGAAATTGAGATGTATTAGGTTACAATGTAAAAAAATTGAAACTAATTTATCCCATTTTGTTTTCATGGCCATCGATTTTGATTGTTATTTGCTCCCGTGGAAACAAGTTATTTTTACTTAAGTCACTTTAGAATTTTGGGATTTTTATTGAATACATACATACAAATTTCGAATGGAAGCAGTACGCTGGGGATGTTTTCTTAGACATCGCTAAAGCCTTTGATTGGGTATGACACAGAGACTACTTTACAAAATGGCAATAGTAGGTATGCGGCTAGGCTAGATACCCCCCTCCACTTTGTTGGACTGAAGTCGCGGGCGGCAGTTGAATATAGGATGACGTCACCTCCTCCGCTCTTTTTTGAGACTAATCAGAAGCCAGTATTCAGATGACGGCAGTTTTGAACCTACGACATTTTGATTATTAGATGACGTCATCGAGGTGAGTTTTAATTTCATATTTGTAACTGAATGCGTCGTGGTATGACACTAGCTATTTAATTTTGTTAAAAAGCCAATGTGGTCTGGCAAGGAATAGAATAGTTACCTTCAAATGAAAGTCCGACGTCCTATCCACTGCGCTAATGACCTTAGTAAAAGTACATGTTTAAAGTTGATATATATATATATATATATATATATATATATATATATATATATATATATATATATATATATATATATATATATATATATATATATATATATATATATATATATATATATATATATATATATATATATATATATATATATGCATACGATAACCGATAACTTATGCAACAACAGCTTATTATTTAAATGTTAGCATTTATAGTAATCGTAATTTAATAAGTACAAAGACTTTATTTATATGCAAAACAAATATTTGTAACAGGGTTTAGTTAAAAGCAACAGAAAATTTGTTGTGATAATCATTACCTACAAACAGCCGTGATATAACCTTTGAATTTTAACGTAACGATATTTCTAGTTGTTTTAATCAATGCGCACGTACCCATTCTATAAAGTGTTCCAAATTAATATACCTGCCTTAATTTGATAGTTTGCAAAAATCTATAATAATAAATAAACGCATATTGGAGGAAATTAAAAAATATTACAATATTGAGGTATTAGATGATTAACAAGCTTATGATCTAAAGCATTTATATATTTTTTCAAAAGCACACCAAGTTAAGTTTACAAATAACTTAAGATGGCCCTGAGTTGAGGTTATATTTGCCTGGAGCTCCAGGAGTTATTATATGGTAAAAGTGACATCACTTGTTATTGTTTTAATTCGATATACATAAGTAAAATCATTACACATTGGGTATAATATATAGTTCACCATTATCTTTTTTTTATCTATAATTTAAGTGTCTTAACAACTAAAGTCACTGATACTTTAAACAACTACATAACAAAATTATACATACAATTAACAACTATGAAATACATTTAATACTATTATATAAATTAGACTGTCTTAAAAATCTAAGTAAACAGTGTATAATAGTAAAGTTTAGATTTCAGACAAGTTCCTTTTACCAAAATTTTTAAATCGTGGATAAGCATATAAGGAACATTCTAATAGAATGTGAAAAATTGAAATTGGTCGGCCACAGAGCTCACAATAAGGGCGTTGGTTTCGATTTAAGAGATAACCATGTGTATGTAGAGAGTGGCCAATTCGGACTCTACTGATAATCACTTCTTCACTGCGAGATAAATCAGGAAGTTTCTTGATTGCCACAGTTGATTCAATTTCTCGCAGTTTGTTGCTTAGCGAGGACCAATGGATTTGCCATTTATGTCTATAAAAATTTGCTGTCTTTGCAGAAACGTTGGAGTAAAGCTGAAGAGGAATTACAATATCGATTAAGACAGCATTTCTGGCACATTCGTCTGCATTTTCGTTTGCAACAATACCACTGTGTGATAGTACAAATATAAGTCTATATTTGTACCATAAGATGGTCCTTTGTGAGTGATACAATCGATGAAAGAGAATCGGTGCATATTAAGGCGTTATTACAATGAAAGTTAATGAATGTGTTAGTTGCTCTCATTATGGCATATAGTTCTGCTGTATAGTTACTACATATTGACGGTAAGTGATATGCTTCTTCCTTTAGTGCAGAAGTGATACTACATCCGACACCAGTTTCACTTTTTGATCCATCAGTATAAAGAATTATATCATATCGATATCTAGAGATAATCTCTTGAAATAATCTATTGATACGTTCAGCTGGTAATAGATTCGATTTATGCGATAAAAAAAGTCGTATCAGTAGGTAGAAAATCAAGGGTCCGTGTAGAAATAGCACCATTGCATATATGATTTGTCAGATCTGAGTCGAAAATATGACTTAGCTTTTAGTGAATTTTCTTAGAAAAAATTCACTAATGAGGAGATCTCGACTTTTGAATTTTGAAAAAATTTCTTCAAATGAGCGCGATCTAGGACCCCTAGAACCCATATCCGGGGTCAGTTTAAATTTTTATATGTTTATATATATATATATAATATATATGTTTATAAATATATATATATATATATATATATATATATATATATATATATATATATATATATATATATATATATATATATATATATATATATATATATATATGTATCACACCGATAACTCAAAAAATAATGGGCCGATTTTGATAAAATTTGGCATGTGCCTTTCTTTTGTAAATGGCTTGGATAAGTTCGTTAGCCAGGAAAATCGGACGAGGTTTTCCGGGAAAATTTTGAGTTTTCATTCGAAAAAAATTCTTATCTCAAAAAGTAATAATTCGATTTTAATAAAATTTGGCATGTACCTTTCTTTTGTAAATGGCTTTGACAAGTTTGTTAGTCAAAAAAATCGGACGAGGTTTTCCGGGAAAATTTTGAGTTTTCATTCGAAAAAAAAATTTATCTCAAAGAATAATAAGCCGATTTTGATAAAATTTGGCATGTACCTTCCTTTTGTAAATGACTTTGACAAGTTCGTTAATCAAAAAAATCGCACGAGGTTTTCCGGGAAAATTTTGAGTTTTAATTTGAAAAAAAAATTTATCTTAAAAAATAAAAAATCTATGATAACCAAATTTGGTAGGTAGGTTTACGATATAAAAAGTAAACTATACACCAAAATTTAGATTTCTATGTTACAAGAAAAAAAAGTTATAATAAAATATTTTGTGCCAGATCATTTCTATGAAAATTCACTACCATAACGCACTTGCTGCGTCCAGGCTTTTTTACATATAAAGAAACAGTAGCTGTGCGGAAGAGTTCGCATCATAGAATCTGTTGAAGTTGGTGTGAGACAATATTTTTTGTATTATTTCGGTTTGCTGATATCTTAGCCGCATATTTTATGAGTAATTCTTCTCTTCCTAACTTAATCGAAGGCTCGTTACATTCTCGGTAAATATTTTCCATTGAACTTGTTCGAAATGTTCCTGTTACTATTCTAGATGCATGATTTACAATAACTTCAAGTGGTTTTAAAGTTGATTTGCTTGCTGAAATACAAATAGCTGAGCAATAGTCAATTTTTGATCTTATCAATGCTCTGAAAACACTTAGCAATAGAGTCCAAGAGTTTCAAAATGTTTAGTCTAATAATAAACCAGCTTTGAGTACATTTATGTGAGCGTTCCAGTTTTGAATAATAATAATAATAATAATATATTCGTCATTAAATTTTACAGTGTATCTTACAAGAAGCTTAGCTTGTGGATGTAAATAATACAATTTAAAAAATTATATGTCCAAATAAACTACTAAATGTCGTTGAACTGTCACTTCCAATTTCGCAGCTCGATGATCCTAAAAGCCACTATTCTTTTTACCTATACGTCTTGACTCTCTTAGCAAACTAGTCTTTATTAATTGTAAAAACTTATAATCCATAGCAGAATAATGCTTCTCATTTTCTACAGGAAATTTTGACATTTTGCTTGACAGACATATGTTATTCTCAGAAATCTATGCTTTGTAGCCTCTTGTAGAATCATCGTCTCTAAAGTGATGGAAACGTATATAAACACCGAATTACTAAAATTTCTTGAAAAACACAGTCTAATCCACGACAGACAGTATGGATTCCGTCAGCGCAGATCGACTGCCGACCTCCTTTCCTTTGTCACCCATTCTTGGAACAAGTCTATGGAACAACACGGTGAATCCCAGATTGCTGCTCTAGACATATCCAAAGCATTCGACCAGGTCTGGCACGCAGCGCTGATTAACAAACTTCCGGCCTATGGCTTACCTGTTGTTGTGGATGGCCATTCCTCTAAACTGTATCCAATTAATGCAGCAGTTCCTCAAGGTTCAGCTTTAGCCCCTACTTTGTTTCTTCTCCACATCAATGACCTCCTCTCTAGCACATCCAACCCAGTTCTCAGCTACGCGGACGACAGCACCCTCCATTCATATATACAATATTCTAAGCCTGTCCCTTTAGCCCAATTAGATGAGGATCGCAGACTCATGGAGGGTTCTGTCTCCGTGGATCTCCAAAAAATATTAGACTGGGGAAGTAGAAATCTTGTACAATTCAACCCCACCAAAACTAAGTCTTGCTTTCTTTTTCACAAGAGATACACCAGCCCTAGACCCATCACAATGAACAACCAAGTTATTCAAAGTAATGAGTCCTTTTCTCTTGTTGGCATTTCTGTGGATCGAAATCTTAATTGGCACCAACATGTCACATCAATTCCAGAAGCGGCTGCTAAGAAATTAGGTTTCCTCTTCCGGGCTCGCAAATACTTTTCACCAGCTAATCTCTATACCTTATATACTTCACAAATAAGGCGAATACTGCTCCCACATCTGGAGTGCCTCTGCCGCTTTTACACTAGCTATCCTGGACTCCATTTAAAAGAGAGCTATACGTCTCATCGGTGACCCTACCCTCACCCAAAGGCTGCCATCCCTTGCCCACCGACGTGCCGTTGGTGACCTCTCTCTCTCTTTTATAGATATCTGCACGGGCACTGCTCAGAGGAGCTTTCCTCCATAGTTCCCCCACCTGCTGCCCCCAACAGATCTACCAGGGGAACAGAGCGAATGCACCCTCTTACTGTCCAGGTCACCAGACATAGAACATCTTGTTATGCCCGCTGTTTCGTCCCGAGGACTTCCAAGTTGTGGAATTCCTTGCCGGCACATGTTTTTCCTTCTCCTCCGAACCTCCACACCTTCAAGTCCAGAATTAACAAGCTGCCTCTCTCCTCCTTGTCAACACCCACGGTACAATAGTATTTAGGCTGTAAGCCCTCGTGGTGTGTTGTTGAAATAAAAAAATAAATAAAAAAGATAAAGTCTATAGCTAAGACTACTGCCAAGCATAAGAGAAAGGGTCTATTTGAAATGAATTTTCTGGAAACATGTTAGTAAAATGAAGGACAATGACGGTTGAAACTAAGACTTCAGGGTTTGTAAAACATACTTCTTGAGACATTTGATTTCCATAGCCCTTATTGGATTCAAGTTATTTTAAATGTTGCCGATGTTGACGTTTTAAATCGCAACTTTGATGAATTTATTTTTCTTTAGATGCCTAGAACTTTTTTGTCTTTTGACCTACATAGCTAAATTTTGGTAGATAACTTACCAATAAGGATGTAACTCGTGTACCAAATTTGGTTGTCCTCACTTTGTTAATTCCGGAGATATAATTTTTTTTTGAAAGAAAACACAAAATTTTCCGGGAAAACCTGGGCAGATTTTCCTGGATAACGAACTTATCCAAGCCATTTGCAAAAGTAATTTATTCACCCAATCTAATCAAAATCGGCCCATTATTTTTTGAGTTATCGTTGTGATACATATATATATATATATATATATATATATATATATATATATATATATATATATATATATATATATATATATATATATATATATATATATATATATATATATATATATATATATATATAAACATATAAAAATTTAACCTGACCCCTGATATGTGTTCTGGGGCGCCTAATTAGCGCTCATTTGAAGAAATTTTTTCAAAATTCAAAAGTCGGGATCTCCTCATTAGTGATTTTTTTTAAAGAAAATTCACTAAAAGAGACGCCTCGCCTTTTCTGCCTATTGGTGACATCTGAGATGTTCCAATATGTATGGGATTCGTTTATAAAAAGAGCGAAAAAGTGTTTAGAAGCTGAACAGGGACATATCAAACAATTCCCTACCAGTGACTGACTACAAATAAGTTTCAATTTAATTGCTAATTATTCTTATGTATTTAAAGCTAATAATATAAGTCCTTAATCAACCGAAAAAGCAAATCAAAAATTCGATTTTACACAAACCTGGTATTTAAGATTAGAGAGAGGAGGTAAATCTGAAAAATGTGTTTAAATGTGACCCCTCGTCGTACTATTACTTCAACAAAATTTCACCAAAAATATTTAAACCTTTTTTGAGATACCCCCCTTGTAACACTAAAAACTCACCCCGTATATATCACAAATGATCCAGCAGGGGTAGATTTGCTTATCTAGCTTCTTCATTAGCTTGAGTAAAACGAATTTACAAAAAACAATCGCTTTAGCTGCTGAATACAAACGAGATATTACATAATAATGCAATAAATTCGAAAGAGATAATATTCGCCATACGATATAAATTTCTGGAAATATAAGCGAATATCCCTCTTTCTGCTGTTGACGTAACAAAATACATCTTTAGATAGAACGTCTCTTCGGTGTTTCATGCCATAACCATAATGAGCCATCTGCGAGGGCTGTCAAGCTTTTTCTTAGAATCAAAATCCCTCTGAGTTTATTTTTTGTATTGTTGTCACCGAATTACAGAACGGTTGATGATATGAAAGCTGGTTTATTATCTTTCCTTATCCTGCACACGTTTTTGAGTGCTTGTAAATACGGAGTTTTAAATTTATCTTTTGATCCTAATCCCATCAAGTCATGTTTGGAACATGTTGTTTGAATATTAATGATTCAGAAAAAATCAGCTGAATTTGGACGATGTTGTTTAGCGGTCACCTTCTAAAGGCAACGTGGTTTTGTCATTGGAAACATACCTAACTCTTTGTCTCGAGCAGTTCTTTCTATTTTGACTTAAAGTAAAATCTGAACACCCCGTAAGGGTTAATCAATTTTAGTTAAATTAAAAATAATGTGCGTCATATCAAACTTAAAAGTCTGGACGCAGCAAGTACGTTATGGAAGTCCATTTTCATAAAAGTGTTTTTAATAGCAAACAGGTTTTTTGTGAATTTGTTTAGAAAAAATTCTCTAATAGGGAGATCCCGACGTTCGAATTTTGAGAAAATTTTTTCAAAAGAGCGCGAACTGGGAAAATAAGAACCCATAACCGGGATCAGTTTCAATATATATATATATATATATATATATATATATATATATATATATATATATATATATATATATATATATATATATATATATATATATATATATATATATAGGGTGTCTTATCCCTGGGACAGTCACGTATATCCCAGAATGAGTCCCCGTTTCTAGAGATATGTAAGGTTTTAGGTCGTGCGTGCTTTTAAGACTGATACTATGCCGGTATTAACTATAACTATATTGTAGAACTCTATAAACATAACAATGAAGTAATTAAATGACAAGTAATAGACTATCGTCTTTAGTTACGGGATCCAGCTGTTATCGTCGTCGTCGTCCTGGATGGATGGCCTTCCACACCGTCGTTAGTACCTCGGCGTGGTCTAGGTACTCTATCCTATATCGTCGTACTTGTCGCGCACTGTTCACACGAGCTCTCTTCACACTCGACTCTCGACTCCGACCGTCTCGTACGAACTAGTCATGTGTAACACCGTGTTGAATGGTACTTTGGTGCTGACACATTTTTATGTGTCATGAGTGTTTTTAACAACGTCCGTCATTGTAATGACACTGACACTATTAGCTCCCTTGTACCTCGACACACGCGCGTCACTCTCTAGCGGCCGGACATCTATGTATATCGTTAGCGGCAAAACGTTCATGCACACCGTTTACGCCATGACTTCATATATTCGGAACATGTAGAAGTGTAGGTTGGACCCTCGTGGAGACCTTCTTTCTTGACATCATAGGTATCGTTGGTCTTGACCTTCACGACTCTGTATGGACCTATGAACTTCGACTTCAACTTCGACCCTGGGCAGAACTGGGTTCTTCGAATGACGACTAGATCATTTAACCCATAAGCGTCAGGTTTTCTTCTTCTCGGGTTATACGTTCTCTTATTTTCTTCCTGGACTTTGAGCAGTTGCTCCTTTGCTAAACTTCTCAATTCTTCCCTATCTTCTTGAAATTGGTTTTTCGCTTCTTCTTCGATGATTTTTCCTATCTTGATTTGAACTTTATCTTTCATCTTGACACCCATCAGCAATTCAAATGGCGTGGTTCCAATGCTTCTTTGGTAGGTGAAGTTTATAACTCTCTGGACACGATCTACGTAAAGGTACCATTTTGCTGGGTCTTCTAAGTATATCTTGGTTAGAACAGAAATAATAATAGAGTTAATTCGTTCTATGTGACCATTAGCTCTTGGTAGACCAGTAGTAATCTTATGATGCTTTACGTCATTCTCGTTACAGTAAGATTCGAATTCTTCGGAGGTAAAGGCTGTGCCTCTGTCGGAAATAATGTTAACAGGATTTCCGAAAGTCTTTCTTTGGATCTCGAGTTTGGCAATAACTTCTTTCTAGGAGGTGCTCTTCGTCGGATATAACCAAACAAACTTCGTAAATGAGTCAATTATGGCAAGAATATATTTGTAAATCTTGTTCGTAGACTCGAGAGGACCGAGGTGATCAATATGGTATGTCTGTAAAGGAATGCCATCTTTCTTAAGTGGATGTAAAAATCCTTCCTGCTTTCCATGCTTTATGTTAGATAAGATGCAAGGAATGCAATTTCTAATATACCTTTGGATCTTCTTCTTTACATTCGGTATGTAGTATTCTCTTTTTATTAAGTCTTCAGTTTTTCTGACTGCAAAGTGTCCTTCTTCGTGTGCTTCTTTAATTATCTCTTGTTGCATCTGCTTGGGAATTACAACTACTTCTCTTTCATCTTCCATTTTGTAAAGTAAGTCGTTTTTCAAGATGTAATCTTTAGACGACTTTTCTTTTAAAATTTCCTTGATTGTCTTGATTTCGCCGTCTTCTTCTTGACTATTTCGTATAGCTTGGGGAATGCTTGTACAAACCAACATAACAGGGTCTCTACTTAGAGCGTCTACATGCCTCATTCTGGTGCCTGATCGATGAACTACGGTACAATCGAAATCTTGAAGTAGTAAGGCCCATCTTGCAATCCTTGTTGATAAATCTCTCTTACTCATAGTCTTCTCAAAGGCAGAGCAATGTTGAAGCGTGTTCCAAGTAAGTATACTCTAAACTTCTTGAGTGCTTCGACTATTGCTAAAACTTTTAACTCATAGCTGCAGTACTTCTTTTCGGCGTCCGATGTCTTCTTACTCATGTAGTAAATTGGATGCATCTGGTTATCTTCATAGGAACGTTGGAGAAGAACGGCTCCGTATCCTTCCATTGATACGTCTGTATGCAATTCTATCTCGACATCTTGGCAGTAAATATGTAGCACTGGATTCTTAGCTAATATCTGCTTGAGCTTCATAAATGCATCTTTTTCTGTGAACCCAAATTTGAAGGTACGATCCTTTTTCAAAAGATCGGTTAGCGGCGATGCTATCACTGAACATCCTGGAATGAATTTTCTAAAATAGCTGGCAAGTCCCAAAAAGCTTTGTACTTGCTTTGTCGTCCTTGGTTCTGTAAACTTGGTTACAGCGTTGGTCTTTAGTTCTGAAGGGTAGAGTTTTGCTTCCTCTATCCTGTGACCTGAGAATTCGACAGTTCGTTTAATAAACTGACATTTTTTTCTTATTAATCTCCAATCCATATTCTTCAGCGGTCTTGAAAACGATTTTTAATCTTTCCAATGCGTCTTCGTTATCCTTGGCGGGAATAATTAAATCGTCCATGTAGGGCAGTACAATTCCTTTGTTTACTAGATCTTTGAAAACTACGTCGATGTATCTCATAAATACGGATGGACTTATACAAAGACCAAAGGGAACTTTCAGGAATCGATATTGACCTTGGTTCGTCACAAATGCTGTATACTTTTGGCTTTGTTCTTCTACGGGAACGTGAAATAAACCATTCTAAAGATCAATTGTGCTAAAAACACGATTTTTTGCAGCTTGTCTAGCTGATCTTCTATAAGCGGCAGCGGAAATCGGTCTTTTACTATCTTTTGGTTGATTCTTCTATAATCAATGCACACTCTTGGTGTCCCATCCTTTTTCTTGGTTACTACCACTTGGCTAGAATATTCGGAAGTGCAGGGTTCTACTACACCCTCTCGGACCCATTGCTCAACTTGGTGATCGACAAGCTCTTTTTCAAAAAATGGTAGTCTTCTAGGACTATTGTAGATCGGTTCTTCATCTTTGACTAATATTTTCATCACAACGTTTGCAGTTTTGCATTTTCTTGGTTTATACATCTTCACAATATGTTCAACTTCTTTTCTTATACGCGTCGGTACTTCATTTCCAATATCAACTTCATCAAGTACATCTACTTGCATTATTTCTTTAATGCCGTCGCCGTCGTCGATTTTCTTGATGGTCATCCGACTTGGATTAATCGTAAGTTCAACATGTTGGAGAAATTCATGACCTAGTATAGCAGGATTACTAGACATATATTCACCGTTGACAACATGCATCTTGGTATCAACCAGTACGTCATCTAAATAGATCAGACAGTTAAAATAGCCCAAAGGTTTTACTTTCGACTTACCGAAACCATTTAAAACTATTTTAGAATCATGCATGGTTGGTGATCCAATAAGTCGGTATATTTCTGATCCTATAAGGTTATCTACCAGACAAATAATATTTTCATTATTGATCCTTATAATTTTGTGCATTTTGCTCATCGTGATTACTTCAACGTTTTGCACATTCGACGTGGTGGGGTTGGTTGGAGAAGCGCCACTCTTTTTGTTTTGAGTTTGACATTCAAATATTTATGTCCAAACTTATTACATCTGAAACACTTGGTGCCTAGATTTTTAGATCTGCACTCATTCGACTTATGGCCTTGGTTACCACAGTTAAAACAACGCATTTTTGTCATCTGCGTCAACTTGGCATTTGACATTTCTGTTAAACTGGAAGCTGTTGCTTTATTTTTCCCTGTGTTCGGCTTTTAAGGTTCCTGTTTAGTTTTCATTTCAGCGTATATTCGCAATTTTTCCTTGAATTCTTTAAATGACTTGGCCCCATACAAAAATATCTTATTCGATGGTTCATCTGTTATACCATCTATGACATAATGCATTAATGCTTCATCTTCAACTCTGCCTCGATTAGCAATCTCCTTCATTATTAAGAAATACTCATGAATGCTTTCGTTTTTCATTAACTTTCTTTCAGATAGTGTTTTATGCACTTGGGCACTATTTAATCTTGAAGAGTATTCGTCGATTAAAACTTCTTTCAAAGATTTCCAACATTTTATATTCTTTTCCCTTTGTATGAACAGCTTTGCGAGACCCGTCAATGATCTTTTTTGCAAAAATAAACATATGCAGCTGATTGCATGAACATAGATCAGCCACGTCTTCCATATCTTGAATCCATTTTTCTATTGGGTAGCCACTGCTTCCATCAAAGCGTTGAATCGAATCTTCTACGTCCCTAAAATTCATAGCAAAGAACGTTTTTCCATTCGATGAAGAGTTTGAATAAACAGAACAATTTTCTGAAAGATGATCTTCCTTCCCGACTTCTTTGTCTTCTTCAGTCTCGCCGTCGTCACGCATAGACAGTTTTGTAATGTCTACTAGATTATCGCAAATGTTTTTTATTAACGCGTCTTTATCACATTTATAGTCCAAACACAAAATATTTGCAACCGACGTTTGGTCATTGTCCGAAAAATTAGCACTGACATAGGTGATTTTGTCTTTATATTCCTCAGGAAACACCCCGAAATCAAAACCGTTAAACTCACGCAGTCTGTGTCTATTTTTTCTATCACCTTCGCTCTGAAAAATAAGTTTATGCAAGTTCTTTATAGCACTAGTATGAGCCGACTTTATATTGTTCAAAATAATGTCTATATCTCCTAACGTCTTCATATTGTTACCTCAATTCTTAGAACGTCTACCGTAACTTCAGGTATGTGAAACGTCGCGTACGTGTAGCTGCTGGTGCTGAGGCCTTGCGTCTTAGGTCGAGTCCTGGCTACTGTAGATTTCCATAATACACTGTACACACTTATATTCCGGCAAAAAACTGTCTTTCAGCTACCACACTGTTTATATCGCGGCTGGAGCCCAAATTTATAAGGTGTCTTATCCCTGGAACACTCACGTATATCCCGGAATGAGTCCCCGTTTCTAGAGATATGTAAGGTTTTAGGTCGTGCGTGCTTTTAAGACTGAAACTATGCCGGTATTAACTATAACTATATTGTAGAACTCTATAAACATAACAATGAAGTAATTAAATGACAAGTAATAGACTATCGTCTTTAGTTACAGGATCTAGCTGTTATCGTCGTCGTCGTCCTGGATGGATGGCCTTCCACACCGTCGTTAGTACCTCAGCGTGGTCTAGGTACTCTATCCTATATCGTCGTACTTGTCGCGCACTGTTCACACGATCTCTCTTCACACTCGACTCTCGACTCCGACCGTCTCGTACGAACTAGTCATGTGTAACACCGTGTTGAATGGCACTTTGGTGCTGACACCTTTTTATGTGTCATGAGTGTTTTTAACAACGTCCGTCATTGTAATGACACTGACACACTATTAGCTCCCTTGTCCCTCGACACACGCGCGTCACTCTCTAGCGCCCGGACATCTATGCATATCGTTAGCGGCAGAACGTTCATGCACACCGTTGTTGAGATAAAATTAATTCCCACATATATATATATATATATATATATATATATATATATATATATATATATATATATATATATATATATATATATATATATATATAAACATTTTTGGCCTCGAGTATTCATATACGGCCACGGACTTTTTTTACATGAACTTCTGGATACCGACCTCTATTTACTTGTTTACATTTGCATTTTTACAGTCATGACCTACATGTTACTTGACTTTTATAAGCTCTAGGTGGTTATTTATACACATTCCATATTTTATTTTATACATAATTATTTATTATTATTATTATTTTATTAATATTATATATATATATATATATATATATATATATATATGTATATATATATATATATATATATATATATATATATATATATATATATATATATATCACAACGATATCTAAATAAATAATATGGGCGGATTTTTGTAAAATTTGGCATATACTTTTCTTTTGTAAGTGGCTTAGACAAGTTCGTAAGCCAGCAAAATCGAACCAAGTTTTCCAGGAAAATTTTGGGTTTTCTTTCGGATTTTTTTTATCTTCAAACACAAAAAAGCTATGGTAATCCAATTTGGTACACAAGTTTATGACATTAAAAGGAAACTACCAAAAACACCAAAATTTTGATTTCTATGTTTCAGGAAAAAGAAGTTATAAAAAATATTTTGTGCCAGATCATTTCTATAAAAATTCACTACCATATGAAAATTCACTACCATAACACACTTGCTGCGTCCAGCCTTTTTTAAATGAAAGCAGGCATCACATCATTTATTACCAGTATACCAGTATAACCTATATAGGAGAAACAATAATGTACCATATTTCATGAAAATAACATTATTGTTTGAAAATGTACAAAAATTTTTTAAAAATAAACTTAAAGTATTCCCAAAAAAAGGTAGTCCGATTTTCCTGGTCTTATAATAATCGTGATAAAGTTTGCGATAATAATTTAATAGTTTTCAATTTTACGACGCCATTTTTATTTTAACTGATGCTCTAATAGCAAATTTAGCATTTTAAATATTCACCTTTATCAATTGTTCAGGAAACGCAAGGTTACCACAAAAAAAATACAAAAAATCATGGAACAAATATTTATATGACTAGAGTCAGCTCTCCCAAAACCTAAACATTAAGAAGTAGGTGTAACAGATGACGTCATTCTACTTGAACTGTCTCGAGGAGTGCATAATTTCATAATAAAATTTTGGAAGTTTCTCACAACTATTTTCACTGTTCTTCCGCTTTCCATTAATTGTTATTAAAACCAACAATAGATCAAGGAGCAATTCTTCCTCTACATATAGACTAACATTTATAAACATGTGCTTGTATTACATGCTTACATTGATGAAAAATTATTGAAAACCCATTTGTCAAGAGTCAAGTGAAAAAAAGTTGTTGGGTGAAATTAATTTCACCTTTCAGCACAAACATGAAATTATTTTCATCTTATAACAGAAAGTTAAAATTAATTTCACGTTAGTGGTTAGTGTTAACAAAGGCAACTTAGATACAAAATTTGGGTGTTAATTAACTCGTAATTTGTAACAGCTAAGGAACGGAAACAGTGCAGACAAAAAATACCAAAATATGTGCATTTAAATGCGTTAAATTGACAAAAAGATGCAAAGAATAAAAAAATGCAAAAACTAAGCATAATATTAAGTTTGATAGATCACTGATTATGAATACTATTATGTTTTTGTAAATTCTTTCGTTAGAAATTTGAATAAAAATGAAACTTTACGTTCAGTAAAATTAATTTGACAATAATAAAACACACTTTGTTAAAAAAATACAAGTTTTTTCATTCATAAGTATCATAAGTCATAAGATTATATATAACTATTTTTTTAATGAAATAAAGTGATTAACACTATACGAAACAGTATATTAAACTTAAATCATATCGTACAATAATTATAAAAACAATGAATCACTAAGTGTTTTCCAAAGTTTTCTAGAAGGAAAATTTTTTCTTTTGTCAGTAAACCTGTGTTTAAAAGTAAGGAAATTTCGTGCAACGTCAACGGAAGTAATAGGAGCATATTTATATTTAGAAATAATGTTTCCTTCTACTTCAGGTACATTTATATCATCTTCAAAGTTCCATTACAACAATTTTCAAAATATTTTTTAAAATTTGGGATCCTGTATTATTTTGAATCACAGAGTTAAATTTGTCAAGAATTATTGAACCGGTTGCTTCGCAAACTGTGATACAATCAGACGTAAATTAGTTTACCAAAGCAACTGACTCTGCTAAAGAGACACATGTACTATCTAATTTTAATGATGTTGCAGATACAAAGGAATAATTGGTTTATATATATATATATATATATATATATATATATATATATATATATATATATATATATATATATATATATATATATATATATATATATATATATATATATATATATATATATATATATTAAATTTTCTTTAAGGCTGGATTTTCAAAAAGATTTTTGGAGTTTTTGAGAGCGGTGAAAGAGGAGTCGTTCAGAGCTTTAATAATGCTTTCAATTACGTCGTAATCGTCTGCATAAGATATAGCTGCATCAAGCCATGTACCACAGCGAGTTATAACAGGTTGTGGAGGCAACGAAAGATTTTGAGCGTGTTCCTTGTAAAATTGAATGTGTATTGGAGCTTCTAAAAATACTTTTTAATATAGTTAATAAAATCATTTACCAAAAGAAACTGCTCTCTTGTACACTCTGGTAATCTATTAATGCCATGAGCCAAACGAGTTACATGTAATACGTTGAAATAAAAAAAATACAAATTTTATCCGGCCTTCAGCATGTAAGGTGCGGCATCGGATAAAATAAAATTACTTTTTCTGAAGGGACATCAGGCAGAATAAAATTTATCAGTCTTGAACAAATCTGGTTATAGTCAAATTATTGGCTTTTTCAAATATTTTTTTACGCAAAATAAAAGATCTGCCTGGATTCTCTTCCCCTAACACGCCAATTAATACACGGGCGATATATCTACCGCACGACTCTACACTTTCATCTATTACATTATAAAAATAATTTGAACTCACAGCATTTCATATATTCAGTAATATTTCTTTAAAAATGGTGTCGACGCATCCTTTACGCAAGGTTAAATTGTCAGAGATATTATGCTTACAGTACTTTCCTGGAAATTGCTTTAGGCTTGGATTATTTAATTTTATAAGCGGTATATTGCTGCCAATCACCACCTTGCATAAATCTTCATTGTGTGTGTCTGTGTTTTGTTCCTTTAACGTCGGCCTATTTCCGCGACTATGGCCAATCACCGACGCCAGGGAGCAATTTCATCTCACTATCCCGAAAATTTTGCCGAACCCCTTCCTTTCTGTAAGGAGGGTAGGGATCTTTAACGTGCCCAACATCGCATGGACACGGGACCGACGGCTTTAAGACCACCAACACCCCCCACCCTCCACCCCCGAAGGGCTGAACGTGCAGACATTCAACTTGCTTAAATACAATGCCAGAACCTCGGTTGATGTTAATGTTACAGTTTGTACTGAAAAAGTGAAAGGAGTACCCTGGGATCGAACCCAGTACGCTTCGGTTCAAAGGCACACGTTCTTACCCCTGAACCACTGAGGTTCTTATAAATCTTCATTGAACTGCTTCTGGTCGGTTTGTTTTGGTTTCTGTTAAAGACAACTTTTGAAGGTTTGCTGTAATGTTGCACCTTCTTCAACTTTCCGCATGTTGAGAATATGCTTTGCGATTTTGACATGCTGATCCACAATTACCTTTTTGTCGGCAAGAACCTGTAGTGACCAAAAAAAAACAACAAAAAAACAAAGATTTTTAATTCCTTTGTTGAAAATTTTTCTGAAAGAAAAATATACCTACTCTGGGCAAAAATTAGTTTCACTCTTTTTTTTTTGTGAGAATTAAAATGTTATTGTCGGTGTAACTATCAAATGTTATTTTTGGTATATAAATTTTATGGATACATTTACTTTTAAATAAATAAAAACATATGTAGTAAAAAATCACAAGTACATACAATTTTTAAACACACAGTACAAAAAAGTTGGGCTCCATGTAGATTCTCAGTAATTATTTATCCACAACGTATTAAATTTTGTTTTAGGTATTTTAATTGACAATACTTTTCTTTACTTTCAACATTTCCAAAAGTATGTTGCGCACCGAATTTTTAGCGCTCTTGCTAAGATAAACTGTGTGGTACTAAATAATATTTACTAAACTATCGGTCATTCTTGAAACTTATTATTTATTATGTGTACCTCGAATTATGGTAATTCCAACCATCTGGTTCCCGATCCCGGTTGTATAATATAATGGGCCATTTAACATGGTCTTCGATTCTAGGAGTTTTATCGACGCCTCTTCCAGCGTTAAGCTCCAAGAACTGCACTGGCTGTCTTTATATTTTCAGGTCTATGTAAATATAAAACTCTGGACGCAGCAAGTGCGTTATGGTAGTGAATTTTCATAGAAATGATCTAGCACAAAATATTATTATAACTTTTTTTTCTTGTAACATAGAAATCTAAATTTTGGTGTATAATTTACTTTTTATATCTTAAACCTACCTACCAAATTTGGTTATCATAGATTTTTTAGTTTTTAAGATAAAAATTTTTTTCAAATGAAAACTCAAAATTTTTCCGGAAAACCTCCTCCGATTTTTCTGATTAACGAACTTATTAAAGCCATTTACAAAAGGAAGGTATACGCCAAATTATATCAAAATCTGTTTATTATTCTTTGAGATAAACATTTTTTTCGAATGAAAACTCAAAATTTTTCAGGAAAACCTCGTCCGATTTTCCTGACTAACACACTTGTCAAAGCCATTTACAAAAGGAAGGTACATGCCAAATTTTATTAAAATCGGCTTATTACTTTTTGAGATAAGAATTTTTTACGAATGAAAACTCAAAATTTTTCCGGAAAACCTCATCCGATTTTCCTGACTAACGAACTTGTCAAAGTTATTTACAAAAGGAAGGTACATGACAAATATTATTAAAATCGGCTTATTACTTTTTGAGATAAGAATTTTTTTCGAATGAAAACTCAAAATTTTCCCGGAAAACCTCATCCGATTTTTCTGACTAACAAGCTTGTCAAAGCTATTTACAAAAGGAAGGTACATGACAAATTTTATTAAAATCGGCTTATTACTTTTTGAGATAAGAATTTTTTTCGAATGAAAACTCAAAATTTTCCCGGAAAACCTCATCCGATTTTCCTGACTAACGAACTTATCCAAGCCATTTACAAAATAAAGGAACATGCCAAATTTTATCAAAATCGGCCTATTATTTTTTGAGTTATCGGTGTGATACATATATATATATATATATATATATATATATATATATATATATATATATATATATATATATATATATATATATATATATAAATATATATATATATATATATATATATATATATATATATATATATATATATATATATATATATATATATATATATAAACATATAAAAATTGAAACTGACCCCGGATATGGGTTCTAGGGGTCCTAGATCGCGCTCATTTGCAAAAATTTTTTGAAAATTCAAAAGTCGGGATCTCTCCATTAGTGAATTTTTTCTACGAAAATTCACTAATAAACCAGACAATTTACGTCCTTTGTATTTGACATGATTTGAAAATTTGTGAGAAAAAATGCAAACGTTGCTGCTTAACAAATATGCATTTTCTACGGAAAAATGCAAAAAATGCAAGAAAATGCAAATTGCATTTGTAACGTGCCTTAGTAATAGTAAAATATTGCACTGCTACTGCAATATTTTTGAGTTTTTCTTTGACTCTTTGATGAAGGCAAATAGAGACGCAACTGCAAAACATCGCTCCATTCAGGCATATTCGCTCATCCCACTGAGTAGGGCATATCATGGATGCGTTTATGATTTGCTACTTTCGTCGGGATGCGCGTAAATACGGATGTTGATGTTCAGTTGAAATTTGAGTTTGAGTATTTAGTAATTTAGTCGGCGAATGATTGGAAGTGGATGATTGTAATTTCTGATTATATAAAATAAGAAATATTTGTTAGAATAAGTGATATATCCACACAAATGAATTATATATATATATATATATATATATATATATATATATATATATATATATATATATATATATATATATATATATATATAACATATAAAAATTGAAACTGACCCCGGATATGGGTTCTAGGGGTCCTAGATCGCGCTCATTTGCAAAAATTTTTTGAAAATTCAAAAGTCGGGATCTCTCCATTAGTGAATTTTTTCTACGAAAATTCACTAATAAACCAGACAATTTACGTCCTTTGTATTTGACATGATTTGAAAATTTGTGAGAAAAAATGCAAACGTTGCTGCTTAACAAATATGCATTTTCTACGGAAAAATGCAAAAAATGCAAGAAAATGCAAATTGCATTTGTAACGTGCCTTAGTAATAGTAAAATATTGCACTGCTACTGCAATATTTTTGAGTTTTTCTTTGACTCTTTGATGAAGGCAAATAGAGACGCAACTGCAAAACATCGCTCCATTCAGGCATATTCGCTCATCCCACTGAGTAGGGCATATCATGGATGCGTTTATGATTTGCTACTTTCGTCGGGATGCGCGTAAATACGGATGTTGATGTTCAGTTGAAATTTGAGTTTGAGTATTTAGTAATTTAGTCGGCGAATGATTGGAAGTGGATGATTGTAATTTCTGATTATATAAAATAAGAAATATTTGTTAGAATAAGTGATATATCCACACAAATGAATTAGTGGTTAGTTCTTAACTTCATTTCTTCGTACTAATTGCTATACTGCTACACTATTCTCCATTACGGCAGACCGTGATGTGCTTTACACATAAAATTATCTGTCAGAAAATTACATATATGCACCAATTCGGAAGGAAACGAAAATGTTGTTTTCCGGATTAGGACGTTAGTGATACAATTTCGACCACAAGATAATGCTCTGTATAACCTTCAAAACTCTAATTGAAAGAATATTCTTGCACAGGCATGGCTGGAAAAGCTCTCTTTATGTACTAAAGTTACTTAGAGGGCTTTAAGAAGGTTTTCTACGGCTGTGAATATAAATAATAGAGACCTTATTTGAATTGTCGACGTTCAGCTGACAAAAGAAGTAAGGGCGAATCATCTTCTAAAAACACAAACTGTCGTGCTCAGCTTACAATTGTGTTCAAAAAGTAATGTTCCAACTAAATATAAATTATAGCTCCTCACACTAACACAAACTTGTTCAAAGCTAAAACCAAAATGCAACATCTAAGATTGTTTTTTTTTACTTTAACGTCGGCCTATTTCGCGGACTATGGCCAATCACTGACGCCAGGGAGCAGTTTTACCTCACTATCCTGGGAATTTTTCCGAACTTCTGCATTTCTATAAGAAGGGTTGGGATCTTTAACGTGTCCAACATTGCATGGATGTGGGACCTACTGCTTCACGCCCGCTCCGAAAAGTGGAACGTGCAGCCCTTCCACTTGCTCAAATACACTGCCAGAACCTCGGTTGATGTTAATTTCTTACAGTTTGTAGTGAAAAAGTGTAAAGGGAAACCCTGGTAATCGAACCCAATACCCTTCGGTTCAGAGACACACGTTTTTACCCCTGGACCAGCGAGGCTCCAAGATATAATATTAAAGATGTATTAGTATAACCATCACCACGAATTAAGTACTGCTGTAGTTCTAAGGTACCGAACTTATTCCACTACTGAAGAAAAAGCTCAGTGTTCATTTCGTAATAGACACATCATATAATCAGCTCTACATTCACATAACATTGATTTAATGTTGCAATATGCTGATAACTATTATAACGTTGCACGAGATGGATATTATGTTTTCAGCATTTCTGTTATCAATAAATTATTCAGTAACGAATTTAAAAATGAGTATGGAAATAAGAGTGGTGAAAATGTGTTTGTGGGTTTACAAAAATTATTAGAAGGTTTCAAGGAGGACATTACCAGGAAAGTAAAATTCAAGTATTATGTTGATATTTAAAAACTATACCTACTATACACCTACACTGGCTTTCAGATAATGTTCCTTATTTATATTGAAAAAAAAAATGTTTTTTTAATGTTGCCATTTTAGTCAATAATTTCTTGAATAAATAATACCTGATTTGTTTCTTTATCTGCATAGATTTTCTAACCAGGTTAATAAATATAGAAATTTGACAAAGACTGATTTTTGTTCATCATAAAGAGGCGAATATGCCTCCTAGGGTGTTAGGTATGAAATAAATCAATACATTATTAAATGTGGTCGCCCTCAGTTGGTGAAACATCCATATTAGATATAGATGACGATTCTAGTTTCTTCTTCAATATAATGTAGGTGCTCCAGCTTTTTGTTTTGCAATGTTAAAATGAATGAGTAATAGTTCATTTACACGGAATGACTTAGTCGTTGTTTAGCTATGAAATTATACAATAATAGAGCTCCAAATGTTATTGAGTAAGTACCTGATAAAGTATTCTAAGCACCTTCAGAATCAAATTTTTTCTCATTTTTCGATCTCGATATAGACTCATACGGCCACAAAATTAAAATTCCAAATTTCTAACTTCTAACCTTGTAATGAAACTCCCGTTTCATTGCAATAAAACTAAATTTCGCTGCCGTTACACCACTCTGACAATTATGTCAATTAATATTTTCAATAAATAAATGTTCTCACATCACTAGTAGAAACGAAAATCCATACAAAACATATTTTTTTTTATTATAAAGAATTCTATAAATTAAATATCGGAGCGTAATCAATAAGATTACACGAATAAAAATATACAAATTTAACAAATTTTCATTTAAAAATTTTCACCTTCAGTATGAGTTAAGCAAGGAGAATAAAAGCTTCTAGAATTAAACAAGGACGCCAAATATTTACCATATAAAAGCAGACCCACTGTCCAAATATTTCTCCGAGTTTTTAGTTGGAAAACGGTCAGAGTCCTTCCTTTCATTTTCCGCAATTGCATTTTTCGTAAGAAACACATAATTTAATTTATTTTTGATATTTATATTTTTCTGACTTATTTAAAATCATATACAGCTGTCCCCCAAACCCAAACCCAGAACTAATTCTACGTTTATTTCTCCCGTGTTTTAATATGCAGGTGTCCCTAATACCCAGTTTAAGTTAAACAGAATTGACAGTGTTATGGGCCCCCTTTTTTTTGTCTAGGCACGCACCGAATAATAGAGTGTTTTATAACATTATAATTTCCTGACATTTCTAGCTATTTTCGTAACAAACCTTAGTGATTCAGCAACATTGTGTATTTTTGTGACTCCCACCTCCCGGTTAAAATAACTTGGGGGTTTGGAGGACTAGATATATAATTTACACCGTGTTAACACTCATTGCTGTCACCAGATGTGGCCCAAACGTTAAAACAGTGTAGAATATCGCCTCCTTATTTCCGTCATATGGGTAAAAACCTCCCTTAAAGCTTTGAAATCAGACCAGCTAGGATTAAGAGAAATCTTGCGATCTGATTTTCCGAGGAATCGCTTGCCTGGTCAAAGCTAAAATAAAAATCCAGTATTACGTTTCCTTGTCTTATTCACACTTTGTACCTACCAGTCAGCCCTGGTAAGAACCATATCTTAAGTAACTCCTCTTTGTAAATATTTTCATATATAATTTTGTATATATCTGTATATATATTGTAACGAGGTCTGACTTGCGGGGTGAATTATACACTGAAACAGATTAACGGATTTACGGGAACGGTCCCGGGCGCCAGATTTTGAAAGGGTTTACCCTCTGCGAGGGTGTCTGCGACCTCGTCACAAGACTCTGACCACTGGTATGATCAGAGTGCCTGGATAGCTCTGTGGAGAGGGTCCGGTAGCTTTTGCTGTAACAGGCCGTGTAGTTACCTCCGGGGTGGCGGGCTTTAATCGCTACCCCGACAATTCCCTGACCTTCTAAAATTCTATACAGATGTAGCAGATTTATTTAAAGACCAGATATCCTATTTATAACGTTTATTAAGAAACTATATATATATATATATATATATATATATATATATATATATATATATATATATATATATATATATATATATATAAAATATATATATATATATATATATATATATATATATATATATATATATACAAAGATTCGCTAAGATTCACAATCCTGGTAGTGCCTACTGTACTACCTTATGTCTTATATTATACCTTAGAGGACGGACGAGACGAGATGAGTCAATTACTTGCACGGAGGAAGATCCGGCGTCGGTTTGGCCCTCTGTACCTTGCGTCGAGAGGTCCAGCCACGAATACCTCGAGCACCGTGGTTTACGACTCAGAGATGCAGGTAATAGATGGATTGATACGGCGGGCGTTACATAATCGCCCAAGTAGCGTATCCTCGGGCGAAGCCGATGTCGTGTCTGTCGAGATACTTCGACACCTGGGGGCGTTGAGAACAAAAGGGAAGTCGGTGGGATGGGGTCGTGACGGGATACTGCCGCGAACTGATTTGATCTAAGCTTACTTGTGTCACTACAGGGTCTAAACCAGGATCAAATCAGGACGGACGGGTGTAACCCACTTGAAAAGTCTGTGTCACTACAGCATCACTTTTCGAATGACTTACAACACGCTAACGGTGCTAGGATACGGGAAGAGAGGGGGATTGTCTCGGACGCACGATCTCGGCGTCGCCAAAGGGATACGATATTACGATAAAATGTATGAAAATTCACTATCTCTAAAGTATGAAAATTCGCTATCTTTACAGTATGAAAATTCGCTAGCACTACGTAGTATAAAATCGACAAAGGTCTTACCTATTCGGACAAACTAACGGGCCAATTCTTACGGTGTGTAGTACTACACTGACGGTACCTAACTAACAAAACTAATTACGACTAAACGGTGGAATTCTCTATATCTCTAACGCAACACTTGTTCTGTAAAACCTTCGAAATAACTCTACCAGTCGCAAACTCTTTCTGCCTTCAGTCGTTATTGTATCTCCAGCCACCGGCTGAAAAATCTAATCGGTGGAGATACCTTATCCTTATCTTAATCGCCTCCGTGGCCGTGCGGGAAAGTCGATTCAGACTTTCCAATACGGACTCGGGGTCGACGGTTCGAGCCTCACCGGCGGCGGATGATTTTTCAAAATCACTGTCGTCGTTGAGATCGAACTCAAGGTGGAGGGTAGGTTAGTTTAGATGAGCAAAAAGGGTCAGCAATGGCCTAATTGCCAGTAAGCATCTTACCTTTACCTTTACCTATCATTATCTTGTTCAGATATGTTTTTATTCTGAAGCGATAATTCGAAATGCGTGTTTGTTAAGAATATTATTGGCAAATAAATATTTCAACTACGGAGAACATTTTTATCAGTATGATTTGCGTTAAATTTATTTTCGAATGGGCGCTTTTTTGTATCTACTGCTGTCCCGAAACTATCTGCTTCATTACAATATGTCCAATAATAACACCATTATTTGTTTTAAATAACTCTTGTTCACTGTTAAGTCTCTATAAACTTTGACCCCTGGAAACCAAATATCTCCACTTGAGTCTTCCTGAGCACCACACTCCCTTAGGATGTTTCGCTACTTGGATATTAGTCACTGTGGGGCTTCCACTTTCCCCCAGGAACCTTTTTAAAAACCTCAAGTAAAGTGGTGGCGCTCGAGACAAATCCCTTTTCCCGATCAAAACACTGACCCACACTCCACCCTTTGGAAGTAGACCGTTACAACCTAGAAGTAGACCGTTACAAGCTAGAAGTAGAAAACAGATACAAATGTCAGTAAGGGTAAGGTTAGCGGCGACATTCAATTTTCGCACTGAACTGGGAACTAGTCAAATCTAGTTATGAATTTGACTAAAAGCACTACTCGGCGTGACATGCAAATATGCTCGTTTGACGCGCGTGGAAGCAGAAGTGGAAGCAGAAACGTAAAACTAATTTCAAGTTTCTGTGGTAACGTAAAAATAATTTCATGTTTCTAAAAGGTGAAATTAAAAATAGCGATTTTTTCTTAAATAATTCAAATATCTCCTCACCGATTGTTTTCAAATTGGGCAGCGTTGTTTGTTTTATTAATGGGCTGATTTAGCCCTAATTAGATACAGATTGTTAAGTCCATTGGCGTTAGGGGGGCACCTCAACAAAATTTAGTGACATAAAAATGTACGCCACTGACTGCAATATGATTTGTATCTTATTTTGAGATAAAGAAACTAAAACTACAAGTTTTTTGTCTGAAATTTCTCCGTATCTTGAATCGTTTACACGATAAAAAATTAAAACCTTCTTATGACAGGTCCATTTATCATACAGAAAATCACAAACACGCACAATAATTTTTGTTGAGGTGTCCCCTCTAATGCCAATGGACCTAACAATCCTTATCTAATGAGAGTCAAATAAGCCCATTGTTACTACAAACAACGCTGCCAAATTTCAAAACAATCGGTGAAAAGATATTTGAATTATTTTTAAAAATCGTCATTTTATAAAAAAATTAACACTTTGTATCTTGGAAACAATGCACTTTAGCACCTATGTTTATAAGAACTTTTTTTCATAAAATGACCTGGGAAATCAACCCCTTAAATGTTGTCCCATCTTTTTTAAACACCCTGTATATAAATAGTATATCGTTTTTTGCATGTTCTTGTGGCAGGAGTCCCCTGTTTTGATGTTGTTTTGGCTTTGCTTTTACATTATTTATAAATATCGTACCGATAACTCAAAAAATAATAGACCGATTTTGATGAAATTTGGTTGGTACCTTCCTTTTGGAAGGTACTTGGACAAGTTCGTTAGCCAGGAAAATCGGCCTAGTTTTTCCTGTAAATGTTTGGGTTTTCTTTCGGTAAATTTTTGTATCTCCGAAAATGACAAAGCTATGGCAACCAGATTTGGCACTTAGGTTTGCGCTGTTCAATCTACACTACAAGCCAAATTCAGCTCTCTGGGTTGAAAGGAAAAAAATTATAGACGTTTAAAAAAATATATTTTGGGTGCCACTGATGACCAGAGAAATGCACAAAACCAACATATTTTGTATGGATAACAAGATATGTTGTATGATACAGACAAAGATTAGATTTTGTTGACGCAAAAAGGTCAAGAAATAACAGAAAACAAACTTTGAAAATTTTATAGTTTTTCTTCTTTAAATGTCAGACTCGCAACTTGAAACGTCAAAACTTTCAATTTTTAGACGGAGAACCTGAAACAAGTACGGTCTATGTAAAGCAAGTTTCACAATAAATGTGTTTTACAAAGCCGTAAGTTACAGCTTCAACCATCATTGCCCTTCGTTTTACTAAAATATTTGCAGAACATTCATTTTAAATAGACCCATTCTCTGATGATTTGGCAGTAGTTTTTAGTAAATGCAGCAGTTCACTAAGATCCCTAAAATAAATAATGTCAAACAGGGAACAGCAATACCTTGTTGAGTACATCGGCTCTATCACTGATGTTAAGCAACTACGGGCGCGGTCAGTAATTGAATGGGTGACTGGATGAGAACAAGTTACCTTTTTGTTTAAATAATCATATAACTATATTTTTCTTCTTTTAGGTGCATTTCAGTAACTTTTTTCCATAATACAGAACTTTTTATATATACAAATACCTATTTCGCAAAAACACTATTTATTAGATGTGTGCCTCTAAATAAGGATTTCAGTTTAATTAAATTTAAATGCTTTGCGGTATTGGGGAATTTTGGCATCCTATGCTAGGCTTTACTCTACGTAATACATAATATTAACGAAATAAATAAATAAAAATTCGGGAAGCAGCAAGTGCGTTATTGTAGCGATTTTTTAGGAAAATCGGCTCAGTTCAAATATATTTAACAATGCTTTATTTTAAATAGATAGCCGAAGTCTCCGGTCCGTACCAGTTCTGAGCTGATCTTTAATGTATTGAATTTCGGCCACAAAATTATAATGTAAGAAAATATAATGTAAGAAAAGAAATTCGGGATGCAACAAGTGCGTTATCGTAGCGAATTTTTTTAAATGCTTCAAATTTGAATAGCTTAATTTTCTGTTAACCTATAAGGTTTGTTTGCCGGGAAACTACTTTTGTCGGGACCATTTTAAGTTTTTTTCGAAATTTTTTTTCACTTTCAAACAATCAAGTTATTTTGATAAAATATGGTACATTGTTTCTGCTATATAGGTAATACCGGTAACCAAATTTGATCCATGTTTTCTTTGGGAAAAAAACACATATTTGCTATTTAAAACGTTTTTATGAAAATTCACTACCATAACGCATCTGCTGCGTCCAGACTTTTTTTTACTTGACCCTTCAGCGCTCCTATATATTTGAATCTGTCTTTATTTGGGGTTGGATAAAAATTAATTTGTATAACATTACAGGCAGGGAAATGTATAATTGCTTTTGTATTTTAACATACAAGGGTTGTATTATCATGTACAACATTTAACATGTGATCTTTGTTTGTCCTGTTACTCAAACACACATTTATTTTTTTAGGAAACAAATTTGCGAACGTTGCCTAGACCCATGAAATCCCTCCGGATTATATCATCACACAAAGATGCAGGAAAATCTAAACATGAAATATTCATCCTACGCCAATCCGAAGAAATGGTTATTTTTTCATAAACCTTGGTTTATATATCGCTAGATACATTTTATGGTAATATTCCGGCGTAAAAGAATACGTACCTTATTTGAATGTAACTCGTGAAATTGATATTACCCCAGTTACTCCCCTTGCAAACTGCATGTTTTCATATTGTTAAGTTCTTTTGGATTCTACTAACTGAATAATTACCTAGATTCCTATAACTCATGCCCTAAATAATCTATACCTTTCTGATCTCAACTTCACTTAAAGCTTTCTATTCATTAATTTATGTTGCTGTAACTTGGTTCAATTACTAAATAGAGACATTGGAGACTTTTTCTCTGGCTACACACTAGCTTCTTACTTTGCTTGCAACTGGTTTCACTTTTCACGGCAGCGTCAGCCAAAAGAAAACGCGTAGCATTGTTTGAAACATTTTCGGAAAAAAATGTAGACTTATGTTTCCCAATTAGAATGACAATGATATTCTCAGAAACGATAAAGTTTGAGCAAGATGGAGCACCTCTACGTGTACCGATTTGACGTATGTTTGGTTCATATTATCCAGAAACAACTTAGGTAACATTTCAGCTGTGATTTTATATAACTTTGTAACGAATACTGTATAAAATTGGTCAGTCGTTTTGCGACTCGTACAGTTTCCTATGGTGTCCTCCACTTCCTTTGGGAAATTGGTTTTGCTAATTATCAATTTTGATTATCTGTTAACTCATTTTCGGCATGCAGTAGTAGGCAGCTTATTTCTTTCACAGCAAGATCTGCTTTTTTGAAATCATCGGATAGTCTTTTTTACATACATCAACATAATTTTGTTGTTTTTTTTCCATTATTTTCATCTTTGTAAATTTCCTGTATTATTCTCTTTTTTGCATTTCCATTTTTATAAGCTTATGTTATTGAAAGTTGCAAGAATCGTTTATCTTCCCCTTGTCATACATTATCTTTTTTAATAGTTTTCTTTAACTTTATAAAAATTGTTTTTTTATTTCAAGAAATTCTTCAGACTTCTTCTCATTGTTTAGTTAAATTTTTAATTAGTTAAGTATTTTGTACTAGCAGTTCATTATTTCCTTGTATTCTCTTGCTTTATTTGAAAATTTGAACCAACATTTAACTTTTTTTCTTAGTATGGTGGGTGAGATTTTAATTGCTTGAATGACTGTTTTAATTTTATATTTTGTTTTTCATTCAGCACGGACTGGTTAATTTTTCAGTTCGCTCAAGCGCGTTTTTAATGGGTTACTGCTCTGCCCTGTTAGTTGAAAGGGCCCCGTCTACAAAATATGCGATTTTCAGTTAAGACAGTGATAGTAAACTATTTAATTTGCCCTAACTACATAATAAATCTGTTATGGTGAGAAACATCATCCATCTTGCCTTTACTTTACTGAAATGCTCCATCTGTAATCGTTTATACAGTGTGTCCCAAACTGGATCGGAATATATTGCTATCTCCGTTATTATTATAGATAGGGAGATGGTTAAATTAGCAATGTTTTGTAGAACTTCATACCCGTTCCAAATATGACTTGTATTTTGCCCTGCCTGTATCGCGGCGTTATATCTGAAGCAATCTGACTTAACCGTCTACATTGTACAACCGTATTTAATTAACTGATTCATTCTCTGACTAAATAAATATCATTTATATTTACAAAACAATAACACTGATGTTGATTCTTAATTAGTTTTACGACCTTCCGAATCGCTGACTGCAACATTCCTGTATATCTTGCAAATGTACTTGTTTATTGTTTACATACTGAATGTGATATTTTCAATGTCAATCAATACAATGCTGACCTCTAATTAATTGCAATATTTACATTCCTTGCTTAAAGAATTAAACTGAACTACTTTTAATTATTATTTTGCTGTTTTTAACAATTATGTTTGTACGTTTATTACGGCCGTTATGAGACATTACCTGTTCTCTGGACATTCTGCCGAGTCAACAAAAAATGACGGATCGCTGGATGGCTCTGACCTAAATGTTTAATTTATCTTTTACTTAGGTTTGGCACTAATTATAATGATCGCAAGAAAGTTATATTGTATAGTAACCTAGGGTGAGAATTTGAACTACTAATACTTGAATTAATGTAGACAACCTTAGGTATGTTACTGGAAATCACAATGATCAACATAATATAACTACGCATAGCACTATATGATGGTAATCGTAATAATAATTAAATTAATCTTTTTGAATACAACCTTACGTTAGATAATCGACATAATAATAATTACAATTACAATAGAATTATCTATACCACTCTAGGATGATAATATAAATCATAATGATAAAAAAATTAATATTTTTGATACACTCTATGTATCATAATCGAAATAACAATGATTAAAATAATAGAATTATGTATACCACTCTAGGATGGTAATCGGAATGATAATAATTAAAATAATATTTTTGAATACAATCCTACGTTTGATAATCGATATAACAATACTCAAAATAACATAATTTTGTATACCATTCTAGGATCGTAATATAATTACTAATGATTTACATGATCTAATAATTTATTCCTCCTTTCTGCTGATGGGTTGGATACGTCATTTCGTCTTCCTTCTGGTGTCTCTCCTCCATGTTGTCTTGTGGTTGCTTCCCCTGCTGAATGAGTTGACGAACTGTCTCTGCTTTGCTTGCAGAGCTCTTCCCACTCCACAAAATGCAGCCACACCGACCCTGAGTCGTTTTGGAGTGCTTTACCATCGGACCTTGACTGAACTTGACCACGCAGCGGCCATTGTTTGGCTGTTACCATGCCCTGCGTGTACTTTCTTCCTCTTAAACTTCCATCTAAATCTGTGCTTCCATTGGCGAACATACACCTTATACCCATATACCTTTTACTGTTGCTCTGTTCGTGAGCCCTCCATTTTTACTGGATGGCCCTTGTATACTTTGTGGCGTCTGCCCATTTTTGCTTGTCCTTGCTTCTGACCTCCATACTCCACCCCAGTGTGTGTAAATCCCTGGGTGGTTGTACTTCTTACTGCTCTTACTTTATACCTCAACTGTTTCGTGGTTTCTTTCTTGGACGCATTGGTCAAACCATTAACTTTTACCTTTGATGTGGTCGCTGTTTCTTCCCCCCTTGGTTGACTCCTCCAAAATTTGGGAATTTTCAGCTTGGCCACCATCTGAGCTTTGTTGCTGCACCATTTTCTTAACTCGAACCCACCCCATTTGAACATTTTGTTGGGTTCTGTTTGTGCTACTTTTCCTTGTTTTACTTCTTGTAACTCTTTCTTCCCCTTCATTATTGATGCCTCAAATTTTAATAAATTGCTCTTTCTACTTACATTTGATTTCTCCGCCTCTTATTTGGCTCCAGATATGAGATTATCTGGATAAATTTTTAAAACAACTCTTTCCTGCTCGTCTTTGGCTTCTTCTATCTCTGGTACCTCATTGCTTAAATTTAGATTAAATATTTCTTGCTTGTCTGTGGCTTCTTCTACTTCTGGTATCTCTTTACTTGAGTTTAAATGAAATATTTCTTGATCGTTTTTGGCTTCTTCTACTTCTGGTATTTCTTTACTTAACTTTAAATTAAATATTTCATGATTTCTTCTTGCTTCTTCAACTTCTGGTATTTATTTACTTAAATTTGAATTAAATCTTTCATGATTGCTTCTTGCTTCTTCAACTTCTGGTATTTCTTTACTCAAATTTAAATTAAACGATATAGTTTGAGCAAGATGGAGCACCTCTACGTGTACCGATTTGACGTATTTTTGGTTCATGTGATCTAGCAGAAACTTAGGTAACATTTCAGCTGTGATTTTATTTAACTTTGTAACGAATACTTTGTAAAATTGGCAGTCCATTTGCGCCTCGTACAGTTTCCTATGGTGTCCCCCACTTCCTTTGGAAAATCGGTTTCGCTAATTATCAATTTTGATCATCTGTTAACTCATTTTCAGTATGCGGTAGTAGGCAGCTTATTTCTTTCACAGCAAGATCTGCTTTTTTGAAATCATCGGATGATCTTTTTTACATACATTAACATAACTTTGTTGGTTTTGTCCATTATTTTCGTCTTTGTAAATTTTCTGTAATATTCTCTTTTTTTGCCTTTCCATTTTTATAAGCTTATGTTGTTGAAAGTTGCAAGAATCGTTTATCTTCCCCTTGTCATACATTATCTTTTTTAATCTTTTCTTTGACTTCATAAAAATTGTTTTTTTATCTCATGAAATTCTTCAGACTTTTTCCCATTGTTTAGTTACATTTTTAATTAGTTAAGTATTTTGTACTAGCAGTTCATTATTTCCCTGTATTCTCTTGCTTTATTTAAAAATTTGAACCAACCTTTTTTTCTTAGTATGGTGGTTGAGATTTTAATTGCTTAAATGACTTTTTTAATTTTATATTTTGTTTTTCATTCAGCACGGACTGGTTAATTTTTCAGTTCGCTCAAGCGCGTTTTTAGTGGCTTACTGCTCTGCCCTTTTAGTTGAAAAGCCCCGTCTATAAAATATGAGATTTTCAGTTAGGACAGTGATAGTAAACTATTTATTTTGCCATAACTACATAATAAATGTGTTATGGTGAGACACATCATCCATCTTACCTTTACTTCATTGAAATGCTCCATCTGTAATCGTTTATACAGTGTGTCCCAAACTCAATGGGAATATATCTCCGTTATTATTAGAGATAGGAAGACGGTTAAATTAGCAATGTTTTGTAGAACTTCATACCCGTTCCAAATATGACTTGTATTTTGCCTTGCCTCTTTTCGTTTTCGAGTTATTTTTTTTAAACAACATTTGTCGATTTCTTTTTTCTTCAATATCTAAGTTGATCTGACATGTCTAAGACTTGCACATTATCCGGACACTTTTTATAGATTAATCTTTTTGTGATATTCTCAACTTTGGATTGTCATTTGTTTTTGAGCTACAGGTATCACCGTTTATTTTTATTATGGCAGACATATTGGATTTTTTACTCATGTGATATCCAGTGAAAAGAGCTTTCCAATGATGTACAACATGCTTGAGAAATCTTGTAATTGCACTGGCAATTTTGAGAAAAACCGTTTTGAGGGTAGTAGGCTATGAAATCCAATACCAGAAACAAATGGCAAAAGAAGTGTTCAAAAAGCAGTAGGCCATGGAGTCTAACAATAGACTTCTACTTTTAACATAATTTTCCGTAATGATTTACGATAAAAAAATAGGATTTTTGAGCACACCAATGAATGGGCCAATTATTACAAATGATATTTTACATTACAACATTGTCCTAAAACATTGTGATAATTTAATTAAATATACAAACCTAGTGAATAACTAAATTGACTAACAGAACTCAATAAAAAGCAGATTAATGATTTACGAAGACGCCTTTGAAAATTGTTTGATTTTTAAACGTAAGTCAACAGAAAAACAACAGAAGAAAAGTTGCTATGGATATAACACTATCGCGACAATTAAGAATACTGTCATTCTTAATTCTCTGAACAGTTTGAGGTGTATTTAACACGTTGCTTCAAATTTTGTACTAAATAATTTGTTTCATGTTTACTTTGAATATTATTCAACAATATGTTCAGTAATGAAGAATATTTTGACATGTTGGGATGTAATATTCGTTCTAACCGAAATACTGAGGCCGCTGCAAATTCATATCAAAACAACTACCCAGAAAGACGACAACCAAACACCAAAGTATTTCGCAGGATAGCGACCAATTTATTGAACGACGGTAGCTTCCACGCAAAGAAACTATCAATGCCTAGAAATGAAGAAAAAATAAATGCCGTCTTACAAGATTCAAACGAAAACCCTCCACAATATGTTTGGCTTTATGGTGAACAAATTGACGTTCCAAAAAGTACTGTACACCGTGTATTAAAACAACGTCATTACCATCCATACAAACCTACAATCGTACAAGGCTTAAATGTTGACGATTACCCTAAGCGACTTCAATTCTGCAGATGGTATCAAAGACAATGTCAGCAAGATGAAAATTTTCATTTAAAAATAATATGGACTGATGAGCCCAGGTGTACAAATTGTGGTGTGTATAATCGCCATAATAGGCATTATTGGGCAAATGAAAATCCCCATCTAACGGAAGAAAGACGATTGCAAGACAAATTTGGTATCAATGTTTGGTGCGGCTTATAAGCTAAAAAACTGTTATTTTTAATTGTAGATTAGACAGTTAATTTAAAACAATTTCAGGTAACTTCATTGTTGGTCCTCTCTTGTTTAAAAATAATTTAACTGGATAAAGGTACTTTAATCTATTGAGAAATGATATCTTACCAACAATTAGAAGAGTTCATGATAATTTAGACGAGATTTGGTACCAACAAGATGGTTATCCAGCTCACAATGCTAGGATCGTCAATGAATGTTTGTACCAAAATTTTGATAACCGTGTCATTTGTAACAATGGGCCGGTTCATTCAAAAAATTATAAAAGCCTTCCTGAGCTCATCTCCAAATTTACCAAGAATTATTATACCTACATTATAAATTTACTTATTGCGCTAACACAATCAATTATTTTAAAATTAAATATAAGATATATGAGTTTTTTTGCTTAGAAATTAATCGAAAACTCATAAACCTACTATTTGTGATATTTCTAAAAAAAAAAACTAATCAGGAGATCCCGACTTTTGAATGTTGAAAAAATTTTTTCAAATGAGCGCTAATTAGACCACCCAGAATACATATCCGGGGTCAGTTTCAATTTTTATATGTTTATATATATATATATATATATATATATATATATATATATATATATATATATATATATATATATATATACATATATATATATATATATATATATATATATATATATATATATATATATATATATATATATATATAGTATGTGTGTGTGTGTGTATCACACCGATAACTCAAAAAATAAAGGGCCGATTTTGATTAAATTTAGTGAGTATCTTCCTTTTGCAAATGGCTGGGATAAGTTTGTTATCCAGGAAAATCAGCCCAGCTTTTCCAGGAAAATTTTGTGTTTTCTTTCGAAAAAAAATTATATCTCCCGAATTAACAAAGTAAAGGCAATCAAATTTGGTGCGGGGGTTACCATCATTATATGTAAGTTACCTACCAAAACTTAGCTCTGCAGATCGAATGAAAAAAAGTTATAGGCATTTAAATAAAAATTAATTGGGGTTTTCCTCAAAACGTCAAAGTTGCGATTTAAAACGTCAAAATTGGCAACATTTAGACAAGACACTTGAATCTAATACGGGCTAGGGAAAGAAAATGTCTCAAGAAGAATGTTTTACAAACTCTGAAGTTTCAACCGTCATTGTCCTTCATTTTACTAAAATATTTCCAGAAAATTCATTTCAAATAGACCCTTTCTCTGATGCTTGGCAGGCCTTAGCTATAGAGTTTATCGTTTAATGGTATATATTTTTTGTCGAATTTCCGTAAAAAATCAATAAAGCTCAATATATCCGTTATTATACAAGATATGAAAAAAAAATTATACATCAATTATAGGGTGTCTTGAGCTACACCTTAAAAAAATATTCCTACAATCACAGGCTGGCCCATAAGTGGTTGGTGATACAAATGCTCTTTTTTTAATCAAACACGTCTTATGTTATTGCATTTTCCATCGAAATATAATGCATGTTTGTAAGAAAATAAATTCTAGACGCAGCCAATGCGTTATGATAGCGAATTTTGATGAAATGCTTCATATTTGAATAGTTCAATTTGCTACTAACCTATAATGTTGACCAACAAACGAATTTTTTTGGGAACACTTTAAGTTTACTTTAGGAAATTTGTGTACATTTTCAAACAATAAAGTTATTTTGATGAAACATGGTACATTTTTTTTACTATATAGGTTATACTGGTAACCAAATTTGATGCCTGTTTTCTTAAAAAAACACATACATATTTGCTATTGAATTTTTTTACGAAAATTCACTACCGTAACGCACTTGCTGCGTCCAAACTTTTTTTATATGTGTACAAATACATACCTACCTAAATATTATAAACTTAAATTATTTACTTATTGTAAATAGTTGAATGTTATTAAATGAGGCATTTCCAATAAAATAGGTAATCATAACTGCTAATATAACTAAAAACTTGGGCTGTGGGTTAGAAGAAAAACATTCTCTCAATCCTCTTTAATATATAAACCTTGCGTAAGACTATTTTCTAGTGCATATTCAAAAGACATTTGTTTTAATTTTCTGTTGAAACCTAGCTTTATTTTACTTATAACAATATATTTTGCAAACCACGCCCCTATTATAAGGACGACTATGTTTCCCTGTTAAATGTTTTTATTAATTTTCCAACCATCCGAAACAGTAATGCTCTAAGCATTTTGTTTTGGTATAATGGATTCTCTAATTACTTTTTTCATTATTCCTGCATTCTATTCTACCCTCTTGAAAAAGTGTACCGAAAAACCATTCTAGCTTGCAAGGTAATTAAGACCTAATTAACTTTTAAGTAAAAACTTGTTACATTTTTTAACAAGCTTCTAAGAAAATAAGAAATGATTAAACGGTTTTTTCTGATAAGGTGTGTCTTTTAGTCTATAAGTAATAATGAATGAGTCAGTTTTTGTGAAACATTCTACGGCGTTATTAAATGATATCCACCCACCCTGACGTCGAACGAGCTTAGAATGTTCAAAACTAGCAAATTAAATATTTTTTTTAAACCTTAGTTTCAGTTTGAGAAATCGTTTGCAGACTGCATAATATCAGCATTGGCATATTATTGAATTTACAGCAAGAAAATTTACTAATATAGAGCTCAGGATGGTACGATTCGAAGTCTCTGGAACCCACATTTAGAGTTAGTTGAATTTTATACATATATGTATATATATATATATATATATATATATATATATATATATATATATATATATATATATATAAAGAGAGAGAGAGAGAGAGAGGCTGTCCCAGAATATGTGTGCAATCTCTCAGATTCAGATAACACAGCAAATAGTACAAGTATCTATAATTTTTTTCCTACTGCCATCTAGCGCATTGTAAGGTGTACGACAGGGTCGCCATCACAGTATGGAACCAGGTAGTATATTGTGATGACAGCTCCAATTAACACATAGTGTTATAAATAGAGACTGTGGACAACCAACTTAAAATGTTGTACATTTTCAGGTATGGCCCATTTATTCTCTAACACCGGGACAATGTATGTAAGACTAGATGTATTCGCACCATAATTAGGAACGCAGACCGGTTTCGCTCTAACTAAAGCTCGTCAGTGCGCTATACTAATTACAGCGATAACACACCTATGAAGTAATATAGCTATGATAGCCAGCCTGCTATATAGTTATATATATATATATATATATATATATATATATATATATATATATATATATATATATATATATATATTCAGAATGATTTCCGCGGTCTTTAATGTGGGACATACTTGATTCTCGGGTTAAACCGCTTCCAGAATTTATGACAACTCGAAGTTTCGGCTCCTGTTTTGAAACCATTTTCAAAAGGTAAAGGAAATATGTAAGGACACTCTAAGGCCTCAATCTGCCTACTCCTTAGAGCGGTGGACAAAGGTGGGTAAAGGAAATATGTAAGGACACTCTAAGGCCTCAATCTGCCTACTCCTTAGAGTGGTGGACAAAGGTGCGTAAAGGAAATATGTAAGGACACTCTAAGGCCTCAATCTGCCTACTCCTCAGAGTGGTGGACAAAGGTGGGTAAAGGAAATATGTAAGAACACTCTAAGGCCTCAATCTGCCTACTCCTTAGCCTGGTGGACAAAGGTGGGTTGAATTGTTGAAGCTCGATTACGGGGCCCTATCTGCCTCAGAGAGATCTCTCTGAGGCCTAAGGTTGAACACACTGAGACCTCACAGACGATCTCCGGCGAGATTTGGAGAGTAGGCAGATTGAGGCCCCGTAATCGAGCTACAACAACCCAACCCATCTTTGTCCACCGCTCTAAGGAGTAGGAAGATTGAGGCCTTAGAGTGTCCTTACATATTTCCTTTACCCACCTCTGTCCACCACTCTAAGGAGTAGGCAGATTGAGGCCTTAGAGTGTCCTTACATATTTCCTTTACCTCTTGAAAATGGCTCGAAAACAGGAGCCCAAACGTCGAGTTTTCATAAATTCTGGACGCGATTCAACCAGAGAACCAAGTATGTCTCATTCATATATATATATATATATATATATATATATATATATATATATATATATATATATATATATATATATATATATATAGGTATATAGAGTACGTACCTTTCTTTTACTAATGCCTTGGATCAATTCGTTAGCCATCCCGATCGGACCACTTTTACTACCAAAAAAAATATTTTTACCAAAAAGAGTTTGTATCTCAAAAGATAATAAAGTTTTTTTTAAAGCTCATTGTATATATTGCCCTCGTAAAGGCCTTACTACATACCAAAATTCAACTCTCTAGGAGCACAGAAAATTGAGTTTTGTCAAATTTTAAGCATTTAGTGAAAATTCGCTACCATAAAGCATTTGCTGCGTCGGGAATTTTTCTACTAAACTATATAGCGCCAGTGGGTACTCTTCGTGATTTAGATTGTATTTCGTGAGTATTAATAAGGTATAAGTTTTCGTAATCTTTTATTTCTCAAATTAATTAGGAATTAAAAACAAACAAATCGCCTTCGCGATAACAAAATGATGATGGTTTTCATTTTGAACACTTGATATCTTGAGATTTAAAATCAGTGTATCATTATCGATTGCTTTTGACTACATTTGTGATCCTGAAAATAATTCAAGATCCTAAAACGCTGTTGAATCTGAAAGACTAATTTTTTAATGTGGTTAAAGCTTCTGAGTTTCCAAACAAGCAGTAATTTTTCCAGTTATTGAATCACCAAGTTAAAGATTATGTAATATCCACAGCAGAATTTATAACAACTAGAGATAAATTATTTGCGTCAGGAATGTCAAACGACCGGGGATGTATATATTTTTCTACAAGGGACATTGCAAACAAATTCGTGGATACCCACGGTGATATCGAAGTAAATGATATATATATATATATATATATATATATATATATATATATATATATATATATATATATAAGCAGGTGGTAGTGGAATTCTCCTTTACGTAATAGTAAAGAATTTTTTCACGCCCGAGGATGTACCACCCCATACATCAAGGGGCTGGTGAAGTCCCAACGGACGTTTCCGGTTCTGGTGTATGAGTCGGTTTCCCTTATAAACAAAAACGATGATGGCTCCTCCTTGTATGAAATATTCCGGAGACAAAATACCCCTCCATTCGGATCTCCGGGAGAGGGGTGTACAGGGGGCGCCAACATCGAGATTTAACATATGTTAAAGGATCACATGTATTCGAAAAGGATATCCTTTTCGAATACATGTGGCCTAAATTCTAACCTGAACTCCGTCCACCATTTCCTCGAGGCTAACAGGCCCCAACTCCTCTTCCTCACCGAAACCCAAATCAGTGCCAAAACAGCCACTAATCACCTTAATTTCCCGGGGTATGAGCTCCTTACTTCCTTTAGATTGCATGGAGGCGTGTGCGCGTACGTCCGTAGCAATCTACCCTGCACCAGACTCCCCAATTTAGAAGCTGGAAGAAAAGACATACTATGGCTAAAACTCTCTCTCAGGACTGCAACTAAATTCATCTGTTGCATTTACCGGTCACCTTCTGACAACAACTTTGTCCAGCTCTTTGACTACCTTTCTGAAAAAACTGACCATCTGATTTCCGAATATCCTTCCTCCGAGGTCACTATTCTTGGTGACTTCAATGTCCATAATAAGGAATGGCTAGGATCTTCAAAAACCGATCCACAAGGGAGAGCAGCGGAAGCCTTTGCAGTCAGCAATTCTTTAGCCAATATGGTTCAGCAACCTACTTACTTTCCTCGTATCCCAACACACAGCTCAAATCCCTTGGATCTCCTTCTTACTACACAACCTGAATGCTATAAGATCTCAGTCACCGCCCCCCTTGGTCGCTCAGACCACGGCATGGTCACTGCTTCCTGCGCAATGCAACCCGAGGTCACACAGTCATCGCACCCACGTATCGTTTGGCACTACAACTCCGCAAACTGGGACGAAATGCGGGATTACTTTTCCTCATTTCCATGGGCGTCTGTCTGCTTCTCTCATCCTGACCCCTCTGATATCTCACAAAACGTCACCGAAATTATCCAAGCTGGCATAGAATTATTTATCCCACGTACACAGAAAACCTCTTCAGCCACTCAAAAGCCCTGGTCCTCTAAATCCTGCGAGAAGGCCAGACTTGAAAAGGTCAAAGCTCACAAAACGCTTCTACACAATCCCAGTCAAGAAAATCGTCAAGCATTTAACGACGCAAGAAACCGCTATGTCTGCGTTCTTTCTTAGGCAAAAAACTCGTTTAATAACCACATCAAAAACAAAGTCCTTTCAAGCTCCAACGGCGGCAAACCCTTCTGGACTCTTGCTAAATCTATTGGGAATAATTTCTGCAAAAGCACGTTCACACCTCTTGTCTCAGGGGATGAAATTGTTTCTACCGCCCTGGTCAAGACTGAACTTTTTGCTTCGTTGTTCGCCGGCAATTCTACTCTCAACCCACCTCCAAATGTTCAACCACCAACAGTCCCCAATGTCGCGCATAAAATGACGGATATTATTTTCAAAACTAAAAAGGTACGAAATATGCTCTCTTCTCTTAATACCAGGAAAGCCTCTGGCCTTGACGAGATCCCAGCAATTGTTCTCAAAAAATGCGCACCAGAGCTTGCTCCTGTCCTGACTCGTCTGTTTCAGATATCTTATAATAAAGGCATATTCCCTAGTAACTGGAAAACTGCTCGAGTACAACCCATCCCCAAGAAAGGATCCAAAGCGCTTCCTAGCAACTACAGGCCTATTTCTCTCCTTTCAGTCGTCTCTAATGTGATGGAAAAGTATATAAACACCGAATTACTAAAATTTCTTGAAAAACACAGTCTACTCCACGACAGGCAGTATGGGTTCCGTCAGCGCAGATCGACTGCCGACCTCCTTTCCTTTGTCACCCATTCTTGGGACAAGTCTATGGAACAACACGGTGAATCCCAGATTGTTGCTCTAGACATATCAAAAGCATTCGACCAGGTCTGGCACGCAGCGCTGCTTAATAAACTTCCGGCCTATGGCCTACCACCAAAACTTTGTACCTGGACAGCAGATTTCCTCTCCAACAGGAGCATATCCTTTGCTGTGGATGGCCATTCTTCTAAACTGTATCCAATTAACGCAGGAGTTCCTCAGGGTTCAGCTTTAGCCCCTACTTTGTTTCTTCTCCACATCAATGACCTCCTCGCTAGCACATCCAACCCAGTTCACAGCTACGCGGACGACAGCACCCTCCATTCAAATATACAATATTCTAAGCCTGTCTCTTTAGCCCAATTAGATGAGGATCGCAGACTCATGGAGGGTTCTGTCTCCGTGGATCTCCAAAAAATATTAGACTGGGGAAGTCGAAATCTTGTACGATTCAACCCCACCAAAATCAAGTCTTGCTTTCTTTCTCACAAGTGATACACCAGCCCTAGATCCATCACAATGAACAATCAAGTTATTCAAAGTAATGAGTCCTTTTCGCTTGTTGGCATTTCTGTAGATCGAAATCTTAATTGGCACCAACATGTCACATCAATTGCAGAAGCAGCTGCTAAGAAATTAGGTTTCCTCTTCCGGGCTCGCAAATACTTTTCACCAGCTAATCTCTATACCTTATATACTTCACAAATAAGGCCAAACCTCGAATACTGCTCCTACATCTGGGGTGCCGCTGCCGCTTCTACACTAGCTATCCTGGACTCCATTCAAAAGAGAGCTATACGTCTCATCGGTGACCCTACCCTCACCCAAAGGCTGCCATCCCTTGCGCACCGACGTGCCGTTGGTGACCTCTCTCTCTTTTATAGATATCTGCACGGGCACTGCTCAGAGGAGCTTTCCTCCATAGTTCCTCCACCTGCTGCCCCCAACAGATCTACCAGGGGAACAGAGCGAATGCACCCTTTTACTGTCCAGGTCACTAGACATAGAACATCTTGTTATGCCCGCTCTTTCGTCCCGAGGACTTCCAAGTTGTGGAATTCCTTGCCGGCACATGTTTTTCCTTCTCCTCCGAACCTCCAAACCTTCAAGTCCAGAATTAACAAGCTGCCTATTTCCTTCTTGTCGACACCCACGGTACGATAGTATTTAGGCTGTAAGCCCTCGTGGTGTGTTGTTGAAATTAAAAAAAAAAAAGAATAATTCTGTAGAATGTTTCACCCTATATCCCTCGCAGTGTTATCGAAGAATATTTAAAAAATTAAGTTGTGAAACTAGTGTCACCGATCTCCTTTATTGGGACAGGCGTGATTGAACAAGGTCTTCGTCATGTATGTAGTTTTAGAAGTACAGATTAAGCAGAAATACCACCATCGACGATGCTTAAATTTGATGATGGAGAGTACAGGGTATTTTTGATAGATGATAAATTAAAATGTTTTAAATGCAAGGGGGGAGGTCATGTGGCAGCCAACTGTACCAGCTCAATAAAGAAGATCCTCAATTCAGAAGCATCAGATAAACGGCCAGCTACTTCATTAGGTACATACACAATCAGCGTGAATGTAAACTTAAGTTAGTGTAACCAAATAAATTATCAAAACTTTGTTATAACCGAAAACTCCACAACTGATATACCTATACAAGAACCACTCGTAACAGTTGCACAAGTGCATACAGATAAGAAGTGCCCGCAAGGCATTTAATCTCACCATCACAACCCGCAAAACAAGCATATAAGAAAAGAAAAATTGAAACCAGTGAACATATTACAGAAGCATACAACGAAATGAAGCATCTCTGGCATGATGACGACCAAAGGGTCTAGAGTTTGTTAATTTTACTCAATTCCTTAAACATGCAAAAGGACAAGACAAACCGTTAGCCATCGCTAGGCTATATACACCAAATATTGAAGAATTAATTTCCCTTCTGAATTTTTTTCGGTCAAGTAAAGCACGATGTAAGCGCTTAATAATTTGCCTCAAAAAGGCACTAGTATTAAAAGGGAACCAAACCATATCACCACTATTATCAAGATCGTCAACTGTATCATCTCTAAATAGGTCATCCTTGAAGGACGTAAAAAACATGCCAGACACTAAGTCCCATTTCCTTTTCTAGATAAAGTCGCTGTCTCACTATTTAAATTTGCTAAAATGGCTATTAAGATTTTATCAACAAACTCTCAGAGCTTAAAAAGCTGTTATAAACGGACACAATTGCAAGACTTGCTGTCAAGTGACAATTCGGACAATAGTGTTGTCCAAGAAACAAATATATTAGAGGTCCTTGAGTCTGTTATATACAACAAAACCCTTAAGTTTATTAACAATCTGGCAAATCAAAACTATTCAGGCACCCTTATTGCTTCTAAACGTTTTAGAGGAATACATGAAATGAATATCGAAATCCTACTTAACTATTATTTACAAAAGGCAAGTTTTAAAATCAACCTGCAGTTCTGGATAATATACAACATATATATATATATATATATATATATATATATATATATATATATATATATATATATATATATATATATATATATATAGAGAGAGAGAGAGAGAGAGAGAGAGAGAGGTGTCCGGAAATTGTGAGCAAAAAGTTCAGTTATAGGGTGACAAAGAAATATTTTTTTTTTCAAATTTTTGTCGATAACTTTTTTGTCGTGAATCGATTCTTTTCAAATTTTATGCAAACGTATATAATATCACTCTGTATTTATGTTGCAAATTTCACATGAATATATCCAAATTTAAAGACCGAAGCTGCCCTTGACCAACAGATAAGGACTCATAACTTTTTTGCGTGAATCTTTATCTCAAATCTAACAATACACAATTAAAGGGAATTACAAAATCTTACAAAAAGATCATCTTGTTGCATCACGATAAAACTAACCGCTTTCGAGAAAAATGTTCTTCAAAATTTTTGCTGGTATTGATTGAATACGAAATCGCTTCATCCAAATGTCAATGTTAATAGCGTGTGCTTTGAAAACAGTCGCGGTAATTGCCTCGGAAAAAAATTATGTCACATGTTTTAACAAATAAAGTGTTATATTTTTATTATTATTGCTACTATAAAATTATCAGCAATAACGATTTTACAGCGCGTCATTTTTTATTACTTACTAGAACTTGCAACATTTAAACATTATAACAATAATCTATTAAAAATCATAACAATTAAATATTATAACAAAGTTTCAAAGTAATGTCCTTCCATCTCAACACATAAATCAATTCTTCTCAGGAAATTCCGACGAACTCTAGCGAATATTCCGTCTTTTTGCCTGATTACCTCACAGTTATCAATAATTCTTTGCCTGAGATCTTCAACGTTTTGAATTGGACTCCTGTATACAAGAGATTTTAGGTAACCTGAAAAGAAAAAATTCATTGGGTTCAAATCAGCCAATCTAGGAGCCCACTGCACGAACCCACCGCGCCCTATCCATCTCTCAGGAAGTGTTTCATTAAGAAATTCTCTCACCGCTGTACTAAAATGTGGCGGCGCGCCGTCCTGCAGCGGCCACATTGTATTTCTTGATTGAAGGGGTACATCATCCAATAGAATGGATAACTTTTTTTTTTTAATTAAGTATGTCTCACCGTTGAGTCTTTGAGGAAAGAAATGTGGCCCAATTAAGCGGTCTCCTAAAATTCCCACCCTCACATTAACAAAAAACTTATTCTGGCAACCGCGTTCTATCGCCAAGTGAGGATTCTCATTAGACCAATAATGCATATTATAAAGGTTTATCAAAGCGTCATCTCTAAATCCAGCTTCATCTGTGAAGAAAAGCGATGATATAAAATTGTGATCGTTGTTATGTAGATTTCGAATTATATTGCACAAATTCACGCGAGCTTCTGGATCTTCAGGAGACAAAGCTTGAACTTTCTGGGAATGGTAAGGATGAAAAAACTGCTCCTTGAGAATTTCATACAGAGAACTTTTCTGGATACTCTTCTGAGTAGAGACTAACCGTACACTTAAGTTGGGATTATTCTCGATTGCATTTAATACACGGACTGCTCCAGGAGTTCGAGTACTTCGCTGACGGCCAACATCTTGAAACGTACTTCTAAATGATCCGAATTCTCGCAGTTTTCGATGGATATTACTCAACATTCGGGATTGTGGTACCCTTCTATTTGGAAATGCTTCAGCATACAAACGTCTTGCAGCAAGGGCATTGCCGCCAGCTATACCATAATAATGCATGTCACGTAGTTCAACGTAAGAATAATAATTATATATATATATATATATATATATATATATATATATATATATATATATATATATATATATATATATATATATATATACATATTCCCAACACAATCAACCCTTAGCTATTAAATTAATTAACACTCTAGCTGACAGTTTATATGTTGAGACTACAAGACATAGTAATATTATACTGGGTGCTGATTTTAACTGTACACTTGACCTCACAATGGACCAGTAGGGTGCTATTGAAAGACATACTGAACTACGTAAAGAGCTGAAAACTATCATTAAAAATTTTCGCCTCCAAGATTGTTGTGGATATTTTTTTAAAAAGAAAGAATCTCCACACTCTGGTTCACGACTAGATGGAATATATTGTTTTGAGGAGTTCCTGAAGGGGCTGAGGAAAACATTGGTCAGGTGATCGTTCTCTGATCACTTGGCGATTATGGCGACTTTTGTGATAGCCAGCAATACACAGCGTAGACCACCTTAGAGATTTGGCAACACCTTGCTGGAAGATCCTAGTTTTATAGGGTGCATTGTAACTTTTCTCACTCAAATTACTAATAGGGCAAGAAACTGTGATCTGCTAAAGTGGTGGGGTACGTTGATGGTAGATTTTAAAGAGGTTATAGCCTAATATATCTTACAAAAAAAAAAGGAACAGAGAACTTATGTAAATAAGAAATCTTCATGGAGGAGTAAAACGTCTCTTAACAAAAACTACGGAAGATGATTTGTCTCAAGCTTATCGAGTGTTGGAAACATATATTGCTGATATCATAACAAAACAGAAAAATGTTTTTCAAACTCTAAACACAACAGTTTATTAGATACCAATCGACCATCTATTGATAAAAGTATATTTTCAACTTTTAAGCCCATAAGTAAACCCATTTGTGACAATCAAATGATCGATCAACCAGCAAAATTATATATCACTGTTAGATCCCACTATGCTAAGAAACACAAGGAGGTCACAGATGATTTAAATACCATATCTGCGCTGTTCAAAGATCTAAAATGGTTGTAAATATTTGAAAAATCCTAGCTAGATAAACCTATTACTAAATGATTAATATATAAATTGGTTGATACGTGTGTGTGTGTGTGTGTGTGTCGGTTCGATGTTCTGAGAAAGTTTTCGATTTTGTGGTGGAAAGTAGTGCGATTACATTTTTGAAAAGTCTGCTGCAATTTTAAGTAGCTGCTGGTATCACAACAAAAAAATTGTTTGAGTCATAATTGACCAGAAATATTTGAAAGAATCATTTCTTTCTGAATTTTATTTAATATACTGCAGATCAAAGAAACTAAAAGTTTAAACTATATGTTTAATCGGTTACTAGATAACAGGACCGTATTCTTGAGAAATTTTTTGAATGTAAATTTTAGAGGAGAAATTATAAGCTGCTTATTAATTCACCAGAAGAATGCAGAGTGCTTGTCAGTTGTCAAATAATGAACTTTTCACTAAATTCAGTAATTTGATAGTAAATTTAGAGACTAGAGCCTAGCGCCAGGTTAGGGGGGTCTTCATTCCCAAGCCGGGAAGGGAGGACTACACGCTGGCCTAGGCGTACATGCTAATGAGCCTTATATCATTCCTGCTTAAGGCATTAAAAAATATAGTAGATATGTTTACGTTGGGAGAGATCCTAAAGAATCACCCTGTCCATAAAGGTCAGCACGCGTACCAGCGGGTGAAGTCGACGGAAGCTCCATGCTGTGACGCAGAAGGTGGAAAGGGCCCTACACTATAGGGAGAGCACAGTAGCTGTGTTCTTCGATGTGGAGGGAGCCTTTGATAAGGCAAGGACGGATACGGTTTGTACCGCCCTACAGGAAAGAGGAACGCCGAGGTCCCTAATAAGCTGGGTGGCGAGCATGCTGGAGGACAGGAGAGTTTCGATGTCCTTGGGGGTCGGGCGCTGGACATCGGTGTGATGATCCTATTTACCAAGAAGAGGGAGGTAGAGGGATTTAGGGCGCCCGTGATGTTTGGAAAACCTTTAGATTTAGGGCGGGAGGTCAAATATCTGGGGGTGATCCTGGACTCCAAACTAACATGGGGGTCGCAAATAGAACGGGTTCTAAGGAAGGGAGTAGCGACCCTCTGGCAGCTGCGTCGAGTGATAGGGAGGACGTGGGGAGTTAATGCTCGGATCCTTCACTGGATCTACACTGCGATCGTCAGATCGAGAATCCTCTATGGGGCGTTGGTCTGGTGGTGCGGTGTGAACCAAACTACCAGCAGGAAGCTGGCCAAGCTCCAATGGCTGTCAATCCTGGGTATCACAGGCGATATGAGGACGACACCCTTAGCCGCGCTAGAGGTCCTTTTGATAAGAACCTCGGTGGTTCAGGGGTAAGAACGTGTGCCTCTGAACCGAAGGGTACTGGGTTCGATCCTGGGGTACTCCTTTCACATTTTCAGTACAAACTGTAAAAATTTACATCAACCGAGGTTCTGGCATTGTATTTGAGCCAGTTGAATGTCTGCACGTTCCGCCCTTCGGAGGGGGCGCAAAACCGTCGGTCCCATGTCCATGCGATGTTGGGAACGTTAAAGATCCCTACCCTCCTTACAGAAAGGCATAGGTTCGGCAAAATTTCCAGGATAGTGAGGTGAAACTGCTCCTTGGCGTCGATGATTGGCCATAGTCGCGGAAATTGCCCGACGTTAAAGAAACAAAACAAACGAGGTCCTGTTGATGCTGCCATCGCTTCCCGTCTGTATCCGAGGCGATGGCGTCGCAACTCAGAATGCGAGACGCAGGAAACTGGTGTGGAGAGGGAGCAGGAGGTGGAAAAGGAAATTCCGATTTCCGCCATAAAGGTAAAAGTAGAATGAAGCTGAATTCCAGCCCGCAAGCCTGGTCTGTTTCACCGACGGATCGTGGCTGGAGGACCAGCAATCCTCCGGGTCAGGAATATACATCGAGGGCCTGGGGGTACGCGAGAGCTATGCCCTTGGCGCATATACCACGGCATTCGAAACAATAGACAGGATGTGAAAATGAGTCCCAAGAAATGTGTGTACATCTGCTCGGAGAGCCAGGCAGTCCTCCGGGCAGTCTGCGCGGCCATAATCAGGTCTACACTGGTTCAGGAGTGCGCTGACGCACTCAGAGGACTAGCCAGGACAAAGGAGGTACAACTAGTGTGGGTTCCGGGACACTGTGGCGTGACGGGGAATGAGGTCGCGAATAATCTTGCAAGGCTTGTTTCCCGGCGGCCGTTCTGTGGCCCCAAGCCGGAAATAGGTATAAGTAGGAAGTCGGTCTCCGTCACTTTAGACAGGTGGACCGAGGAAGCAGTAAAGAGGCACTGGGGGTCGGTTGGTGGCTGTAGGCAGGCGAGGGACTTCGTGTAGGGGCCGTACAGAGATAAAGCTGTCTGGATACTCGGAAATAGTCGACCTACGCCTCTCCGCATCCTTGGGGAGCTCACAGGCCACTGCGCCCTTAGAAGACACCTCTCATTGATAGGCGTACAGAGGGTTACCATTTGCCAGGAATGCGCGAGGATGAGGAAACCTTCTACCAATACCTGTGCGAATGCGAGGCTTTCGGGAGTCTTCGAGCGGAATTGTTCGGATCGAGGACTCTGCAGAGGAATCAGGTAAGTAGCGTCCAATTGAAGACCATCGCGGCCTTCATCTTGAGGTCAAGGCAGTTTGGCGACGGAACCGAGGAGGAGTAGAGCATGGTTGCTGGGGTTGGCAAAAAGGGCCCATGGTAGCCTACTTGCTTGGCGTTTGCCTCCCCACCACTGCTACTACTACTAGAGACTAAATTAGTGGAAAAATTGATGAAAGTAAGGAAAAAATTAACATTTTGGAAAATAAGAATTTGCTGTTAATGCCAAGGCTGGAAAATTTAAAAGAATGGAAAAGAAAAAACAATGTTATTATATTCGGTATAAGCGAAATTGAATATAGCAGATACAGATTACCAGATTTTGTCATTGCAATGTTGAAAAGTGTTCATGTTAACCCAGCCACAGTTAACGATGTCTACATGGTGGAGACACAATAGAAGGACAAGCGTATTATTGTAGAGTTTAAAATGTATCAACAGAAAAAAAAACAATACTGAAAAACGTTCATAAATTAAGGGGTACTAATATTTTTATAAAGAACGATTACACAAAAAAGGAACTGGAGGAGCACAGGGTTCTACGTAAACACCTCAAGGCGGCAAAGGGGGAGGAAAAATGGCGTATATGAAGCGGGGAGTCCTACACATCAACGACAACGTTTACAAGCCTGGGGATCTTAAGGATATTGAAGTCAGTACTGAATCAGAGCCGGGGCAAGTAAGGTCGAATAGTGCACCACCCACACCAGATTTTAATATCAAAATAATTGACCGGGAATAGACTGATAGTAAAAATTAAATAAACTGTTTATATGTTGCTCACGTTTGCTTTGCTTTGTTTACGCTTGCTGCGGTTGTGATATTGTTGTCATTCATTTGTGCCCATCGCTTTAGGGCTGCTTTCTTATCTGCGGACTCAGGCATTGTCGCAATTGGTTCTTTTATGTTGTACAGTTTGCCCTTACTGGCCTACTAACCCGCCAGTGTGCCTTGAATTTTGCCTGGGCCTCGGCAGATACTCTAATGGTAATTAGGTTTTATATTTTATAAGTGTAATTTTTTATAGAGACATCGCAAGCCTAGCTTTTCTGGCTAGTGTATGTTCTTTATTTGTACAATTGTTGTTTACGATTTTTGTTGTACAGTGATTGTCATGAGTTTTGTAGATATTTTATGATCATGTGCATACTTTTAACTAGGTACTGTTTTATATAGATATTTATGACATAGGGATCCATGTTCTTTTGAATTATTGTTAGGATTTATTTAGTTACTTTTATCTTAGGGTGTTAATTTTATACTGTGTAAATATTTTGTTTAAATGCAACCTGTAGTCTTCGTTTTTGATACATATTTGCGTTGTGCATGTGAGTAATTAACTTTTAATTAGGCACTTTTTAAATTTTTAATATGCTGCTTTTTATGACTTTTACTTGCACTATTGTGATTACTAGTTATATGCTGCAGAACTCCTATTTTACCTATCGACGTTGCAAACTTAGCTAGTTTTGTATAGTATTTGCGCTTTTGCTACTGGCTTTTTTTATCTGCTTTTATTATTTATACGGTACCCATTGACCCTTAGGTGGGGAGATTGCAGCACGTTTGCATTGATATCCAAACGACTGACGATATTGTCGACTACAACAAGCAAGTTGGCGGCTTCCACGGTAAAAGTTTCCAAATTTTCCATTTGAACATACGAAGTTTAGCAAAAAATTTGGATGAACTTAAGCTGATACTTAGTCAGTTTCAAACGAACCTAGATGTGATTACTTTGGGAGAAACTTTTGCCTTGTATGATACTTTACTTTTTGAGATGAGTGGTTACAATATCCTATATAATCAGGGAAAAGTAAATAGGAATAGGATGGTGTGGTTATAACTCTATAATTGAACCTACTGCCAAAGCATCAGAAAAAAGTCTATTTGAAATTCATTTTCTGCAAACATTTAAGTTAAATGAAGAGCTATGACGGCTGAAGCTGAAAGTAAAGAGAACACACTACTTACGACATTTATGCTACATAGCCCAAATTAGCTTAATGTTATTTCTCTAGAACATGTCTACTTTGACGTTTCGAATCGCGACTTTGAGGGTTTTAAGAAGAAAAACTATAATGTCTATAACTTTCTTTGCTTTTAACGTAGAGATCCAACATTTGGTACGTGGTTTGCTTTGTATGATATAAATCTTCTTACTAAATTTGGTTTCCATAGCTTTGTTGTTTCAGGAGATATAAAAACACAGAATTTCCAGGAAAAAGTAGTCCGATTTTTCTGGATAACGAACTTATCCAATCGACTAGCGAAGGAAAGGTACTCACCAAATTTTATCAAGATCGGCCCATTATCTTTTTAGTTATCTGTGTGACACACACACACACACACACAAATTATATATATATATATATATATATATATATATATATATATATATATATATATATATATATATATATATATATATATATAAAGTCTGAAACTGACCTCGGATTTATGTTCCTAGCGTCCCATTTTGCGCTCAATTGAAGAAAATCATAAGTCGCGATCTCCTCATTAGTGAATTTTTTGTAAGAAAATTCACTAAAAATACGCACATTTCTCAGATATAAAATAAAAATGAGTTGGCGGTTCTCCATTCAAGCCCCTATAGAGTCTGCATGGGAAATAAAAACGTGTTTATCAGGCGGTAGTAATAAGATTGTAAGCTTATGTTTTAATTCTCCACTTTTCAATGAAACTAAAACCGTCGTTTTTAAAGCTTTCAAACTTTTTTAAGGTCTGTATCTAATACTTTAAAGGATTTTCCACCAATGTTTGCGCATGCTGAAAAAGTATTAAAGTACCGACACAAGTTCGAAAAGAAGGTAAACATCACGACTCTCAAAAAGTACGTGAACGATTTCGTTCTAGTCAGAGAGCTTTTTAGAATTTGCAAGGAAAATATTCCGACTGTCTGTTGAAATATAGGTCGCGACTGTATTGACAAAAATGCAAAATTTATTTATTCAAGTCGATAGCAGAAAGGAAATAAATATTGATAAATCTCTACATCATATATATTAAACGATCATCTTCAGAGGAAGCCACAAAATCCGAAAGCCCATGATTTATTAAAGTCTAAGAAGTATATACCATTGTAAGAAGTAGCTTTCTGCACATATGCGGCTGAATTTCAATGAAATCTAATAAGATGATTTGTAGCATTCTTTAAAAATAAAATACTTGAAGAAATAAAAGCCAATGATGGCAGAGAAAAAAAATTAGCTATGACTCTTGATATCACGGCTGGTTGTATAAAATATACAGTTATAATACCGCAGCTATTCATAAGCGAAGCCACTACCCCGGTTTCCTTTGACGCTTTGCATTCCCAAGAAGCAGGGAGCTTGGGAATGCACAAAAAGCTCTAATGAATGGACATACACACAAACCTATTTTTACGTTGAAACCTTTTAGTACGAGATCCGGCTGCAAAATTAGTACATTAATAATCTAGATTATCAAGATGTAATTTTTAAGTATTTTTACAACTAGGAGAAGTCACTTTTCATCAGGTGCCAATTAAAAATTACCCGCCAGTATTATTAATTAAAATATAATTAATTTACTTTTGGAGAAACATTTCGTTAACATCTTACGGAAATAAAACCTACACAACTTCACAACAGTGTATTTAAAATATCTGAAACGTCATAGTTGCTGCTGATTGCTTAACCGCTACCTCTACGTAGCCAGGTGTGAACAGGTATAATTTTATTAAAACTTTTCGTTCTTAACGTACACTCATTTCATTTATACCACATTAAAGCTCATTTTTTTCTGTAGTTAATGATATAAAGGTGCCTATATAAAAAATTATGCACGCAGCAAGTGCGTTATGGTAGTGAATTTTCATAAAAATATTTTTAATAACAAATATGTGTTTTTTTTTAAGAAAGCAGGCATCAAATTTGGTTATCAGTATAACCTATATAGTAAAAACAATGTGACATGTTCCATTAAAATAACTTTATTGTGTGAAAATGTACAAAAATTTCCAAAAGTAAACTTAAAATGTTCCCGAAAAAACACGTTTCTTGGTCAACCTTATAGGTTAATAGCAAATTGAACTGTTCAAATATGAACATTTGATCAAAATTCGCTACCATAACGCACTTGCTGCGTCCAGAATTTATTTTCTTACAAACATGCATTATATTTCGATCGAAAATGCAAAAATGCAATAACATAAGGCGTGTTTGATTAAAAAAAAAAAAGGAAATTTGTATCACCAGCGACTTATGGACCACCCTGTGATTGCAGGAATATTATTTTAAGATGTAGCTCAAGACACCCTATAATTAATATATACAAATTTTCTTCATATCTTATATAATAACGGATATATTGAGCTTTATTAATTTTTTACGAAAATTCGACAAAAATTATATACCATTAAATGATAAACTCTATAGCTTAGGCTACTGCCAAGCATCAGAGAAAGGGTCTATTTGAAATGAATTTTCTGCAAATATTTTAGTAAAATGAAGGACAATGACGGTTGAAACTAAGACTTTAGGGTTTGTAAAACATCCTTCTTGAGACATTTTATTTCTATAGCCCGTATTAGATTTAAGTTATTTGCCTAAATGTTGCCAATTTTGACATTTTAAATCGCCACTTTGACGTTTTGAGGAAAACCCCAATTTATTTATTTTTAAATGCCTATAACTTTTTTGTCTTTTGACCTACATAGCTAAATTTTGGTAGGTGACTTACCTATAAGGATGTAAACCTGCGTATCAAATTTGGTTGTGCTTACTTTGTTAATTCCGGAGATATAATTTTTTTTCGAAAGAAAACACAAAATTTTCCGGGAAAACCTGGGCAGATTTTCCTGACTAACGAACTTATCCAAGCCACTTGCAAAAGGAATTTTTTCACCAAATTTGATCAAAATCGGCCCATTATTTTTTGAGTTATCGGTGTGATACATACATACATATATATATATATATATATATATATATATATATATATATATATATATATATATAAATATATATATAATATATATATATATATATATATATATATATATATATATATATATATATATATATATATATATATATATATATATATATATATAAACATATAAAAATTGAAACTGACCCCGGATATGTTTTCTGGGGGGCCTAATTAAGGCTTAGTTGAAGAAATTTTTTCAAAATTCAAAAGTCGGGATCTCCTCATTAGTGAATTTTTTTAAGAAAATTCACTAAAAACCGCAAATCAAAGTTTCCTACCCTTAAAGATGCTAGGTATGAAAAATAAAGTGACAGAGAGTGATCGCGCGACGCTACTTGTTAGACAAGGATGCTCAATGCCAGCTGAACGTATATATGGTTCTCAGTCAAGCAGATGGGCAGAGGTTTATGTTTATTGTAAATTCTAACCACACTGTTTTGGTGCTCGTAATACGTATTACTTTAATTGTTTTTATCTTATAATCAATCTTATATTAATATAATTAATATTGTGATAATATTACTATTGTTTATGCAAAGCTGAAATCGAAAAAATGTCTGAGTCTGAGTTGAGAACCTTATTTATCAGAGCATGCGCAATAGCTCAAAAAATACGTTCAGCTGGCATTGAGCATCCTTGTCTAACAAGTAGCGTCGCGCGTTCACTCTCTGTCACTTTATTTTTCATACCTAGCATCTTTTAGGGTAGGAAACTTTGATTTGCGGTTTTTTTTATATAGGCACCTTTATATCATTAACTACAGAAAAAAATGAGCTTTAATGTGGTATAAATGTAATGAGTGTACGTTAAGAACGAAAAGTTTTAATAAAATTATACCTGTTTACACCTGGCTGCGTAGAGGTAGCGGTTAAGCAATCAGCAGCAACTATGACGTTTCAAATATTTTAAATACACTGTTGTGAAGTTGTGTAGGTTTTATTTCCGTAAGATGTTAACGAAATGTTTCTCCAAAAGTAAATTAATTATATTTTAATTAATAATACTGGCGGGTAATTTTTAATTGGCACCTGATGAAAAGTGACTTCTCCTAGTTGTAAAAATACTTAAAAATTACATCTTGATAATCTAGATTATTAATGTACTAATTTAGCAGCCGGATCTTAGACTATTTAGTGTTCATGATAAATGTTAGTGAGGTTTATATTCATTTCGCCTATATATCATCTTCTAAACTATTAGAGAGAAAGTATCGAGCAAATAAGGTGAAGAGGAATTCCGGACTAACTTTAAGCTTTTCTCATAATCGAAAGAACTTGTGCGTATAACATTCCGTAACTAGCATACGGCTTTAGAACACCATAGCTAACATAGGTCTCGGGGACCAATTTCAGAAAACCTTTGGAAACAACTTTACGATATGCATATTTTTATTATTACTTTGTATTTGGGTTAAGTAAACACAAGTTGGAATTTTTGATAAGCTTAAACTTTATTGCAATTAAAGTCTCATAACAGATACGAGCAAATGAAATGTCCTTAATAAATATCTACATAAAGAAATTATTTAAAAATTAAAATAAAAAAAAATCTAAAATGAAAGGAATGAAATAGAGCCCTCCACAATTATAGAATAAGAGTTAATTAATTATCAAGTGTCATAAACATAAGGGCTCTCATAACCTAAAAAATTACTAATCGCCAACGACGGGTCACACGCGCAAAGTTATAACATTTACACAGTTTGTCCACCGTATCGTTTCAACCTTTTACTTTATTAAACTCAACTATCAGTTCTTCTTGTTAACCAGTTTACCCATTCATGGCGTCATCTTCGTGTACTGTTGTCAAGAGAAAATTATGTTTGTGATCTCTTGGTACATAAGAAACAAATGTGCAGTTTTCTTGAAATACAAACGTCGTCGCCTCCTCTGGTCGTTTACACATCATGTCTCCAAGAATTTGTGGCTGATTATTTCTGAAAGTCCCTATAACAGTTAGCTTGTGACTCCTTAGAAGATTATCTGCGAGAGCAGTAGTAGAGAAACAAGTAAAAATTAAAAAAAAATAGAAAACCCACATCATTAAGGATACCTCTAAAACTGCTGATCAGATCTTGATCAAATTTAAATAGGACCACATGAGAAGCACCTACTTTCAAATAAAAAAGTCTGGACGCAGCAAGTGCGCTATGGTATCGAATTTTCGTAAAAATACTTTTAATGGCAAAATGTCTTGTTTCTAAAATAAGGACATTCGGCTGGCAGTATAACCTATATATTAGTAACAATCTACGGTATTTCATTAAAATAGCTTTGTTGTTTCAAACAGTACAAACATTTCCCGAAAATAAACTTTAAAAGTTCCAAAAAAACTGGTCCGATTTTCCTGCCCAACAAACCTCTTCAAGCTGTTTACACACCTGCCAGGATATAATTATTCACAAACAGCTTTAGGACCAAAATTGAAAAAAAATGAAAATTTTCGAAAATTTCTTTTACAGAAAATCACCATTTTTTTTACAGAAATTGCTTTCACTAATGTTACACTAAATTATATTTTTTACAAAAATTCGACAACTTTTTTTTAGAATAACTTACTAAACATTTATTATTAATTACCAACATATCACAAAAATCTTACAAAAATAAGTTCCACAGAAACACTAAACACATTTCTGAGAAAACTTTTAAAATTCAGCCACTATTTGAGCGTGCCCGTATACGGCAGCTCGATCTTTTCGTCGAGTAATACAAACAAAAAGCTCTTTGAATGCGTCATTTCCATGCGGCTCCGCTATCTACTGATGAAAACGCCGTTTCACGATTTGTGATATGTGTTTTAAAGATGTGCCAAAAACGTGAAAATTTGCAAAACAATTGAAATAACTCAAAACAAACAAACATGCATTATAATTCGCTGGAAAACACAAAACTGCAATAAAATAAGGGGGTCTTCTATCAAAAAAGAAAATGTGTATCACCAACGACATATGGACCATCCTGTGATTGTCAAAATAAGTTTTTAAGATGCAGCTCGAGATACCCTATAATTAAAGTATATAGTTTTTGGTCATATCTTGTATAATAACGGATATATTGTGCTTTGCCGTAGAAAAGCGTCACCCTTTATATGTGTAAGCAGACAAAAACTGAAACTGACCCCGTATATGGGTTTTTGGGGTTCTAGTTCGCGCTTATTTGAAGAAATCTTCTTAAAATTCATAGGTCACGGTCTTCTCAATAACGAATTTTTTTCTACGAAAATTTGCTAAAATATAGACTATTAAACCATAAACTCTATAGCTGAAACTACTGCCGAAGCATCAGAAAAAGGGTATATTTAAAATGCATTTTCTGAAAACATTTTTGTAAAATGAAGGACACTGATGGCTGAATCTAAATCTTAAGGCTTTGTAAAACACACTTCTTACGGCATATCGTCTACATAATTCGTATTTGTTCCAAATTCGTTGTCTGAAAATTGCAAATTTTGACGATTCAAATCGCGACTTTAACGTTTGAAGAATAAAAATTATCAAATTTTCAAAATATTTTATATTTTTTCTCATACTTCTTGACGTTTTCACGTCAAGAAAACTTAACTGTTGGCTGTAATATTCAATTGGTTTTGTTAATCACACAAAATATTTTGTTCTTGTGCTTTCCTCTGTTCATCAGTGGCACCCAATTTTTTTCTTAAGATGCCCTTTTAGGGTAATCTGGATTGTAAAAACGTATATGCAAAATTTGGTTGTCATAGCTCTGTTATTTTCGGAGATGCGAAAATTTTCCGAAGGGAAACCCAAAATTTTCCCGGAAAAACTAGTTGGATTTTCCTGGCTAACGAACTTATCCAAGCCACTGACAAAAGGGAGGTACGTACCAAACTTAATTAAAATCGGCCTCTTAGTTTTTGAGTTATCGATACGATATATATATATATATATATATATATATATATATATATATATATATATATATATATATATATATATATAAATACAAATCTCCCCATTAGTGAATTTTTCCTTTTACGAAAAATTCGCTAAAAATAGTCATTAAAATCGGTTCACCTAGAAAAAAGTGCTGAAGTAACTTACATAAAAAAATACAGTCGATTTGAGAACCTCCTCCTTTTTTTGAAGTTTGTTAATAATTATCCATGGTGATATTTCTTTTTGTATCGCAAATAGGCTGACATAATCTTGAAGCAAGGGCGGTATTAGATATATCCACTCTATATGGCCCTGACGGTCACTGGCTAACCTAATTTGTAACTGGGATGTATACAATATTTTGCATCTGCTAATGAATATACCATACCGTATAGGTTTACTTGATATGTACACCTTGAAACTGCATCGACCTTTGAACGCTAATAGCATCTCATCAACTGTCGTATATTTTAATATGGAAAAATACCTTGGCAGCATGTTACTTAATTTATTCAAAAATTTTCTACTGGTAGTTAATCTCTCAAACTCTCGCCTGGCTGCTCTTGTTGTTCTGTCGTCAAAACTTTTATGCCTTTGTAAAACTTAGTCTTTCCTCAGACATAGTCACGCGAAAAATTTCGTAGCTCATTCCATTAATTTTAAAGAGATCATTTATGGCCTGATGATTGCTTTATAGTCCACCTGTTATATATATATATATATATATATATATATATATATATATATATATATATATATATATATATATATATATATATATATATATATATATATCTATATATATCTATATATATCTATATATCTATATATAGTCCCAGTAGGGATTTCATCTTTATTATGTTGGTTTCCCTAGCATGCTCTGTTGTAATTCTTTGGCCGAATATAGCTATTGGTATAGGAGACAATATTTTGTTACATTTCATCTGTGATGAACAAGCTGCGTATTTCAACTGGCTCTTTCTTCTTCCATGCCTCTTGCCTTCACTCTTGGTAGTTCTGTCAAAATATTTATAGCACGTGTCAGCACTTTGCGCTTTTGGCTCAAATGCTTTCTCCACGGAGTTCCATATTTGCTCGTGTTACATGTTTGTCGAGTGCCTGTACGAGATTCTCACTAATAAGAATTAGTTCCCCCCCAGGATTGATAATGTGCTTCATCAGCCTCATCTTCCGAAATGTCTTGTTCAGACTCAGATTCGCAATGCATCACTTCAAAATCACAGCTCTCTAAGCTAGTATCACTATCTGCCGCTTTATCTTCTGGGTCATCGATGCTTCCTTATTAGAGGCATTCAAGTATTTCTTATTCCTTTGCATAACTTCAAGTAGCCATGTTTATAGCATTCTCTGTGAAACAATAAACTCAACTCTGTCTTCTTCCAAAAAAATTGTCCGGGTAAAAATATAAATTTATGCACATATCTAATCATATGGAATAAATATTGAGTGCCCAATTATTTTCAGTAAATCACTAACGCACAAACTAATATCAGTTCACAAGACCGAAAGTCGTCATTACTCAATACAGAAGCGAGCTGGGTGACTACTGCATTAACACTAAATATACGATGTCGGGGGTGGTGTTGCTGGAGGGCCGATCAAGCAAAACCTCCAATACGGCAGTTGGGGTTGAAGTCATGGCCCCTGTGATGCCTAGCCAAGCCATCCTTTGGATCTTGTCTAGTTTTTGTTTGGGACTGGATTGTCTCACCGTAGGCCACCAGACCAGGGCCGCGTATGTTAACGATGGTCTGATCACCCTTGTGTACAGCCAGTGGGCAATACTAGGTCTTAGTCTCCACGTTTTTCCATATAGCCGCCTAGCGGCGGCTAAGATTATAACTGCCTTTGCAGTATTTTTTCAATGTGACCATTCCAGGTTAGCTTAGAGTCCAATATGACCACAAGATATCTTACGTCCCTGGCCATTGAGATGTCTCTATCGTTTAGAGTGAGAGTTCTGTGGTTCTCCCACTAACGCCTCCTCGTTAACGGTATGACGGTTGCTTTCTCGGGACTCACCTCGGGACTCACTCCGAGCCCTTGGCCAACCCTCCACCTTTCCACCACTTTCAGTGCTGTCTGCATGCGTTCTGACACTGACTGTGTAACCTTTCCTCGGACTATGATGACAATGTCATCCACATACCCCTCTCCCGAGAGCCTTCCTAGCAGGCAGTCCACGACTAGGCATTAGAGCAGGGGAGACAGAACGCTCCCCTGCGGACACCCCACTGCGTCCCCCGCTAGCAGAGTCCCTCCCGCGAGCGAGGTGAACACCGCCCTGTCACTGAGCATATAACCGGTCCACCTGCAGGTCTCCTCTATTCCACGCTCCCTGACAGCTGCCAGTACCGATCAGAATGAGGTGTTGTTGAAGGCCTCCTCTATGTCTAGGAAGGCCTTCAGCGCCACCTTCCTGTTCTCCAGCGTATTTTCCAGTTTCAGCACCAGTTGGTGCAGTGCAGTTCAATCAGGAAAGTTACATCAAATCATGAAAATCTAAAGGATCAATTAGAAAAATATTAAAGCAGTCTAAGTCTATCATCTCTACAAATAGCAGTTATATTATCCACGCTTAGAAGATGATTTGGATCGTAGGTTGAAATTGGCAAACATTCTGACGCAAAGAATTAAAGCTGATCAAAACTTTATAGGTAACATTTTTTTCAGAGGAAGCCACATATATTAAATGCCAGCCGGCATAAATGTAAATACTGGCACCCTGTTAATGCTCATGTCAACTTGGAAATTCACACGGAATTTCCAAAAAAACTCAATGTTTGATGTGGAATCTTGAATGGAAGCCTCATTAAGTCGTTCTTTTTACATGGTACATTAATATCTGTCAGTTACTTACTTACAGGAATTATTACAAAATCTAATTGTACCAAAAATAAGAGGGATTGATTCAAATCCAGTAAATATGCAAACCTTGCACCAAGATGTCTGACTGCAACAAGATGGTGCTTCATCTCACTTCGGACAGCCAGTTGGTGTATGCTTAAATCACAATTTTCCAAGGCAATAGGTTATACGAGTATGTCCGATTGAAATACCCTCTAGGACATGACTCCCATGGACTTTTTCTTTCAGCGATATCTAAAAGTATTTGGTATCGTAATAGGCTAACAACATTAGATGTCATGCTAAATGTATTGGGCGCTTAATAGACTAGATATTGTCAATAAGTAAATGGACCACAATTTGAGCAGATTTTGTCATTTTTTTCAACTATGTAACTGAATTTTAAAAATTTGTTCTTATCGCTTAAATATTACCTAGGTTTAAAGTGAGAAATAAGAGGAATGCGTTACAGTTAAATAAGCGGCATGAAGTTGAATAACAATGTGATTTAAAATTGTTTACGAATAAAGTTTCCTCCAGCTATAAAATAAATCGTAAAAAAATTATTTTCATTTTGTAATTTACTGACAGAACGATTACATATAAAACATGTAAAAGTCTGTGGATAGTCGGTTCCATCTCTGAAGCTAGTATTCAACAGACACACATACTCTTAAAATATGAGTTTATGTTTTTTTTATTTTCACGTTATTTTAAATAAGCCACCTTCTGATATAACGATATGTATTAGTGGGTTTTCTTTAAAAAATTCACGAATGAGGAGATTCAGATTTTTGAATACTGATAACTCAACAATAACAGGACATTTCTTTTGCAAGTGGCTTGGATAAGATTGTTGGACAGAAAAATCGGCCAGGGTTTTCTTGAAAAATTTTGTGTTTTTTTGGAAAACAATTTATATCTCCGGAAATGACAAAGAAAGGGCAACCAAATTTGGTGCACAAATTAACATCACTATAGTTAAATTACCTACCAAAACTTATCTTTTTAAGTTAAAAGGAAAACAAGTTAGAGGTATTTAAAGAAAAATAAATTGGAGTTTTCCTCAAAACGTCAAAGTCGCGATTTAAGACGTCAAAATTGGCAACATTTTTGAGTTTTAGCTTCAACCGGCATTGTACTTCATTTGACTAAAATATTTCCAGAAAATTGATTTCAAATAGACCCTGTCTCTGATGCTTTGGCAGTAAATAGTCTTAGCTGTAGAGTTTATCGTTTAATGGTATATAATTTTTGTCGAAACTCGTAAAAAATCAATCAAGCTCAATATGTCCGTTATTATACAAGATACGAAAAAAATTGTATACATTAATTATAGGGTGTCTTGAGCTACATCTTAAAAATATTTTTACAATCACATGGCCTATAAGTCGTTGGTGATACAAATTTTCTTTTTTTTTTACTCGAAAACGACGTATGTTATTGGATTTTTGCATTTTCTATCGAAATGTAATGCATGTTTGTAAGAAAAGGCATTCTGGACGCAGCCAGTGCGAATTTTCATTAAATACTTCAACTTTGAATAGCTCAATTTTCTATTAACCTATAAGGTTGACCAAAAAATCAGTTTTTTCGGAAACACTTTAAGTTTGCTCTGGAAATTTTGTACATTTTCAAACAATAAAGTTATTTTGATGAAACATGGCACATTGTTTCTACTATATAGGTTATACTAGTAACCAAATTTGATGCCTGCTTTCTTAAAAAAACACACATATTTGCTATTAAAAAACATTTAAATGAAAATTCACTACCATAACGCACTTGCTACGTCCAGACTTTTTTATAATTCAATTACCTGCCAAATGACACCAGTTTAAACATGGGTTGCTATTTAAAAAAGTACTAAATAGTTTAAAAAATTTGTATGAAAATTCACTAACATAACGCACTTGCTGCTTCCAGACTTTCCTTCCTTTTAATTAAAATAACAAAATATCAATAACGGTATTACTACTTAGGTAAGGCCTACTAAAAAGCAATGACTTCCAAAGCGGAAGCTGTCTATAGGATATCAATTTCGGCTTAAGATTATATTAATTTGTTATGCCTCCTTGTGAAGTGGAAAACTAACCAACGCTACATCGTTCTCTTGAAATGATAAATTAATGAGAAAATAACGTTTTTTAACAACTCATCATACCGACAAAATTATGGGTGATTAATTGATCACCAAAATGGTTTTGACAGATACTGATTGAAAATATTCCCGCAAGCAGTTATCCCAGATCTCTAGATAATTATATTTCCCCTAAAAATACACTAAATATAATTAAGTCAATATTCTAACCTCACAATTTGTTTAGCAAATCGTATGTAAAAGGTCAAAATTATTGTGCTAAAAAATCCGAAAATTTTTGGGAAGATTAGGCTTTTAAAACTGTTTATGTTCATATTAAAGAGAAAATGGGTGCCTATGTTCGTTGCAGAATGGTCCGTGGCAAGCAGGACCTTCGGCAAGCCCTTAATTTAAAAATTTCAAAAGTGACAAGTGCTAATAATAGTTTGTCAGTTAATATATTCGGAGGCGAAAGCTGCCAAATTATGTTTTTATGCTAGTAGAATCATTTGCTTCTTTATATAGCACAGTGTAAAATTTTAACGGCAAAGTATTATTATTATTATTATTGTTTCTGCTTTTGTGACGAATAAAGATATAACTTTTAATTAACTTGCTTTATCAAAGAAAAATCTGGATGCAGCAGCTGCGTTGTAGTGAAGAATTTTCATAAAAATCTTTCAAATACGTAATTTCCTTCAAAAGAAAAAAAGTTAAGATGGTTTGATGAAATTCTTTACATGTGTTGGTAGACGAAAGTAAGGGTGAAGGCTCCACGTTATAGGATGTAATTTTTTTATCTAAAAGTGGCATGTTTCGCGCATTTTTTAAATATGCACACTAATTAAAATACTTTTGAAAATGAAAATGTATGCGTATATATATATATATATATATATATATATATATATATATATATATATATATATATATATATATATATATATATATATATATATATATATATATATATATATATATATATATATATATATATATATATATATATATATATATATATATATATATATATATATAGTATTTAGTCTGTCGTGTTTATTAAAAGAATATGACCTTGTTCTCTTCGAAGGAGAAAATTTCGGTTTGGTCATAAAAGGTTTTTACTTTCAAGCATATGGCGCTTTCAGTTAAACGGGGAGTACCATGTTATGTGTTATTTTAATGGAACACCCTATATATTATTAAATTTTTAGATACCGCATCAACCTCGAGAGCAAATCTTACAAAGTCAAATCTTACATGTCAAAAATGCGGCATTTTCGAATTTGCCGAAAATTTTAAAATGTCATTACTACATTTTTTTGTGAAGCGTTGCCAAGGCTCATGCTAATCGGAAGAAGTGGTCCCATGAACCTCCCGTATCACCGCGGAACTGTCATCTCTGACATAACATCATAGTGAAGGAATATCTCTTCCCCTGATATTTTCCTACATTATTAAACATTGAATGAAATGCTTCTCCTCCGACACCAAATTCATTTAAAATTTAATTCCCGACGGGTTTCGACCTCTAATAGGTCATTTTCTGGGGATAGATCTACAATCATAACGCAAAAGGTCTGTCAGAAAAACATTAGTTTTTCTGGTAGGCAATTGTGCATGTCAGAGCACAATGATGACAAGGTGATCTCTACAGAAAAACGTCAAAGGCTAAAATCACAAGTCACACAGTAAAATGCCAACCAACAGTCAAGTTAAAATCTAAAAGAGCTACAGATGCAGTAACACTAGCTAAAATATGTTAAGTTAAACATGAAATTAAAATTAATAAAACTAAAGACACCAAAGCAAATTGAAAAGCGTTGAAAGCTATAAAATTGCAAAAGTCTAATATTTGAACATTAAGAATTCAAGTCTATTGTAGAAACACAAGGCAAAGACAATTAGCGGAACTGACAGGTCAAACAACACAGTAGGCAAGCACAATCAAGCAGAAACCTAATGAGAACCGCTAGGGTAAAGAAATTATGAAAGATTAAGTGAATAAAACAAAATGAGTGCTACTCACTTGAACAATTCTTAAAAAATTGAACTCGAAACTATACAAAAAGGTACAACAGGTCACTACATCTGCATTTGCCAGAAAATTGTCTTCAAAATAAAAATCAATGTAAAAGATCGGCGATTTTTTAACGAGAGTCGCGATGAGGGGCGGCCATCATGTGAACTTGAACGAGCAGGATGCACCGGCGCAGGTGCAGAAAGTAAAATGGGAAGAAGTGTCAGAGGCGAAACATGTCAATGACAAAAGAGTAGTGACTGGAAGGAGAGCCATAGAGCAGCCATCTTCAAATCATCATGTTCGTGGTCGTGTAGAAAAACCATAGAGTTCAGTAGCACTGTTACACCAATTGGCTATAAAAGGAAGGAAAGTTAGTTGCATCAGTGTTGGACAAGTTCCAAACTTAACTGGCTTTGGCACTTGGAATGTTTGAAAATCTCAATTTCTTCTAAGACGAATTGTTCTACACCAAAACTTGAAGGATGCAAGATTTCAGCATCTGTATCTTTGTTGAAGCAGTGGCTAGTCTTCCTCAAATGTCAACCAAATACTGACGTGTCATTATTGAGCTGGTTTCTACTTCTAAGGTGTTCTGTGACTCTGGTGCCCAAAGATCTTTCGGTTCTTCCTACGTAGACAGATTTATAACCGGGGGTACCACATTTTAAGCAATAAACACTCGACTTTTTCAGGTCTGGGATGTTATCTTTGTTGTGAATGAATAAATTGTTGACGGTGTTCAAAGACTTGAATGAAAACCTGACATTGTCACATTTGAAAGCCTTGACAATGGCGTCGGAAACAGGACCACAATAGGTGAAAGGGAAATACGATATCCTCTCAGGTTAAGCGAGGGGTAAACTGGTACTCGCTTTTATCAAGAGCTCATGGCTCTTTCTGTTGACCATCTTATCGACTATATTGAGTGGGTACTCGTTGTTGACTGCGAGTTGTTTGATCAGGTTTAATTATATGAGTTCTCTCTTCATCACCGATCTACTGAATTTCTGAATAATACTCTGGAGATTGAATGGCACTGATATGCTGTATAAGTTCTTGACAAATTATGCTACTAGATATCTCCTCAACCATGTTTAATTATGTCAATCCCAGACTGTGTGACGTTCAGAAATGAAATTTTGCCACATCTCCCTATCCCCATTATTTGAGGATAGGAGTTCGGCAGTTGTTCTCCCTGTTCTTTTGTTCATCCGCTCAGACTTAGCTCAGATATGGCTCGGCTTGGCTGCCGACTTGCTGCAGTCTTTGGCATTGCTCAGCTTTTGTTCTCTGCAGAACTTTCCTGGTAAAATAGCCGACTCTCCCCCATCCACCCTCACTGTCGATCATTATCTGGAAATTATGTTCTCTATTAATTATCGCCCCCAATTCCGTTTTCAATGCAGGTCTCCACTGGATGCGTCTATGGCACAGGGGGATTGTGTGCTCTGCCGTATCGGTGGCACCATAATTCGAACATAAATCGTCTTCTGTTATTTCCATTCTCTTTGTATACTGCCCGAAGCTGCTGTGGCCAGACAGAACGGAGTAATAAAAAAGCCTAGCTTTTGAGAACCACATATCGCCCAGGAAAACATACCTGGAATAAGTGACTTATTCCATTGTGCAGTACCTACATGCTTCTCGTATACCTCTTGACAACTATTTAGAGTTATTTTTCTGCATATCCTTTACAGCTGTTGTATTGGCATCGTCAATATAATATAGTCGCAGTCTTTCCTCGACAAGGAGCGTATATGATGGTACTCCCGTGACCACTTGTATGGACTCAATGGACACTGTGCTGTACCCGCTGGAAATTCTTAACAGGGTCTCTCTTTTTGTACCCAAGAGTATATCCCGGTACCTCTTTATGTTGATGACTTGATACCATACCAGCGCCTCATACAAAATAGGCATACAGGAGTACCCTTTTAGGACTATTAGGTCCTCTTATGTTTGTATACTCGTCATCAAAGCCATTTTTTTGGGTGTTACTAACGATGCACTTTATCTGTTCGCTGAGTTTCAATTTATTATATCTGTATATGTATACCCAAGTATTTACTTTTCTTATCCGGTTGTATTTCAGCGCCTAGAATCTCAAACTTTACTTGGTTACATTTGTGCGGCCCTTTCAAAGTAACTGCTTTAGTTCTGTTTGTGCCAGTACTAAATCATTTCTATCCAGATGCTAATCCTTGGTTGTGATTCATTAAGTCTAAACTCAAGTTCACGCTGATCGAACGTTTCCACCAAAATTGCCACATCATCGGCATATGCTATGCTTATTGTCCCTTCAGTTAAAGGTGATCGTAACACTTGATGGTATAAAATGTTCCACAGGAAAGGTCCTAACACCGATACCTGCGGGACACCTGCAGTAACTTCTATTACCTTACACTTCGACAATCTGATGAGTCTTCTAGAAAAGTAACTCTCTTCCACGTTTATCAGGTATTGCGAGATACCTCTGTTATATAGCTCTTCTACTATTTTGCTCCAAGTAGCCGAATTAAAGGCATTCTTAATCTGCATCGTTACTACTACTAAACATTTTTTTTTGTATGTTTTGCAGTATCTACCACTTTGGTGATAGCTTGTATTGTAAGCAGTATTTTCTAAATCCAACCTAACGGTCTGAAAGTCCACCTTTCTGTTCAATCTTTTTCTCAGCCCTCTCCTTGATTAGTCTTCCGAAAGACTTCCCGACGGTACTAAGCATACAGAGAGGCCTAAAGCCCGATGGGGAATCAGTTACACCACCCTTTCACAGTAGGGACACTACAGCTACCTTTCATTCTTCAGCAACGCTTTGTTCTTTCAGCAGACTGTTTAGTAGGTTGAGGAAGATCAGCAGAATAACTTGTACCGCTGTTTTTACTGCTTCCAGCGGTATAAGATCTGGTCCCGGAGCTTTTCTTGATTTAATTTGAATAACAGCTGTGTTTTTCGATAGAAAAAAGTGGGACACCATCTTGCACCACTTCTCCCCTGATCTATGCATCATCCTTTCTAGGAAAAGCTGTTCTATCATTTCCAACTTCCTTTCAAGAGAAAGCTTGTAAGGCAGCCTTTGACATCAAAGATATTCGACGACTATTTTATGGTTCTAAGTAAGGCGCAGTTAATGTTTTCAGTAAGGTATACTAAGCGTTCTATACTGAGTGCCCGACTAGAGCAACTTATTTTATTCATGACTTGATAATTTTTAATGAAACGCCCTATATTTTTCCGCTCAGTCTTATGGCACATTAGAGTTACTTTGAAATTTGCTAAGACTTACTCTCATTTATTGAGCTAGTACGCACCATTTTTGAGAAAATCCGAGGTAAGCTTTTAAGTCTAAATTTCTCGATAATAACCGAACTAATGGCTTGAAATAAAAGCTGGCTTTGGATAAGTAACAAAACAAAAAATATAACGAATGTCAACGAATAGTATTAGTCAACGACGGTATCAGTCATTCATTACAGCTATTACTTTGTTACTTTTTCAAAGCCAACTTTCATTTCAAGCAATTTGTTTATTATTACGAAATTTAAGCAAGGATTTCAAAAGTTCACCACGATTTCGAAAACGGTGCCTATTAGCGACAAATAGAAGTACCACATTTTCATAAAAAGCCCCCAAAGTTTTTAAATCTGATATCGGAAGTGTGAAAAAGTCAAATGAAAAAATATGGTTAAAAATAACCCTTGGTTCCCTTAAACGAGACGCTTACGCAAGCATTTGAAATACAAAAATATCAGTCAACGATTAGATATATTAAGATAAATTTGCATGCAAAGTTTTATCTAATTCATCTAATAATAGGCCAGTCCAATTAGGGTCTATTATGGGGGTCTCTTAGACATAAGTGTTGGCAAGCTAATTATTGTTTTGATCGCTTCATTTGACGTCAAGGAGAAATATACTAAGTTTGAAACAAAAAGTAGAATCCCAAAAGGCCACAAAAGTAATAACAGAGAGTTATGCGCTGGATAATTATTTCGCCAACGAAGTTGTCTTCATCAGTAGCTGTCGCTAAACTAACTGTACGGGCAAAGATATTTATATACCCAAACTATACACAAAAAATTATGTAATCCCAATTATTCAATACCGGACACATGTCTAAATTCATAAAATTCTGTGGATTCACCTTGTAGATTTCCAAACTTTTCTAAGCATCTAACTTGCGATAATCCGTGGTTGCCTTCGAGAACTTAAGATTACCATCGCCAACCTTATGGCCCGAGCCAATCATACGTTGGGCAACGCTAGATTTTAGTAAGTTATTAAGTTGAACAGTAGATTCCCTTTAATCAAGTTTACTTACAAAATGGAGAACAACAAGCAATTACACTTGCTTGATACTCTTGTCATCAAAGAAATAGATAGGCTGGAATTTGACATTTATATGAAAGAAACTTCTACAAATCGCTTCATACCATCAAATTTAAATCCTCCTTTCGGTCACAAAGTTTTGTCATTACGACATTAAAGCCTAAATCCGATGAGCCACCCAAAAAGCTCGCTGTACTTCCTTTCTATCCTTTCTTACAAAATGGTTAGAAAAAATATTCAAAGATAACGACTTGCGAGTTGTTTATAAAATTGATAATTTGAAGAACCTTTTGTGTGAGCGATAGGATACTTCCGACAAAAATCAGGCATTTCTAAAATATCTTGTAATAATTGCGAGAAAATCTATATTGGGCAAACGGGGAGACCACTAGCAACAAGATTAAAAGAGCACATAGCCCATTTCAGATTCAATAAAGCATAAAAATCTAGAGTTGCCAAACATATGATTGACTCGGAGCATAAGGTAGGCGATAGCAATCATAAGTTGTTGAACGCAACCACGGGTTACCGCAAGTTACATGCTTTGGAAAGTTTGGAAATATTCAAGGTGAATCCACAGAATTTGATGAATTCAGACATTGGTCCGGTCAATTCAGGATTTTTTGAAATAGCACGAAATAATTCATGGTTGCTTTTAACATCGACGCAATCGGTTGGGGGTACCCACTGACACAACAATAGTCCTTGAATTACGTCACCCGGTGTAACGTCATCCTGTGTTTCATCATCCGGTACTGAGGCATCTGATATTGCATCATACGATGTTGCCTCGTCCGGTACTTCTTCACCCGGTATTGCATGATGCGGTGTGGCATCATCATCCGGTATTACGTCATCGGGATTATCATTTTAGTGTAGAGTTTGGGTATATAAATAGGCTAATTTTGCCCGTATAGTTAGTTTAGAGACAGATAGTGCTGAAGATAACTTCGTTGTCGAAGTACGTATCTAGCGCATAACGCTCTGTCATTATTTTTGTGGTTTTTGGGGTGATTCTGCTTTTTTGTTTCAGTTTCCACCCACACTGTCCAACCTCAGTCTTTTATATACTAAGTTTGCACGGTACATAGAGCACCGCTCGAGTGAGTGGCCCAAAACCGCGAAATTTGGACGCTTTTCAGTTTCTTGCCTCTAGCTTCGACACGGTGCGTCGAATGAGTATTGAATTTTTAAAATTCGGTCGAGTAGTATGGCTGAAATCGACTGTCGAAAAACAGTGAACACAAAATTTGATGCCCTACAACTTTATTTCCATACGTTATTCCTTTAGAATGGCCACTTCCGTGTGATGGACGATATAAAGTCACTATTATGCGTTTTTTAGGAAAGTTGGCAAAGATCGCCGTTTTGGACCGTCGATTTCAACTATACTACTTGACCGAACTGAATAAGTGGGGTCCTTATTTGACGCAGAATTATATTTATTTTCTTAAATTTTTGTGATAATAAAGTATTCGCTAAAGCGCACAGTTTCGGAGCTGCAGGCAAAAAAACTCCAAACCGTCAGAAAATTTCGCGCTTATTTTAACTTTCTGACTCGAGCGGCGGTCGAGAGACCGTGCAAACCTAGGATACTTCAACTTGGCGTCAAATGAACTGATCAAAACAATAATTCGCTCTCGAAAGTTATTTACAAGACAGACCCCTTATTTAACTGGCCTATAATGTGAAAAGCATTTTTAAATAAAAAAATGTCGTCAAACCGTAATCGAATCATCTTGGAATCTGCTGTTTTCGTTCGTCAGTTCACTTTCTAAAGACCCTGTGTAATATATATATATATATATATATATATATATATATATATATATATATATATATATATATATATATATATATATATATATATATATATATATATATATATATATATATATATATATATATATCAAATAAAATCGGCACTATTGCTCAGTTCCTTATTTTTGGAACTACAAAGTCGGTTAAATGTTAAATTACCAAACTTATGTGCATGTTTTTGCTGATGTCGATTCCGTAATATTTTGGAATGTGTATTTTTTTCAATGAAACACCCTGTATATTGTTATTTTATGTGCGTCAAGAAAATTGAACCCTGACGATTGACGAACTTCGCTACAACAAACTAAAAAATTAATGACCAATCGCGTTTCATTCTTGATAATGAAAATTGAAGCAAAAACAATTGCAGTGTCCTTTTTGGACGGTATCAATTTAAGTAAAGACATAAAAAGTTGTCAACATTCTTTATAGTTTGCACTGTGCGTTTTATTTGAAACGCCCTAGCAAATTTCTGTGTAATTGTAACCCCATGACAGTAGCTCACTTGTTAATTGTAGCTCAGTTGTTAATTGTAAATCGAAAACATAGTTTATTTAACAGAAATGCATAAGATAACAATTATGCAGATGATTGGCTAAGATAAACTACGATCACAGATTGAGGTTGCTCCCCTATTGCAAGAAAAACTTCCTGATTTTCCACTATATCCCAAGGGATAATTAGTAGAATTAAATAGCAATTTTGTGAGCTTGGACATGTAAGACGGACACAAAAAAGGGCCTTTCAATGTGCTAAGTAATGATACGAATTTAGATGTAATGCTTGAGCTTGAGGAAAATCAACATACTTCGAGTAGACAAGTAGCCACAACATTTGATGTTAGCCATTCATCGATTATGCGAATATAAGAATAAAATCAAATGCATCTGTATAAGTTGATACAAACTCTGAAAGTCATGGAAGACGATCCCTAAGCATGGTAACTTACAAGTGCTTACCACAGCGTTATTAACTTACCATTAAACAAGTTAGGTTTTCAACATTTCTAAATGTTTGCAGCCAAAAAACCAGTGCAAACTTACAAATGAAACTTTAACATAACCTTCAAATGTAATATCTCCGTTGTCAGCTTGTTGTTTTTCTTGTAAGCTCGAGTAAAGTTACAATTGTAATGTCTCTGAAAGTTTGATTTTATTTGTAAACATTTATTTGAATTCCCTCCGTTTTCCTGACCGTGTATGTTCAATCGCAGGCCATCGTCGTCCAATAGCAACATAGCAACGCCACCCCCGAAACGAACTGTCAACTGCTAACGCGTCTATAATGACGAACTGTTGTTTTTATTTACGATTTCATCATCATAAAATATTATTTGATCTGTGTCCATTTATTTTTTGGAAGTTTTAAAGATTGACTAATCTTGTTGTAGCGTGAGTTGGTTGAATTTTGTATTAAGTAATTCGTTGTCTGGAGTCTGAAGTGTGAATAACCACCATGGTCGTCTGTCTGCTTCTCTCATCCTGACCCCTCTGATATCTCACAAAACGTCACCGAAATTATCCAAGCTGGCATGGAATTATTTATTTCACGTACACAGAAAACCTCTTCAGCCACTCAAAAGCCCTGGTTCTCTAAATCTTGTGACAAGGCCAGACTTGAAAAGGTCAAAGCTCACAAAACGCTTATAAACAATCTCAGTCAAGAAAACCGTCAAGAATTTAACGACGCAAGAAACCGCTGTGTCCGCATTCTTTCTGAGGCAAAAAACTCGTTTAACAACCACATCAAAAACCAAGTCCTTTTAAGCTCCAAGTGCAGCAAACCCTTCTGGACTCTTGCTAAATCTATTGGGAATAATTTATGCAAGAGCACGTTCCCACTTGTCTCAGGGAATGAAATTGTTTGTACCAGCCTGGGCAAGGCCAAACTTTTTTCCTCGTTCTTCACCGGCAATTCTACTCTCAACCTATCTCCAAATGTTCAACTACCAACAGTCCCCAATGTCGCGCATAAAATGACGGATATCATTTTCAAAACTAAAAAGGTACGAAAGATGCTCTCTTCTCTTAATACCAGGAAAGCATCTGGCCTTGACGATATCCCAGCAATTGTTCTCACAAAATGCGCACCAGAACTTGCCCCTGTCCTGACTTGTCTGTTTCAGACATCTTACAATAGAGGCATATTCCCTAGTAACTGGAAAACTGCTCGAGTACAACCCATCTTCAAGAAAGGATCCAAAGCGCTTCCTAGCAACTACATGCCTATTTCTCTCCTTTCAGTCGTCACTAAAGGGATGGAAAAGTATGTAAACACCGAATTACTAAAATTTCTTGAAAAACACATTTCCACGACAGCAGTAAGGATTCCGTCAGCGCATATCAACTACCTACCTCCTTTCCTTTGTTACCCATTCTTGGAACAAGTCTATGGAAATACACGGTGAATTCCAGATTGTCGCTCTAGACATATCCAACGCATTCGACCAGGTCTGGCACGCAGCGCTGCTTAATAAACTTCCGGCTTATGACCTATTACCAAAACTATGTACCTGTACAGCAAATTTCCTCTCCAACCGGAGCATTTCTGTTGTCGTGGATGGCCATTCCTCTTAACTATATCCAATTAATGCAGGAATTCCTCCATGTTTAGCTTTAGCCCCTACTTTGTTTATTCTCCACATCAATGACCTCCTGTCTAGCACATCCAACCCAGTTCACAGTTACGCGGACGACAGCACCCTCCTCTCAAATATACAATATTCTAAGCCTGTCTCTTTGGACCAATTAGATGAGGATCGCAGACTCGTGGACGGTTCTGTCTCCGTGCATCTCCAAAAAATATTGAACTGGGGAAGTAGAAATCTTGTACAATTCAACCCCACTAAATCTCAGTCTTCCTTTCTCTCTCATAAGAGATACACCAGCCCTAGACCCATCACAATGAAAAACCAAGTTATTGAAAGTAATGAGTCCTTTTCACTTGTTGGCATTTCTGTGGATCGATATCTCAATTGGCGCCAACATGTCACATCAATTGCAGAAGCGGCTGCTAAAAAATTAGGTTTCCTCTTCCGGGCTTGCAAATACTTTTCACAAGCTAATCTCTATACCTTATATACTTCACAAATAAGGTCAAACCTTGAATTCTGCTCCCACATACATCTGGGGTGCTGCTGCCGCTTCTACACTCGCTATCCTGGATTCCATTCAGAAGAGAGCTATACGTCTCATCGGTGACTCTACCCTCACCCAAAAGCTGCCATCCCTTGCCCACCGACGTGCCGTAGGCGACCTATCTTTCTATTATAGATATCTGCACGGGCACTGTTCAGATGAGCTTTCTTTCATAGTTGCTCCACCTGCTGTCCCCAACAGATCTACTAGGGGAACAGAGCAAATGCACCCTTTTACTGTCCAGGTCACCTGACATAGAACATCTTGTTATGCCCGCTCTTTTGTCGCAAGGGCTTCCAAGTTGTGGAATTCCTTGCGGACGCATGTTTTTCCTTCTCCTCCGAACCCCCAAACCTTCAAGTCCAGAATTAACAAGTTGCCTCTTTCCTCCTTGTCGACACCCACGGTACGATAGTATTTAGACTGTAACAACTTGTGGTGTGTTGTTGAAATTAAAAAAATTATTGATATCAACAAAACTGTTTGGGGTAAGATACCAAAGTTAGTAAATTATAAAGTTAGATATTTTTTGAGTAATGTTTGTGGAAGTGAACATTTTTACTTAAAAAAACCAGGCTGGCTTAAATACAATTTTGCCCACCCGTGTTTTCTGGTTGTGAAAGTGAGAGAAATGCGCACAAATGTCTGCCTAATAATTTTACTTAAGTTTTCTCTTTTATGTTACATAATAGATCTGAATAAGGGTAAATTAATGCCAATTTTTTAAATATAGTGAATAATATATTACACCGTGAATGCGTGAAAAATTGCTATGAATTCCTAAAACAGCTATGTACTGAATACATGTGTGAATTCAATAAAACTAGTCACTTTTCTGTAGCATACTTAAATTTTGGTATGTCAGTAATCTATTGGTGAATTATTATAACCTATTTTAATTTTTGTTTATTTTTATAAAATCTACTTAACGAAAAAAAACTAATTTTCAAATACGAATTACGTCCTTGTAGAAGGAGTGAAAGTGTCTTACCTGGTCAGACCAATTCATTTCAAGACGTTAAATGGGATGATTAATCTATCAAGCACGAGGCTTATCCAGAGAAATCACAATCATAAGAACAGTGAAACAGTATAGTACCCATCAGCTTCCAGGATTTCTTATTTTTCATATTGTCACAGTATCCTATCGTATGAGACACTCATATAGGGTAACACGTCAGCAGCGGAACATCATGCAAAAAGGAGAAATAAGGACATTGTGTGACCTAGGCACAAAAAAAAGCTGCCCAGATGTGTTCGAGCCCAATGGGATACTTACCCTCCCAGCCATATTCATTCTTCAGTATGTGTATTCAAAATATCCAGTTAATGGTGAAGCTGACAACACCAATACCAGGTGCAGACATGAACCAAAGATACCTTTAGATAAAAAGAAGAAAATGTACTGGGAAATCAAATTCCGCAATTTTCTACCTAATTATATTTAGGTGGTGTCACTAACAAGATGAAAGTAGGCACTAGTTGGGGTTAGAAAACAAAAAACCAAAGTGGAGGAATTTATTGGTGGTCTAAGCTAATGTGTATAGTATTACATACTATTTGTAATCATTGTTTGTGGTTTGTGTGTGTGTGTGTGAGTGAGTGTTTGTGTGTGGGTGTCCGTTAGGAAAAAGCTTCGGAAGGCAAGTTTTCATAGCCACAATTTTTTTTATACATACGTAATTCTTTGTAGTCATAATTGTAAATGTACACAGACGTTTATTTGAAAAAAGTTCTGTAAGGTTGGTGCAATAGTACCCTGCTTCGTGCGTCATTTTGATAAAAGAGCGTCTTTTTGTGAACATATAATGTAAATGTTAGATACCAATCTTATCCAGCTAGAACATGTTTGTTTCCTGAGGGCACTTTTACACTTGACAGCCATGCTAATCGTCAAAATTTTCGCTACTGGTCAAAAGAAAATCTACACTGGATGAGAGAAGGACATACGTATTGCCCTAAAAAGGTTCATGTTTGCGCAGGTATAGTCGGAAGCATGTCATTGGCCCCCTTTTCATTTATGGCAATTTGAATGGAGATAAGTATTTAGCTATGCTTCAAAATAATGTCGTGCCAACATTGACAAACTTATAAGCTGATCGAGCAAACCCACAAGTTTAAGCAAATGTGATATGGTTTCAGCAGGAAGGAGCACCTGCAGTACATTACCTAACCAATGTCCGGCGTAATATTTTCAGATCGGTGGTTAGGCAGGCGAGGATTGTTAAAAAACACGCGATCTAACTGACCTCAGCACAAGAGTAACGACGTAAAAAGTCTGAAAACATATAGAAAACTTGATTCTGGAATGAGTTTTTTTTTGTCTGTCGGTCTATCGCACAGTCGTTCTGTTGGCCTGTCTGTTAGTAGGCGCAATAACTTTCGAACAAATTGAGACATCAGCTTTAAATTTGGTGTCCGGGTAGCACTCGGCAAAGAAAGCTTCGCATTGTTTTTGGATAAGATCGCTTCAGGGGGTAGGGGTAAATGGGGAGTGAGTTGGTGAAAATTAGCATTTTTTGTTCAAGGTTTGAGTGAGTGCCGAGACGAGACGAGCGACCTGGCTGGGCAGAATGAGGTGACCCTCATCTGGGTGCCGGGTCACTCGGGGGTCAAAGGCAATGAAGAAGCTGACAGTCTCGCGAAGAGAGGGTCAGCAGAACCATTTATGGGACCAGAACCGGCTCTGGGCGTGTCAAAGAGCACTGCCAGGGGAGCCATTAAGTCCTGGGTCAGAAACCAACACAAGGTGTACTGGGCGGACTGTCCAGGGCTCAGACATGGGAAGTCAATAATTGACGGACCCAGTTCAAAGAGAGTTGTGGAGCTGCTAAACCTTAGCAGAGGACAGCTCAGAAACACAACAGGTCTCTTGACGGGACACATGGCCGTCAAGAAACACCTGCATAAAATGGGGCGGTTCGAAGGGGACCTCGCATGCAGACTCTGCGGCGAGGGGGAGGAATCAGCCCAGCACATCTTGTGTGAGTGTATAGCTCTGGACCGGAAAATACAACTGATCTATGGTCACTCTAGACCGGAGACAGAGCAATATAAAACTTCACCCTACCAATCGCTGTGCAGACTAGTTCAAGGCACAGTGATTTTGGAATGGGTGGAGTAAGACTAAGGGTATGCACAATCAACCAAGGGTTGCGGTGCTATCGGGGCGGCAAGGCGGCGGACCAGCCCTGAGGGAACAAATATATATATATATATATATATATATATATATATATATATATATATATATATATATATATATATATATATATATATATATATATATAACGTTTCAGAAGTTTATGGATACAGGAATATGAATATTTTCTTTGTGATCAAGTCACGGACCATACATTAATTTCATGAGAATGTCTTTCTGGGGGAGTAGATTATCACAGCTACGTTGAAGTTATTATTCAATTTGCAGCACTATTTTTATTGTGCTGTACGCGAAATTTATCAATCAGATGATTTTTTTTTACTGTTAACTTTTGCAATTGATTTTAAAACCATAGCATTTTTGAATAGATAATGTCAAATGAGGTATCACATTCCCTTATTTCGTATTTAAAAATTTGGGAGTTGTAATTGTCACCCAAAGGAGGTTAAATGTAGGGGTGAAGTTATAACGTTGCAGGATGTAATTTTTACTTCCACACATCAATACGTGTGGAAGTATGGCATCAGCGACTAAAATTTCAAAATTTTTTTCGTTCAACCGTCGCAAGAAGTGTTAAAATGTATAGAAAACATGCTTTGGGAAAGAAAATTCTTTTTGTCGGTCCGTCTGTCGGTGTGTCGCTCTGTCTGTCTGTATATCTGTCTGTTTGTAGTCAGGTTAACTTTAGAACGAATTGAGATATCGTCTTCAAATTTCGTGTACAGTTTGCACCCGCCAAAACAACGGTTTGGATTGTTTTTGGGTAAAATATCTCCATGGGGATGGGGGGGAATTAATGGGGTATAATTTGGTAAAAATTGAAATTTTTTGTAACAATTCGTGTAATACAACGTTTTAAGGTTTATTAGAAACCTCTTAATTTCATCAAACATCTGGTATTCTGTACTGAAATTAAATTAAGGGTGAATGTGTGGGGGTGGAATATCATTGAAGGATATTTCGATTTTTTTTAGCTAAAATGCCATAAAAATTCTCAAGATATATGGAAGAGTTTATGGTGATGATGGAACGAAAATTTGCTTGTCTGTCGGTCGGTCGATCTCTCGGCTTGTACGCCTGTCTGCTACTGCGAGCAATAACTTTTGAACCAATCAAGTTATCATATTTAAATTTGGTATCCAGTTAGCGCCTAATGCAGGGACGCTTCGAAATCTTTTTCGGTGAAATCATGGGGTAGGGGATAAATGAGAGGTGATTTGGTGAAATTGACATTTTATCGTTAAAACTCGAGTAATATAACGTTTCAGAAGTTTATGGGTATAGTAGTATGAATATTTGCTGTGTGGTCAAGTCATAGACCCTAAATTCATTTCATGAGAATGTATTTCTGATGAGAGTAGATTATCACAGCTATGTAAAAGTTCTGATTTAAGTTTCAGCACTATTTAATCTAAAATTTATGTTTCGGGATTTTTTATAAATATGAACAATACTTGAGATACTACATTTATTCTATTTTGCTGTTCTACCCTGTAAAATATTTGTAAAATTCACGGTCGTCTGCTATGTTACTTAAAGGTCCATAACAGTATGAAATGAAATGTTGTTCGGATATTTTTCGGAACCATGAAAAAACAGTAACTTCTGATGACCAGCTGTAAATATTTTCATTCCATTTCTAGAGGCCGTTCAATACAGTTCATTGTTCACAATGTTTTGCTTTCTCTAGCGAGCAACTTTTTCGTATTATCAAGCCGTTGTTTTAAGACTCCTCTTAAATTTATTTTTGTCTTTTCCAATAAAGCTGGTCTATTTTTTTAAGTTTTGACGTATTACATGCTTGACCCAATCCCCTTTGTGATATCTAAGCAAGTTATGATATCTGATACCGTCCTCTTTTCGTTACGAATGCGATCTCTTCAGCTTAACGCTAACATTACTTCTTTATTTGCCTCTAATATGCCCTGCTGTTGGTTTTTCTCAGTTTCTATTTCTGAGAATAAACGTGCAGAATTAACAAAACGTCCAATAACCACAAACTTCTCTAATTCCTCTAACCTGATTATCTTTTGACAAGAGATATTTTCTTTAATAGGACATAGGACATTACTTTATTTTTAAATTTATTTGAAAAATTATAAATAATTTGATATTAGGTACTGCAGCTTTCAGTAGCAATTAACCTTTTAAATTAGTTTTTTCAATAGATATCATTTTCAAGAATTCTTACAAACTAATGACTTCTATAATTAATTAGGCATATAAAAGGCCATAGTACGAGAACCATAGTGAATCGGCCCCAGAGAGATATCTGGATCATGTTCTGAAAGTATCTTGGTACTAATGAAGTACGTTCATCCCGCAAGTTAAAGACCTCTATCTATTTTGATCTTTTAATAAACCGAAAAAAACCAGAAAATATTTCTCTCAAAAACGGCTTATCCGATCTACGTGAAATTTGGACACATTATATAGATATATAAAGGCTATAGCCGAAAAACACAGCTCATAATCTTTATAAAAATTATTAGAAACAGACGATTTTTTTCTAAATTATTTTTATCTTTATGATTACGTTCTAGAACAATTTTCAACTTTTTTATGTCCTTTTTGACGTAGAAGTCTTTCAAATTATTAAATTAGTCGAAAAAGTACATTATATTGAAAAAAATTGAATGCGATTTTTTGACATGCAAATTTTGTAAAGCAAATTACTTAAAATTAACAATAGAGGTGTACTTACCACCGTTTCCAGATGGCCTTAAAGTGTTAGTACAGTGACTCTAACACTTTAAAAAATATTGCTGCATATTATTTAAGGGGGGGGAGGGTCTATAATTTAAAATTAAAAATAACAAGAGATATTTATTTGCACAATTTCTACATACCTGTAAAATCTCATTCCAGTTAATACAATACTTTAAAAAATATGGGGTATTTAACAGTATTTTTGTATACAGGTTGTTTCAAAAATGATGATCTATGTTACAGATGCACATTCAGCACAAAAAATAAGACTATCTTTTCATATAAATATGGGTCCGCAATTGCTTAGTTTTTTTATTACAGCGTGTTAAAGTTATTTGTTTTTGTCAGTTTTTCACGAATAAGTCTAAGTCAAATTAAAATTTTGGCGTGAAAGTTGGCACGCGGGAGTTTTTGAGGACAAGAAATTTAAATATGTTGTTGTTAATAACACTGCTGGTAGAAGGCGCCACCTGTAAGACTATGCTTGCATTCAGTTGGCTTTAATTTTTTGACACCCAGTAATATCGACCTACTGTATAGCTACATTGCAGCCCTTATCAATTGTAAGCAAAAAATGTATATTTGATCCAAATCTTTCATACACGGCATTTTCGAGATATTCCAATTTTTGTATGTCGATGTCGCTCAAAAATTAATTTTTGTCAAGTAATTATTTGTATTGTCTGAAAATTTTAACAACCAATAAAACAACGAATAAAAAAGTTTATAACATTTTATGATACCTGACTACAATAAATGTTCAAAATGGCCATCCTCCACTTCAATACACTTTCGTATTCTGCGGAGCATACAACGTCGTACTCTGTGAAATATTTCTGGTGTATTTCTAATTTGTTCGCATCCAAGTACAATTCTTTGCTGCATGTCATCAACATTTTCAACATTTGCTTCATAAACAATACTTCTGAGGTGCCCCCCTAAATATAACTCCATACGATTTAAATCAGGGGATCGAGCCGGCCATGGCTGAGGTCCACCGCGTCCGATCCATCTGCGTCCAAAAGTATTGCTTAGATAATTTCTGACATTTATGTCGAAATGTGGGGGGGGGGCTCCTTCATGCATAAACCACAGGTTATGTCTTATGTCAAGAGGTACATTTTCTAATAACCCATTTAGTTGGTTTTGCAGGAATTCAAGATAAGTTGTAGCATTAAGTCTGTGAGGTAAGAAAATTGGTCCTATCAAATTACACCCTACAATTCCATCCCATACATTTAAAGAAAATTGCTGTTGATGATGCCTTTCAAAAACTGCGTGGGGATTTTCGTCAGCCCAAATATGGCTGTTACGGAAATTGTCGACGCGGTCGCGCCTAAATCCAGATTCGTCAGTAAACAATACACAATTAAACAAGTTCTCTACATTATTATGTTGAAGAAACCATTGGCAAAATTGTAGGCGAGGTATAAAATCTCTTTCAGGCGATAATGCCTGCACACGTTGGATGTGATATGGACGCAATTGTTGCTCGTGAAGAACTCGCCATTGCATTGGATGCTACTAGATGATTGGCCATTTCCCTAGTACTTATTTTTGGATTTTGTTCAATTTCATCCAGAACAGCCTCTTCAAAATCAGGATTTCGTGCACTTCGTGGTCTGCCTCGATCAGCAGTAACTTTATTAAAGGTACCTGGTAAAAAATATATATTCGAAAGAGACAGATGGATGGATGTATTAGATAATGCAAGTATGTACCTGTTTCTCGCAGACGGATGTCGATCCGTTGAAACATCCTTCTGTCTGGAATTCTCCGATTTGGGAAGGCTTCTTCATACAGTCGTTTGGCCTCATAACAGTTACCAAAAGCCCGTGAATATATAACATGCATGTCTGTTAGTTCATTGTTAGTAAAGACCTCCATATTTAGTTACAAAAATTACGAACAATACAATTAATTACTCTAAAAATAGTGAGTAGTCTCAACCGTAAAAGGCAAATGTAGTATATGTCACGACGAAAACGCAAAAATCAAGTCCCGTAACGATGGAAACGACTTTGTTAAATGGTTTGTTTAAAGTTTGTTATCATGGCATTTTATTTTATCTTCATGATCGTGTATTGTCAGTTCTTTTTACTGGTAAGATTTTAATTTTTAACTAGAGAATAAGAAAATTAAGTTTATACATACTGATAGCAATTAAAAGGTGAAAAATGTATTCGTATGATTTGTCGCAGAATTAATTTTGGAGCGACATCGACATACAAAAATTGCAATATCTCGAAAATGGTGTGTCTGAGAGATTTAAATCAAATATACATTTGCTTACAATTGACAAGGGCTGCAATGTAGCTATACGGTAGATCGATATTACTGGGTGTCAAAAAATTATAGTCAATTGAATGCAAGCCATGTCTTACAGGTGGCGCCCTCTGTCAGCAGTGTTATTAACAATAACATATTTAAATGTCTTGCCCTCGAAACCCCCATATGCCAATTTTCACGTCAAAATTTTAATTTGACTCGGACTTATTCGTGAAAAACTGACAAAAACAAATAACTTTAACACGCTGTGTTTAAAAAACTAAGCATTTGCAGACCCAAGTTTATATGAAAAAATAGTCTTATTTTTTGTGCTGAATGTGCAACTGTAATATAGACCATCATTTTTTTAACACCCTGTATATTTGGGGGGGAAATGTCCGTTATAGCTGATTTACGAGCTCGTCCAAAATATTTAAAAAATTAAGATATATGCCAAGTTTTGTTCAAATGAGTCGAGTATTTTTGGAGTTATCTCTCGAATACACACGCACACGTATATATATATATATATATATATATATATATATATATATATATATATATATATATATATATATATATATATATATATATATATATATATATATATACAGTGAGGACCTAAAGTTCGTCCCCCTCCCTCTAATTTCTGAATCGTCCAGTATATTGTGATGAAATTTGGAAGGATGATATCTGCATTTTTTGACATATCAATGACAGCTTTAAATGTCAAGGTGACAGCTGCGCGCGCTTACGGAATATTTTTTTAAATGGAAACGGGGGTCGACTGATACCTCATTTTGAAAGTCTTTTTATGTTCAGAACATTCCCCAGTTTTGAAAACGTTTGGTTCAGTATTTTCCAAATAAGAATCAATATCAATAATATAGTTATTTCTATTTTAGTGAATTTTTTTATGAAAATTCACTGAAAAGACAAAACAAGAACTATTCATTTCTTACCAGCGGGCAATTAAAATTAGGATGCAAAAGTCAGTTGTTCGTAAACGGTAATTGGCAATCAAAATAGAAACGTAAAAGATTTGGTCTCTTGTGAGTATTTAAGAGCTACTGGCTTTTGCCTCACAATGAGTGCTTACTGCAAGTTTTGTAAGAGTCCTCTCGTTTGTTTGTATAATACAACAATTTAGGACATGTCTTGTTATTAAGCGAATCTGTTGAGTATGCATGAGCAAAGACACCATTTATCTGGACTTCGCTTTAGCTTCTTCACTTGCATGCAGGTCATGTAAATTCCAGCCTTAATGACGAGTTTCAGTCTCCCTCCCTAATGCGATCAAGGGGATGCCAACGGTCTTGGAGAAAACCTCGGGAGAAAGTGCGGTTATTCGTTTAATCATCCCAAATCTACTTAATCTCCTATCTGATACCGATCTAATCAATTCCTGTTTCATAATGTTCATAATTTATGAATCATATTACCTGTGCAAGCTTTGTAATTATTGTTGATATAAGTTTAAGCACCCTCCGAGAAAAAATGTATGGACGCAGCAAGTGCGTTATGGTAGAAAGCTTTCATAGATTATCTACTCTTTTTTCGAGAAATGTATATATATATATATATATATATATATATATATATATATATATATATATATATATATATATATATATATACAGAGTGGCGCATTGAAAACGAAAAAGCCCGATTTGCGTCCACAGATTTTTTTTAAGAAACGCTGAAACACGTCAATTCTAATATTGAGGGGGACATGTTTTGACATGAACTTTAACTTTGTCACATCAACCTCTTAAGGGTGGTGATAACAACACTTATATTTTAAATAGAGAACATGGGTCGGGTGTTACATCATTTAAAAGCTCTTTTTTTCTGAATTGAGCACACTAATTTTTTTTGCAGTTTTATCAACTCGTTTAAAAATTATTTACAGTTGGAATTGCAAGAACGTAGTTCATTCATTGTGATAAGAAATGCACTAATTAGTCAATTTTTCGTTAAAAAAACTAAAAAACAAAACCAAACCTTCAAAAATCTTTATTCAGTTACGTAAGTGTTCAAATTGTTGACCACCAGCTTCCACACAAAAGTACACATTTTGTTCAAAACGAGCTCTGACATTCTAGAGCATTTGTGGAATTATTAGACGGCACTGTTCAACAATGCGTCGTCGTAATTCTTCCAGAGACTCCGGTTCTGTTGCGTAAATTCTGCTTTTTAAATGGCCCTATAGAAAGAAGTTTAAATGAGTTAAATGCGGTGATCTAGGGGGGCAGTCAATAGCACCCCTACGCTCAATCCATTGCTCTAGAAACTCCCTGCTCAAAAACTCCCTAACACGTGAAAAATGCAGAGGAGCTCCATCTCGTTGAAACACTAATTGATTTTCTTGATAGCGATCATCACTTTCAACAATGTCAATTAGTAGAGGGTAAACGATATCTTCTAGTAACTCCAAAGACGTTTCGCCACTCAAATTGACATCAAGAAAAATTGGTCCTATTAAATGGTCTCCAAAGTTGCCAGTCCAGACATTCAATTTCTGTGGAGTTTGAGTGTGGACTTCGTGAAAATTTCTTGGATTATTATCTGCCCAATAACGACAATTATGACGATTGACTGTAGAGTTTAATAAAACAGCCACTGATCAAAATCATCTTCATTCAGTTGTTGTACAAGATGAATTTTATACGGGTGAGATTTATGATGCTTCAATATTCACTGACTAGTTCTTCTTTTGATGTTTGAAACAGTGGCCAATTTTCTCGTGCTCAAAGTTGGGTCTGCAGCAGTTTGTCCTAAAACTTCAATCTCAGTAGTCTCATTTCTAACCGGAAATTCACGTTCAGGATCCCGTTTTTTGTTGGCTACTGAACCACTTTGTCGAAACTTTGCAACTAACTCCAAAATGTATTTTCTGTTCGGATGTCGTTCATTAAACAAATTTGCGGTACGGTTGGCACAGTCATCGTTTTTGAAAAAAACAGTTATTATTTCAACTCTTTCTCCTACATAATACACCATTGTGAAATAAATTTTCGGTAGTACTATCAAGTATCAAACCGATCGATAAACTGAAATAATAAACCGCATTTCTCTCATTCCGATAAGAAATATTCTGGTAGTCAATTTTTTGTTTACAAACCAACAAAATATTGCCTATCAGAACATTTCTTATCGGAATGAGTGAAATGCGTTTTTGCATTTTCAACTGTGAATAATTTTTAAGTGAGTTGATGAAACTTCCAAAAAAATTTGTGTGCTGAAGTTAGAAAAGAAAGAGCTTTTAAATGATGTAACACTCGACCCATGTTCCTTATTTAAAATATAAGGTTGTTATCACCACCCTTAAGGGGTTGATGTGACAAAGTTGAGTTTTATGTCAAAACATGTCCCCCTGAATATTAAAATTGACTTTTTTCTGCTTTTCTTTAAAAAAATTCTCTGGACGCAAATCGGTCTGTTTCGTTTTCAATGCGCCACCCTATATATATATATATATATATATATATATATATATATATATATATATATATATATATATATATATATATATATATATATATATATATATATATATATATATATATTTAAGGACGGAGAAAAGTATCACCTAGATAATTATAAACCATTATCCTTAACAACGAATCTGTCAAAGATTTTTAAGAAAAGATTGATCGGTTACATGGATAAATATAAGATGATGTCTGAAAGGCAATTTGGTTTTAGAGAGGGGAAGTCAACTCAGGATGCGATGACTGCACTGACAGGAAACATATATAACGCCGTGGGTAATGGGCAACCCTGTATAAGTATATGTATAAATCTTTAAAAAGCGTCTGACACAGGCAATCATGGTGAGTTGTTGAGTTGCATAAAAATATCGGTAATACGGATGTCCCTCATAATTTGTTTAAAGAAAACCTCTCTGAGAGAACACAAGGGGTAAAAATTTGTGACACTTAGCAAGTCTAGAGTTGTCAATTGTAGTGTCCCTCAGGGCAGCGTGCTTGGGCCTCTATTATTTATTATCCATCTAACTGAAATGATGTCCCTAGATATTGACGTAATAAGCTTTGCTGATGGCACAGGTGTTTTCTTTAGCGATGGTACATGGGAAGGGGTAAGGCAAAAGGTCAAAAAAGAGATTCCAAAGATCATACATTTTTTCAAAACTTAAAAGCAAACAGTAAACTTTCAGAAAAAATGTTTTGTGCCATTTGCGTCATATGCTACTGGCTGGCCAGAATACAGTGAATTAAGTTGACAAGTGAATGTCAATATAACAACTACACTATAAAGGGAACTACGTCGTCCAGGTACATGGGAATCTACATCTGTCAACATTTACCATGGAATAAACCAGTTAGTCATGTAAAAACAAGGATTCGGTTTATTATAAGTAGCTTCAAGTGCTTTAGACAGATATTTTCTTGCGAACAACTGCCAATGTTGTATGAGACCTCGGTTAAGCCACACTTGATCTATGGGTTGATTATCTGGGGTGGTGTGACAAATAACTACTTGTCTGTCCTCAACAATACACAAAAATGGATCTTATAAGTAACACTAAATAAGAAGATTCCTTGCTCTACAGATTTACTATATATTAACACGGAGTCTTTGACCTGAGGCAGTTATTTTGCTCTTCCTTTTTGATGTTCCAAGCAACATTTAAAGTCAAGTTGACGTAAAATCGCCATAACAATAGGTCGGCGACCAAATCACCACAGGTCATTTTCAAGTAAAAGTTAAATATATTTTACTAATGTGGGGAATAAACTAAAAGAAATAGGGAAGTCAATAATAGGTCCACTAAGGCATTTCTACCAACGTGTTTTAGTCATATTTAGGATATTTTCATTCTATATTGGGCCAATGGACGTAATTTATTGGTAAATACGTCCAACGTTTTACTTGAATCCGACATCTGGGCGCAAGTGCCGTGAAATTCTTAACAACGAACTACATTATTCTGTAGGAACTATGGTTATGTATGTATTAACAAACAGTAGATATCAGCAACTAGGTATCTCTATCTTTGTTAAAAAATGACCTGTTGAATGATCAAAGAACAAACTTTAAATAATTTGATCAATGATAAACGTAATTCGCACCGTAGAAAGGAAAAAACCACTGCGGTTATGTTTTTTTCTGTTAACATGATTATGATACTTTGATATAATTTAAGCGCCTCTGTAGAAAGAAATTAGTTAAAATTAAAAACTATTCAAAATTCTCATTGTATACAAGCAAAATTTTATGTTTTTTCCGAGTTAAAATTTAATTACACTAGATTGAACAAAAAATGGTTTTTAGCTTTTCAATACAAGTAAGATGGATACCGCAAGCATAGTTTAATGTGGCTACCGTGGTAACATTATTGACCTGAAGGTTTATTTTGCTCTATTTTTTTTTACCTATAAGTCACAATTCCCAATGACAAGGCAAACTAACCAAACTTTGAAGGCATTTTGTTCTATTATGGGAATTTCAACTACATGGTAAACGAACTTAGTTTAAATTTATTAGCAATCATACATTTTCATGTACCGGAGAGACATATAGGAATGATTATATAGCGTTTTTGATTTTTGATTCCGTAATATGTTATAGACATCAATAGAGCGCAAATAAGTAAATAAACATAAACATATGACAACTGACCGTGTTTCCAATACTTCATTCCATTAGCATAAAAATGGGATGTATTATATTGAAAGGGTAAACGTGCTGATTTTAAATCAGCAGTTTTCTTCCATATAGTAGTAGCCGATGAAGTTATCATACGTTTTTAAAATTTACACAGGGACTGAAGAATAAAACTTTTATTAATTAGGTTCATCAACTGAAACACCTTCAACATTCCCAAATTGATTTCAGGCAATTTGACTTGGAAGACCACTTCTGCAGTAATTATGATTATACAGCCAATCAGAAGAAAGTCATTTTAGGTTATCTTAGTGCCCAAAATATTTCCTGTGTTGTATTGCAGTTAGATTGGTAATATATATATATATATATATATATATATATATATATATATATATATATATATATATATATATATATATATATATATATATATATATATATATATATATATGTGTGTGTGTGTGTGTGTGTGTGTGTGTGTGTGTGTGTGTATGTGTGTGTGTGTGTATGTAATCTGGACTTTATAAGAATACCTCCAATTTACTATACCACAGAGACGTCTTGCAAGTTAATATTAGGTGATAAATTACCTAACAATAGGTATTTTAGGTATCTGGACTGAGTAGCCAGTTTTCAGTCCAATTTAGGGCACACTTTGACCCGAAAATTACCAGTTGTGGAACTAAAACTCAAATTTATATTTTAGTATGTGTATAGGTAAAATTGAATCAAATTTTGACCAATTTAGTTACTTGTAAGTTACTGACTTTGGAGTAATTTTAATAATCAAAAATAGGCTAATTGGGAGCTACATTCTCAAATTTGTAGTGATTATGACAATCAAGACAACATTTTGGTTAACTATAATTGAATTACAACTTGATTAGGTTATTTGGACTCGAGTGCTGGTTAAGATGCCTTAATTTGTTGCTTGGGGTGGCACCATTGACATTTAAATCTGGGAGGTAAATGTAAATACACCACACGTGGAAGTGAGGGGGCGGTTGGTGTGCCTAGAGTGATGAAGACGCTAAGTCAGCACTCTTACTTTTATCTCGGACCTAAGGATATACAATCAAATCCCCTTGAATTAAGAGAGCTACGAAGTATCAGATTAATTAAATAGAAAGTAGCAAAATGGGTAAAAAGAAAATCGGGGACTTGAAATACAGTTTCGTAGACATGAAGAATACGTACTATTTATGAGGTGTTAATATTAACTGAGAGAATGAGAGTGACAAAAAAATCCTTCGAGCCAACCGGACCATGCAGTCGAGCCCAGTAAATAAATAGGTGAATAAGTTAGTATATTAGCAAGTAATAACTTTGGCCGGTGGACTTTAGGTTGGTCAGCTTAATGCTGCAACTTTTGAAGCAGTCCTTAGGGAGAATCTCTGCTTTATAGGACCGTGAACCTCTAGCTTAACTGGTCTATTATCGGGAATCGTTTATCAGATAGATTAGCTGAAATTTGATATACAAGTCAACAGACTTAACATTATGTGCCTTGTTCACCATTTTATTTTGTATTAATATCTTAATTGTTTTAGTGAATGTTATAAGGAGAATAAGTTATTTTTATCATTATTCTTATATATATATATATATATATATATATATATATATATATATATATATATATATATATATATATATATATATATATATAATATATATATATATATATATATATATAAATATATATATATATATATATAAACCATAAACAAATGTCCTTTTAGGAAAAGCTTCACATTGAGCTTAAAAAGACAGCATTATTTTCTGTGTAAGAAAATTACTATCTTTTATACAAAAACTAACAACCACCACTTATATATGGGTACTTAAAAACGCGACTTAACTTTACAGTTGAGACGTTAAGCTTTTTTAAACAATATTAATTTAACTATTACACAACTATTATATACAATACAATAATAAAAATATAAGCTATCAACATAAATGTGATACTAATAAAATACTATACTACAGCACGCGATGTGCAAAGTACTATGTTAGGAACAGGAATGAACCTCCCGCTGAAGACGAGTCTCTATTTATAATGTTGACCTCGGTGCTGGCACCATTTTTCTTTAGAGGTGACTTCTACTCTGCTGACAGCTTCTCACACTTTACGACGTAGTTTCCCAAGGTGCCTTCTGATCCGCTGAATCTGGTGTTGCTACATTGTTGTAATAATGGCTCGTTGTTATGGGTTCATTTATCTCTTCTCTCCTTTAGAGAACGAAGCTACGGTTCATTACGGATCTTCATATGAAGTCCGGTCTCGATGTTTTTTGGAGTTGTTCCTTTGGTCTTCTTTAATTTTTTCATTGTGTATTTTGTTATGGCAGCTATGATGGTTATGGCTACGCTATATATAACAGAATAATCCATATACATGGGTGATGGGTCGGAATGTTGATTTGGCCAGGTATATTCTTTTTAATCGATTGGAGTTCATTTTGGATGTGAGTAATATCGTGTAGGTGTACGTTGTCTAATTTCAATTCTGGTAGTTCTTCGAAAATTTTAGGTTCTTCTTGCGCCGTGACTTCTAATTTGGTAGACTAAATATTTGTCGAGTTTCCGATGTTATTTGAGTAGTTTTGTAAATTTTGTTCCCTGTCCGTAAATTACAATTTGGTTTAAGGGTGATTAGTTTTGTTCCCTGTCTGTACATTACAATTTATTTTAAGGATTATTAGTTCTGTTCCCTTAATTATATCGATTTATCTCTTCTTGTTCCTCACAAATTACTTTTATCTTCCTTTCTTGTAGTGTTAGTATAATACATTAACTGTTTCCATATTTTGAGATTGTTGTTTTGTTAATTTTGACTGTTTCTTATTTACAATTATCCATAAGCATCTATATGTTGATTAGTTTAATTTCGGATAGATTTTGGCGCTGAGTGTTGTTGGATTATCGTTTTCCGAAAAATACAGTTGGTTCTTTTAATTTTGACATTTTTCATTTCGGTAAGCATATTGTTTGCTACTACTACTATTTTGTTCTTGGAATTATCATCGTCAATGTATAAGGATGTTTGGGTATTGGTAGAGTGTACAACTGGTAATATGCATAATCTGACTCGTCTACTAATGGTATTTCTAATTGAAAAATAATTTTGACGTCTGTGTGGACCGTTTTTATTTTAAATATTTTTTCATATATGTTTAAATCGTTTATTGTTATTAGTCTCGAATTTGTTATATAATTTTGTATTCTAGCTAGTTCTTTTAATATGAAATTATATTTTAATATAGATGGGTGAAATATTTCTGATTTCGAAAACGTAATAGCATTCTCTTTTGTGAGAATTAATTATTGTATGTTATTTAACAAGTACCCTATTTGTGTCAATTCCAAGTGCTTTATTCTATGGTAACGAGTCAACTGTTCGCTTTCTAAACTATTAATCGTGCATTCTAATTCTTTTAATCTTGTCACTATTGCTTTTTGATTATAATTTACATTTTCTATGGTTTGGTAAAATTCCGAAATTGCCTATATCATTAATACTGTCTGTGAACTCATTAGTTCATGTATATCATTTTGATCGTGAGCTAATACTTCTAATGCCTGATAGCCCTGTGCACCGTTATTATTTGTTATGTTGTTTTTGATATCTATATTATCACTAACTATGTTTGTGATAAGATAAAATATGTTATATATGCTACTTAGCTTAAATTAAAGGTTACTATAAGGTTTTGATATTATAATTGGTAATCGTTAGTCATTCGTTTTGTTTTTTCAGCTTTGGCCTATTTCTACCCCAATGTAGGTACAATATTTTGTTTAGAATATTTAGTTGATGCTTTCGACTCATATTTTATAACATTAATTTTACCAAATCATGGCTTGGCAAAATCCAACAATTTCATAAAAATGTATTTCCTGAAACCTTAATCTTTCACTATAGGCTACATTTTCAGTCTGAAAATTTAATTAAGGCCGTTCATTAAGCTACACATATAGCTTATTTTTAAAATGTACTCAATCTTCCACTTAAAAAAACAATAACTTTTACAGTCCTGTCATTTTTAATTCCATTTCATCTGTCACTATAACGACGTATATATATATATATATATATATATATATATATATATATATATATATATATATATATATATATATATATATATATATATATATATATATATATATACGTATACAAATTTTAACGGACCTTGGTTTTGCGTTCTAGGGACCCAAATTCGCGCGCACCTCAAGACATTTTTTCAAAAGCTTTTCATCGTGACCTCTCTGTTAGCGAATTTTTCTTAATGGAAATTCCTTAAAAAATATATACTATGAAACCATAAACTATAACTGAAAGTACTGCCGAATCATCAGAGAAAAAATATATTTGACATTAACTTTCTGAAAATACTTTAGCAAAATTAAGGACAATGACGGTTGAAGCTTAAACTTAAGGCTTCGTAAAAACATTTCCTACGAGATATCTTATACATAACCCGTATTCTTTTCAGGTTTTTCGTCTGAAATTTACCAATTTTCACGTTTTAAATCGCGACTTTGACGTTTTAGGAAGAAAAAGTATAAAATTTTCTAAGTAATTTTTCTGGTATTTCTTGACTTTTTTTGCGCCAGGAAAACCTTTGTCTGTAATATTCACTAAGTTTAGTTATCCACCAAAGTATTTTGGTCCTGGGCGATTATCTTATAATCAGTGATACCCATTTTTTTCTTTTAATGCCTATAACTTTTTTTCTGTTAACTAAGAGATCTAAATCTTAGTACATATTTTACCTTTTATAATATAAACCTGTGTATCAAATTTGGTTCCCATAACTTTGTTATAATGCAAACATTTTGGGAAGAAAACCTAAAATTGCCCCGGAAAAACTGGTTCGCTTTTCCCGGCTAACGAACTTCTCCATGCCAATTGCAAAAGGAATATGCTCATCAAATTTGATTAAAATGGAGCCCCTTATTTTTTAAGTAATCGGTGTGATATATATATATATATATATATATATATATATATATATATATATATATATATATATATATATATATATATATATATATATATATATATATATATATATATATATATATATATATATATATATATATATATATATATATATATATATATATATATATATATATATATATATATATATATATATATATATATATATATATATATAGGACCCAAAAATGTGCCGATTTTTTCTATATTTTTTTTCTCTGACACCCATGGTTGGTGAGATAATTGACCTCGGAAGACTCATTAATAATTACAAGTAACAGCTGTACTGCAGCAGTGCCCTAACATAGGACAACCAAATTTGGTAGATGGTTTTTTTTATCAACATCGTTATTTGACAAAACTTTTAAGTGGATATAAACTCAAAAAAGGGTGAATTAGGGGTGGGTCACCTTTTTAATGATTTGATTTTTTTAAATCCTATCCTAGTGAAAAGTTAAGGTTCATGAATTAAATTTTCTATCTCTTTCTCCTCTTATCAATTTTTCGATAAACCACCTGTTTTTGGAAAAAAATGAGATTTTTAGAGTTAAGATCAAAACAAAATTGTCCCTTGAAGATTTTATTAAACATTAAATTCTGCTAGGTGATGCCTTAGGAGCTCTGCAAGTCATCTGTTGCTAGGTTACAGTCGTTGCCAAATCTGACATTACTTAAACTTATTAAGTTTTACAATAATTATTGTCTGGTGTATCTTGTTTTCTTCTGTGATGATAATTTGTTGCTCAAAATGGATGAAAAATTTTTGGTTAATGAACAAGTTGACATGATTATGGTATTAGGGTTTTGCGAGGGTCATTGCCGCATAAATGTAGAAGTATATCGAAGAAGATTTCCTAATCGCAATATACCACATCGTCAAAGGTTTGCCAATGTTCAACGTAGAGCTCGGGAAACGGGTTCCTTTTTCATTAAAAATGCTGGAGGACGTGTTTATGCAGTGAAAGCACGAACTGAGGAGCGTCTTCTAGACAGTATTGAAACCGAGCCTCAAACCAGCATCAGACAACTATCCAGGCAGTTTAATATAACACAGCCGACGGTCCATAGAATTATTTGACGCAATCTGCTGCATCCCTATCACCTTCAAATAATGCAAGAACTGCTGCCGCAGGATTTAGCGGAAATTGTGTTTGTTTTTTTTTGTAATTTCGTCTTACATCAGAACATTCATTTTCCCAATACCATTCTTTTTGCGGATGAAGCTTGCTTTACAAGGAGAGGAATTAGGAATGTGCACAACTGCCACGAATATTCGGATGTCAATCCACATGCTACAGTAACCCACCATTTCCAAAGGGAATTTAAAATGAATGTGTGGGCAGGTACTGCTAAAGGACATTTGGTTGGGCTGGTTATTTTACCAAACCGCTGAGACCGTGCAACATATTTAATTTTCTTGCAAAATGTTCTTCCTGAACTACTGGAAGAGCTGCCCTTACAACAGAGAAATGTGGTTTATGCATGATGGAGCGCCACCACATTTCACTACAAATTTTCGTGGATGTTTAAACCAACAGCTTGCAAATCGATGGATAGGTCGTGAAATTAAATGCTCTCAACATTTACCAGCACGATTACCAGACTTGAATAAATGTGAATTTATTCTCTGGCGGGCGCTAAAAGAATATGTGTATTTGACACTAGTTCAAACTGCGAAAGATTTGTGGAGTCGCATCAATAGTAAGTGGACCATGATTAAAAGTGACCTCGAATTACTTAACAGAGTCGACTTTATTTTCGGCGAAGGGTGCAGTTATGTGAGAGAAAATGGAAGTCAGTTTGAAAAATATCGTTAATGTTTTTTATGTTTTTTTTTATTTATTGGTTTTTAATAGCGTTTGTTAAATTTCAGATATGTTAGTGTTTACAAAATCTTCATGGGACATAGTTTTGTTTTGATCTCATCTCTAGAAATGCCAATGAAAAAAAAAAACGCATGGTTTGTCGAAAAAATGACAGGAAGACAAAAAAATAGAAAATTTAATTTGATATAAAATTAAAAGACCTTAGCTTTTAACTAGGTTGGGGTTTAAAAAAAATCAAATCATTATAAGGGTGACCCCACCCCTAACTTCCCCTTTTTTTTGAGTTTCTATCCACTTCAAATTTTTGTCAGATAATGATGTTCATAAAAGAAAACCATCTACCAAATTTGGTTGTTCTATGTTAGGGCACTGCTGCACAGCTATTTATTTTAATTATTTAAGAATATTCCGAAGTCAATATCTCACCAACCATGGCCGTCAGAGAAAAATTTTGTATAAACATCGGTATGTTTTGAGGTTCTCTATACGCACACATTCTGCATATATACTATATATATATATATATATATATATATATATATATATATATATATATATATATATATATATATATATATATATATATACATATATATATTGTAGTAACTGATTTGAATAAACTTGGCACTATCTTCATTGTATTAAGACTGCGGACGAGTTCGTAAATCAGCTATAACTGACTATCCCCCCCCAAAAAATATACAAAAAATTTTTTGAAAACGCTATCATCTCTCCCATTTAAACAATCGGGACGTTTTTCGATCTCGATTGCTCCGCGGATAATTCTGTAAACCGGGGTAACTACAAAACCAGAATTATCTGCGAAGAAATCGAGATCGAAAAACGCCCCGATTGCTTAAATAAGAGAGATGATGGTCTTCGTTTTCTGATTACTTGAAAACCTATTATATCTTCATTACAAACACACAAAAAGACAATCAGTTCAATAGACAATTTTATTGCCCCCTTGTCTAACTCAAGAAATACCTGCAATCCCCTTAACCCTTTAAATACCGTGATGAAAGCCCCTGACTCAACAAATACCTGCAATCCTCTTAATGCTTTAAGTACCGTGACGAAAGTCCCTGACTTAATTAGCCGTGACCCGACTAATTACCCCGATAATGAAGCAGGTAGACGAAACGATCTCTCTTAGGCCTAGGGTTGAACCCACTGAGACCTTAGATCTCCGGCGAGATTTGGCGAGGGGGCATATAGAGGCCCCGTAATCGCGCTACAACAACCCGACCACCTTTGTTCACCGCTCTAAGGGGTAGGCAGATTGAGGCCTTAGAGTTCATGTCCTTACATATTTCCTTTACATTTTCAAATTGGCTCCAAAGCAGGAGTCTCAAGGTCGAGTTTTAAAATATTCTGGACGCGGTTCAACCCAGGAACTAAGTATGTCTCACATTAAAGACCGCGGAAACCTTTCCGAACATATATACTTATATATATATATATATATATATATATATATATATATATATATATATACTTATATATATATATATATATATATATATATATATATATATATATATATATATATATATATATGAAACTTGAAATTGATCCCGCTGATATGTGTTCAAGGGGGCCTAGTTCGCACTCATTCAAAGAAATTTATTTAAATTCGCGATCTGTTTATTAGTGTATTTTTTCTTGGAAAACTTACTAATAAAAAGGTACTGTGATGCTCACAAGTAAAAGCTACGATAACAACTATAAAACTTAGGAATGTGCTGAACGATTTGATTCTAAAATACTATATAATTCAAAACTCAAACTATGTAAGACATGCTATAAAGCACAGTCGTGAACTTACAACATACCCATATGCAGTAAGAAATTCTCAACATAGTAGACCTAAAACAATTCAGCTTTGCTGTCTAGAAGTTTAAAGTTGAAAATAATCTTGAAAATATAAGCTTTGTTGCAATTTCGCAGCCATGTACATTTATACACTTTGTCCATAAAGTTCAAAACAAATTCATTAGATTGATATCAGTTGCCTCGATTTTATCCAGGGATTGTACAGCGGGTACTTAAAATATAATACACTTGATCTTCACGTAAGCGTTGTTGTCAGATATACAGATCTTGATTTTAGTAGAACAACTGACATGATGTAAGGGTTCATTGGTTTTTAGTGAATTTTCTTAGAAAAAGATTCACTATTGAGGAGATCCCGATTTTTGAATTATGAAAAAATTTCTTTAAATGACGGGGAGCTAGGCCCCCGAGAACCCATATCCAGGGCCAGTTTCAATTTTTATATGTTCATATATACAGGGTGACTTATAACGCAATGGACACAGAATGTGTGTATAGAGGACCTCAAATCATGCTGATTCTTTATATAACATTTTTCTCTGACACTCATGGTTGGTGACATACTGACCCCGGAAGATTCTTTGATAATTACAAGAAACAGCTGTATTGTAGCAGTTCCCTAACATAGAACAACCAAATTTAGTAGATAGGTTTTTTTTTAAATCAAAATCGTTATTTGACAACAATTTGAAGTAGATGTAAACTCAAAAAGGGGTGAATTAGGGTGGATCACCCTTTTAATCTTTTGATTTTTTTAAACCCTAACCTAATTAAAACTTAAAGTCTATCAATTATATATCAAATAAAATTTTCTATCTTTTTCTCCTCTAGTCAATTTTTCGGAAAACCACCCGTTTTTTTGAGAAAATTGAGATTTTTAGAGTTAAGATCAAAACAAAATTATGTCCCTCGAAGATGTTATTAAACATTAGATTCTCATAGGGGATGCCTAGGGTGCTCTGCAAGTCATTTGTTTCTAGGTTAGAGTCGTTGCCAAATCTGATTAATAATCTGATTAATTTTTACAATAACTATTGTCTAGTGTTTCTTGTTTTCTTTTGTGATAATAGTTTGTTGCTCAAAATGGCTGGAAAATTTTCGGTTAATGAACAAGTTGACATACTTATGGTATTAGGGTTTTGAGAGGGTCATTGCCGCAGAAGTGTAGAATTATATTGAAGAAAATTTCCTAATCGCAATATACCACATCGTCAAACGTTTGCCAATGTTAAACGTAGAGCTTGGAAAACGGGTTCCTTTTTCGTAAAAAATACTGGAGGACGCGTTGATGCAGTGAACGCATGAACTGAGGAGCGTCTTCTAGACAGTATTGAAACCGAGCCTCAAACCAGCATCAGAAGACTATCCAGGCATTTTCATATAACACAGACGACGGTCAATAGAATTATCCGACGCAATATGCTGCATCCCTATCACCTTCAAAAAGTGCGAAAACTGCTACCGCATGACTTAGAGGCAAGACTGTTTTTTTTTAATTTCATCTTACATCAGAACATTTATTTTCCCGAAACCATTCTTTTTGTGAATAAAGCTTGCTTTACAAGGAGAGGAATTACGAATGTGCAGGACAGCCACGAATATTCGGATGTAAATCCACATGCTACAATAACCCACCATTTCCTAAGGGAATTTAAAATGAATGTGTGGGCAGGTATTGTTGAAGGATATTTGGTTGGGCCGGTTATTTTACCAAACGGCTCAAACGGTACAACTTATTTGCTTTTCTTGCAAAATGTTCTTCCTGAGCTACTGGAGGAGCTGCCCTTACAACTGCACAGCGAAATGTGGTTTACGCATGATTGGGCGCCATCATATTTCACTACAAATGTTCGTAAATTTTTAAACCAATAGTTTCCAAATCGATGGATATGTCGTGGAATTAATTTCCCTCAACATTTACCAGCACGATCCCCAGACTTGAATAAATTGTTCTTTTTTTCTCTGGGTGAGTCTGATTCACTATGTGAAAACTGGAACCTGTGATGAGCAATGGTAAGTACACTTGGAGAACCCAAATCACCACAACACGTCTTTTTTAATACCTTACGAATGTTTCACTAACTACTTTAGCATCATCAGAGGATGGAAAAAATTAACAGCTACAAATGTATTTATATTATACCTAGATAGACGAACTAAACCGAAGGTAACATTTTAGTCGGAGACCCATCGTTTATCTATTGTGCCTATATTGAACGCACGAGGTTGACGAACTACTTTAAGCTCCTAGTTGACAAATTTATGAGCTTTTATCTAATTTAAAGGATAATGGGCTTAAAATTAAAGGTGCCGCGTTACCTAAGGAATCTCACGTTCTTTCTTGATCTATAAATGATCTATGTGAATACTGGAGCTTGTGATGAGCAGGTACAAGCAAACCTGGCGACAAACCAATAACTGCCGCACCTCTTTTTAAAGCAAAAACGACCGTTGCGCACACAATGTTAACTTCAACAGAGGATGAATATTCTAACTAAAATTCTACATAAAAACAAGTATTTATATTGATTTCTTAGATACAAAAAGGAAACGAAAAGAGATTTTTAAGTCGAGAACGCAACGTAGAGCCTAGTATCTATATAGACCAGAATAAGTTATTGACCACACTTTATTATTCTGCCCGACAGATTAGGAGTGTTTAGTTGGTAAAATGCAGCGTGAAAATAAACGGCTTGAATTCAAAGGTGCCGCACGGTTTAATTACGTTTTGTTCTTATTTGATCTTGATATATATATATATATATATATATATATATATATATATATATATATATATATATATATATATATATATATATATATATATATATATACCCGACATTTCAGTGGCTTTGTCTTTGTCTTTCATATTACCCAACAAATTGTTTAAATTACCTTTCGTCGAAAGTCAAATGTAAATCGGCTTTCTTTAAAATACCTTCCAAGCCCTTTGTGATACGTGGTTCATAAGGTAGACACAGAAACTTATTCTCTATTTTATCTTTCCTATATGTCCTGCATTCAGATATCATTTTCTTTGTTCTGTGTTTGTTAACCAAATTTTCCACTAAACAATCCGAAAAACCGTTATATCTCGCCACGTTCTTTATGTAACTTAATTCTATATTAAGTCTACTTTGACTTAACGAAAGACAAAGACAGAGACGAAGACAAAGACAAAGACACTGAAATGTCGGGTATTTATGAGATAGGTTGCAAATATTGTAATTTTAAATAGGTGGGTCAAACCAAGAGAAACATAGCCACCAGATTTCGTGAGTATCTCGCATATTTACGATATGGTACGGTAAACAAATCATGTGTGGCACAACATATATACGATAATAATCAGCAGATTGACAAGGAAAATTTGAAACTTGTCAAAAATATTAGACATCAAACTATGCTTGAGGCTTATGAAACCGTATATATAAATCAAGATCGATTACAAACAAAACGTCATTAAACCGTGCGGCACCTTTGATTTCAAGCCCTTTATTTTCACTTTGCATTTGACCAGCTAAACCCTCCTAATCTGTCGGGCAGAATAATAAAGTATGGTCAATAACTTCGTCTGGTCTATACGGACACGAGGCTCTACTTTGCTTTCTCGACTTAAAAATCCCCTTTCGTTTTTTGTATCTAAGAAATTAATATAAATACATGTTTTTATGTAGAATTTTAGTTAAAATATCCATCCTCTGTTGAAGTTAACATTGTGTGCGAAACGGTCGTTTTTGCTTTAAAAAAGATGTGCGGCAGTAATTGGTTTCTCGCCAGATTTGCTTGTAGCTGCTCATCACAGGCTCCAGTATTCACATATTGAATTTATTAATTTATATCAAGAAAGAGCGTATACTTTCTTAAATAACGCGTCACCTTTTATTTTAAGCCCATTATCCGTTAAATTTGATAAAAGCTCATGAATTTGTCAACTGGGAGATTAAAGTAGTTCGTCAACCTCGTCCGTTTAATATAGACACAATAGATAAACGATAGGTACGGACTATAATTTTACCTTCGGTTTAGTTCGTCTATCTAGGTATAATATAAATACATTTGTAGCTGTTAATTTAGTTTAGAATTTTTTCATCCTCTAATGATGCTAACGTGGTTAGTGAAACGATCGTAAGGTCTTTAAAAAGATGTGTTGTGGTGATTTGGGTTCTCTAAGTGTACCTATTGAGTCTGATTGTAACAAAGTTTGCGGAGCAACCGCATCAGCAATTCTTAACAAATTTAACTCGTCATTCAAAATAATACAGGATTCCAAATTTTTAAAAATATTTCGAAAATTGTTGTAGGGACTTTGATGATAATGTACCTGAATTATAAGCAAACATTATTTTTAAATATAAATATGTTCCCGTTAATGTTGAACGAAGATTCTATATTTTAAATACATGTTAACTGACAAAAGACAAAGTTTGCTTCTAGAAAACTTTAAAAAACACTTAGTAATTAATTGTTTTTATAATTTCTGTAAGATATGATTTATGTTTAATATACTGTTTCGTATAGTTTTTTCAATTAATTGTGTATATTATTAATTATGTATCATTATATGAATTATGATACTTATGAATAAAAAAATTGTGTTTTCTAAGAAATTGTGTCTTAGTACTGTCAAATTAATTATACTAAACTTGAAGGTTTATTTTTATCAAAATTTTAAACGAAAAAATTTAAAAAAACACAATGGTATTCATAAGCAGTGATTTAGCAACTTAATATTATGCATAATTTTTTGCATTTTTTTTTTTCAATTTGAGGCATTTAAATGCGCATATTTTTGTCTTTTTTTGTCATTTCTGTCTGAATTTTTTCGTGCTTTATATATATATGAGTACCTTCCTCCTTAGTCAGGAAAATCGGCACAGGTTTTTTCCCGGAAAATTTTGTGTTTTCTCTCGGGAAAAATTTATATCTCCGGAAAGAACAAAGTAAGAACAACCAGATTTGGTAGGCGTGTTTGTAATATAAAGGGTGAACCATGTACCAAAATCTAGGTTGTAAGTTTAAAGACAAAAAAGTTATAGGCATTTAAAGAAAATAAATTCGATGTTTTACTCAAAACGTTAAGATCGCGAAACCTAAGAATTGGCAACATTTAGGCTGGAACCCTGAAAGAAAAACGTTATATGTGAAAAGTGTTCTGCAAAACTTTAAGTTTCAGCTTCAACCTCATTGCCCTTCATTTTACTAAAATATTCCCGGAAAATTCATTTTAAATAGACCCTTTCTCTGATGCTTTGGCAGTAGTTTTAGTTAAGTTTATGATTTAACGGCCTATGATTTTTAAGCGCCAATTTTCGTAGAGAAGATTCGTTAATGAGGAGACCGCGACTTTTGAATTTTAAAAAGATTTCTTCAAATGAGTGCAAACTAGACGTTCGTAAAATCCATATCCGGGTTTAGTTTCAGTTTTTGTTTTGTTTACATATAGACAGTGTGACGCATTTCTACGGTAAAGCTCAATATAATTGTTATTATACAAGATACGAGAAAAAAGTGTATACGTTACATATAGGGTGTCTTGAGCTGCATATTATAAAACTATTTTGACAATGACAGCCTGGCCCCTAAGTCGTTGGTGATGCCTACATTTTTTTTTAAACATTACTAATAAATACGTTTTGGTAGCGAATTTTCATTAAATGCTTCAAAATGCAATAACTCAATTTGCTATTAACCTAAGTTTCGCCAACTAAGAAACGAGTTTTTTCGGAAATATTTAAAGTTTATTTTCGGAAAATGTTTGTACATTTTCAAACAATAAGATATTTTGATAAAATATGGTGGATTGTTTCTACTATATAGGTTATATCGGTGACCAAATTGATGCCGACTTGTATTAAAAAGACATATTTGCCATTATAAAGTATTTTTATAAAAATTCACTTCTATAACGCACTTGCTGCGTCCAGAATTTTTTAAACCAATAGTTACATAGAAGCGTATTCTTCAATAAAATGTGTGCATTTTTAGTGAATTTTCTTTAAAAAAATTCACTAATGAGGAGATCCCGACTTTTGAATTTTGAAAAAATTTCTTCAAATGACCGCGAACTAGGCCCCCTAGAACACATATCCGGGGTCCGTTTCAATTTTTATATGTTTATATATATATATATATATATATATATATATATATATATATATATATATATATATATATATATATATATATATATATATATATATATATATATATATATATATATATATATATATATATATATATATATATATATATATATATATATATATATATATATATATGTATCACACCGATAACTCAAAAAATAATAGGCCGCTTTTGACTAAATTTGGTGGAAAAATTCCTTTTGCAAATGGCTTGGATAAGTTCGTTAGCCAGGAAAATCTGCCTAGGTTTTCCCGGAAAATTTTGTGTTTTCTTTCGAAAAAAATTATATCTCCGGAACTAACTAAGTAAGGGCAACCAAATTTGGTACGCTAGTTAATATCCTTATAGGTAAGCCACCTACCAAAATTTAGCTATGTAGGTCAAAAGACAAAAAAGTTATAGGCATTTAAAGAAAAATAAATTGGGGTTTTCCTCAAAACGTCAAAGTTGCGATTTAAAACGTCAAAATCGGCAACATTTAGGCAAAGAACTTGAATCTAATACGGGATATGGAAATCAAATGTCTCAAGAAGGATCTTTTACAAACTCTGAAGTCTTAGTTTCAACCGTCATTGTCCTTCATTTTACTAAAATGTTTCCAGAAAATTCATTTCAAATAGACCCTTTCTCTGATGCTTGGCAGTAGCCTTAGCTTTAGAGTTTATCGTTTAATGGTATATAATTTTTGTCGAATTTTCGTAAAAAATCAATAAAGCTTAATATATCCGTTATTATACAAGATATGAAGAAAATTTGTATATATTAATTATAGGGTGTCTTGAGCTACAAAATATTTCTACAATCACAGGATGGCCCATAAGTCGTTGGTGATACAAATTTTCTTTTTTTTTTAATCAAACACGCCTTATGTTATTGCATTTTTGAATTTTTCAGCGATGCATGTTTGTAAGAAAAGAAATTCGGGACGCAGCAAGTGCGTTATGGTAGCGAATTTTCATTAAATGCTTCAAATTTGAATAGCTCAATTTGCTATTAACCTATAAGGTTGACCAAGAAACGAGTTTTTCCAGGAACACTTTAAGTTTACTTTTGGAAATTTTTGTACATTTTCACACAATAAAGTTATTTTTATGAAACATGGCACATTGTTTTTACTATATAGGTTATACTGGTAACCAAAATTGATGCCTGCTTTCTTAAAAAGGAAACACACATATTTGCAATTAAAAACATTTTATGAAAATTCACTACCATAACGCACTTGCTGCGTCCAGAGTTTTTGTTTCTTCAGTGTCGGGCTCTTTCCACGACTGTGGCCTATCACCAACCCCAAACAGCAGCGTTGCCTCACAAACCTAACAATTTGACAGAGCCCTATCTTTTGTAAGCAAGGTAGGGATCTTTTGCGTGCCTCACCTCGCATAGTAAACGTGCCCAATGGATTAACGCCTCATCTTAAAGGTGGAACGCGCAAGCAGTCAACTCGTTTGGATACAATTTCACGGTCTCACTACTTTTTATTTTTCAGTATATACTCAAAAGTGAATTATACTCGTAATTATTAATTTAGCAAAGCTACCCTGAGGTTGTTAAAAATAAAGAGTAAGCTTAAAGATATCGATTGAACTAATAATCGCATCATTTTTATAAAAAAAAAAAGAATTTATCCCAAAAAGTGCTAGAACACAAAACTAAAATAGTTTTAGATAATAGAGAAATATCAATGGTAACACAAATTTAGAGTATTAATTTTAGTAATGTGCAGTACTAATAGAATATGAAAATTCACCACGATAACGAACTTGCTGCGTTCTGAAATTTTGAATATTTTCCTGTCGTTCCAGCGTGGAACAGGAAACAAATACACGCGACTTAACTTTACGGTTAAGACACAGGGAAGAGTAAAAGAGAAAGAATAGAGAATGGTTTTACGCTACACCCGGGAATTGGGAACTTCAGCGTCGGCAGTTGGTACCAGGCTCCGCAGGTAGGTCACCACTATTTGCCTATTTCTAGTGACTGGTGCAACGTGCAACATAAACAGATGTAAAAGAACAGTTTTGGGGTTAGTAATTTACAAATTATTCGACAGCTAAATAAATACAACGGTAAGTGTAAAAATCGCTGGAATCACAACACTCTAAGTTAGGAATGGTTACATTAATTAACTGTTGTCTTTTTAGGCTGACACTCGGCGATGGTAAAAGTGTGTTACTATGTCCGATATAATTGTTAATTTGACTTAATCTAACAAAGATGCAGAGATCCCCCTTACAGTCGACTGTTCGAGTTTACACACAAATACAAGGTTCAAATATTAACTTAAAGGTATGTATAGCCTAATTCAGCTGAGTGTAGGTGAAATTCAGCAACAGTTATACAAAACAAACAAACCAAACTTCGTGGACTTATCTGGGTGTACGTCCGTGTCCTTCAACGTCTTTGAGCCCGCAGGAGTGAGTGCTGACCCAGTAAAGGCAGAAAACCACCAGACTTCAGCCCCCCGACAAGAAACCCTACAATGAATAAATAGCACGTACTACTTATTTCAATCTTTCTGTATTTATTAGGCAGAATAAAAATGTGGGGAAAATTTAACTAACTATAAAAGCTTACCCAAATAGATGAGATTTCTTGTTCCACAAAAAAAAAAAATCTCCACTGAATAACTATAGTAATTAAATGTAAAGTGGCAAAATCCAGCTTTTAGCTGCAGTCAACTTTACTGTTTAGTTACAGGATTATTAATAAAAATATCATTTCATGTGAACATTAATCATTTTCCAAAGAACAAAAAAACTTTTGATAAGAAGTGATAAGAGAGATGTTAATATTTCCTTTTAAGTGAATTTTATTAAATTTCAGAAATTATATCTGGTAGAAAGAGAGAGAATGAAAAAGATGACACTATACACTGAAGAGTGAGATAGAAAAACATGGATAGTCAAAAGAGAGAAGGAGACAGTGCATACCTAAGGGCAATTGCTTTTATTAAAAATGTAAACAAAACCTCCTACTTATTTGTTTACTGTTTTGGACTTAGGTTAATTTTTACAAGTGAACTTAGATCAGGAGGGTTGTTTATTTGTATTAAACCTTAAACTACAACAGAAGTGAACGTGTAATTGGCGCCTTTCCAAGGTTTTACAAGTGTGCATTACAAACAAACGGTTTATAAAGCAAAACATGCAAACTGTTATCTACAGAGTGTTCACAAGTGAGTATTATGTCCCTATATTTACTATGTTTTTCCACCCCGGAAGTTAACAAGCTGTCAGAAATATTAAGAGAGGTTTAGAAACGTCTCAACGTTTAGCTATTTTAAACAATATTTATTTAACTATTACATTATAATATATAAAAAATACAATAATAAAAATAATACATATCAACATAAGTGTGATACTAATAAAATATAATACTACAGCACGCGATGTGCAAAGTACTAAGAAGGAACAAGAAAGAAAGCCTCGCCTCGTTTATTTATACTGTTCACCTCAGTAGTGGCAACTTATTGTCTTTATAGGTGACTTCTACTCTGCTGGCTCAGCTTCTAATGGTTTGCGGCGTAGCTTCCCAAGGTGCCTTCTGGTGTGCTGACTCTGGTGTCTGCATCCTTGGGTTGCTACAATGTTGCAATAATGGCTCGTATTATGGGTCCATCTATCTCGCGCGAATAAGTCTACCTTGTTTGACGATACAGCGAATGTTCCATGAGCTGAATTTTTGGCTTGATCGATTGGTAGTTTGCACCTGTTCCTTGCTGATACAAAGACAAATGTGAGTTACGCTGCACGGGTTGATAGCCAAAAATGGGATTGAAACAACGAATAACCGCTTCAGGGAGCATATTTTGGTGTGTCGCGAACTAAATTCAAATAGAAAACCCTTTTGAATATCTGGCAAAGGACGTGATCTTTCTGCAAAATAACGTGCCTCCGCACATAACGTTGAACAGACTGCAAATAATTCATAAAATTGGTTTTCAACTGGTTGGATGACCACCCGCCCTGTTTTCCAGATTTAACATCATCAGGCTAGTGATGTAAAATTACCGTAATTTATATTTTTGGTAATCTACAGGGCTAATTTATAGGTCTTAATTACCAAAATTAATTACCGTGATAATACATTTGGGTTGTAAATTACTGGGATAATTTACATTAAAATATTTTTTTGATTTTAGAAATTTAGAAATTATTTGAAAATTATATGCTCTATTGTTTTTTTTTTATTACGCCAGCTTATTCAGCAGAAAGAGTTCCACTAATTTGCTAATTTAACCAACCCCATAGCTTTAGTAATAACGAAGTTCACAATAGTGCCAACTGCCGACTTAATCGGAGCACCTGTATAACAATGCTTTCCGTCTACCCCGACAAACCAATGAAAATGGACTACCAACCACCACCCTGTACAGCCGTCGGGTGGTACGCTAATAATGCTAATTTGTATCATACTGCCGTCGGCATCTTAATAAATATAAAATACAGGGTGGCGCATTGAAAACGAAACACCGATTTGCATCCAGAGAAACTTTTTTTAAGAAACGCTGAAATACATCAATTTTAATATTGAAGGGGACATGTTTTGACATAAAACTCAACTTTGTCACATCAACCCCTTAAGGGTGGTGATAACAACCCTTATATTTTAAATAGGGAACATGGATTGAGTGTTACATCATTTGAAAGCTCTTTCTTTTCTGAATTCAGCACACTAATTTTTTTGGAAGTTTTATCAACTCGTTTAAAAATTATTCACAGTTGGAATTGCAAGAACGTATTTTATTCATTGTGATAAGAAATGCACTAATTAGTCAATTTTTCGTTAAAAAAAAACTAAAAAACAAAAGCAAACGTTCAAAAATGTTTATTCAGTTAAGTAAGTGTTCAAATTGTTGACCACCAGCTTCCATCCAAAAGTACAAATTTTGTTCAAAACGAGCTCTGACATTCTGGAGCATTTGTGGAGTTATTAGACGGCATTCTTCAACAATGCGTCGTCATAATTCTTCCAGAGACTCCGGTTCTGTTGCGTAAATTCTACTCTTTAAATGGCCCCATAGAAGGAAGTCTAAAGGAGTTAAATTCGGTGATTTAGGAGCCACTTAATAGCACCTCTACTCCCAATCCATTGTCCTGAAAACTCTCTGTTCAAAACTCCCTAACACGTTGTAAAAAACACCCAGGAGCTCCATCTTGTTGAAACACTAATTGATTTTCTTGATAGCGATCATCATTTTCAACAATGTCAATCAGTATATGGTAAACGATATCTTCTAGTAACTCCAAATACGTTTCGCCACTCAAATTGCCATCAAGAAAAATTGGTCCGATTAACGGGTCTCCAAAAATGTCATTCCAGGCATTCAATTTCTGTGGAGTTTAAGTGTGGACTTCGTGAAAATTTCTTGGATTATTATCTCCCTAATATCGACAATTATGACGATTGACTGTAGAGTTTAATAAAAACACTCGTCTAAAAACAGATATTGAACAGAAAGTTCCCGTTATCAGCTATTCGTGCAGTCATAACTTCACAAAACTCCAGCCGCCGATCAAAATCATCTTCATTCAGTTGTTGTACAAGATGAATTTTATACGGGTGAAATTTATGATGCTTCAATATTCGCTGAATAGTTCTTCTTTTGATGTTTGAAACAGTGGCCAATTTTCTCGTGCTCAAAGTTGGGTCTGCATCAATTTGTCAAAACTTCAATCTCAGTAGTCTCATTTCTAACCGGAAATTCACGTTCAGGATCCCGTTTTTTTGTTGGCGACTGAACCACTTTGTCGAAACTTTGCAACTAACTCGAAAATGTATTTTCTGTTAACATGTCTGTTCGGATGTCGTTCATTAAACAAATTTACGGTACGGTTGGCACAGTCATCGTTTTTGAAAAAAAGAGTAGCTATTTCAACTCTTTCTTCTACAGAATATACCATTGTGAAATTAATTTTCAGTAGTACTATCAAGTATCAAACCGACCGATAAACTAAAATAATAAACGGCATTTCTCTCATTCCGATAATTCCGTCAATCTTTTGTTGACAAACTAACAAATGATTGACTACCAGCACATTTTTTATCGGAATGAGTGAAATGCGTTTTTGCATCTTCAACTGTGAATAGTTTTCAACGAGTTGATAAAACTTCCAAAAAATTAGTGTGCTGAATTTAGAAAAGAAAGAGCATTCAAATGGTGTAACACCCGACCCATGTTCCCTATTTAAAATATAAGGGTTGTTATCACCACCCTTAAAGGTTTAATGTCACAAAGTTGAGTTTTATGTCAAAACATGTCCCCCTCAATATTAAAATTGACGTGTTTCAGCGTTTCTTAAAAAAAATTATCTGTTTCGTTTTCACTGCGCCACCCTATATGTATGCACTTGTCTCAAACAAACTCCAACACACAACACATCATACAGCAAAATAAGGTAGGTAATAGAGATAACGTAACAACTAGCCTATGTTATCAAAACGTCGACTGTCACGACTGCCGAAACGTCTTTACTTAGAGCGCAAATATTGGAAATGGCCAAATAATCTCCAACGAACAGCAATAATTCCCCGGGCCGATCACACATCGCTAACACTGAGCTCGATGTTGAACGTCGCTTTAGACAAATATGGTAAATTAGAATAGAACCTCGTAACTAACGCAATATTTTTGCCACAAAAATCGGTAATTTATCTTGTAAATTACGAGAACGCGGTAATTTATTTCTGGTAATAATTTACTTTCCACAGTAATTTATCAGTAATTTGCCAGTTCACATCTCTGCATCACACTATTTTGACACCCAAAGCTCAAAAATCGTTTGAAAAGTAAACAATTTTCGACAAACAAGGAAGCTACATGTGCCGTTGAGGAGCGGCTTGAAGATCAATGTATATAATTTGTCTGGCATTTAGAATTGATCTATGAACGTTCTGCTTTGTGTGTAAATCTTACCGGAGATTACGTTGAATAGATAGAATTTTGTTTTAAAAAATTATTGCGTTTATTATTGTAGTCGGTGCACTTTTTAACACATCCTCGTATATACATAGTTACTTTTTCATTTTATATTATAACCCTCTATTATGTGAATGCCGGAGCGTATAAAATAATCTCCTAAAGAGAAAACAGGTATCGGTCCTTTGAGTAAACTTTTTCAAATATTAATACGAATGTGTGGATATAAGTATGTGAGTTGATAAAGAAAACATTCTTGTACCTTTTTTATTTCCCAACCGGAGTAAATATCCAGCCGTATATTTTCCCTAAGTATTTTCCTTAAGTAGCCACTGCATAAAAAACAATTTTAGCTATACGTCTTTCAATACGAGTTATATAATGGCAAAAAGCAATGGATATACATTACTCAACAAGCTTTGTGCTGCGGACTTTTTATTTGGCACACAATATACAACGTGCAAATAAACAAGACTATATTATTAACATTAAAGTGTATCACACAATTAACTATCACATAAGTGGGATGTATTAATTTTATTTAAGTTTTTTAAACGTTTCAATGACTGATAGTAAAAACTGGCCAATGCTTTTAGTGGATACTACAAGTAACTGTAACTGCGTTCAGATTTATTTTTAATTGGGGGAAAGCTTTAAATTTTGTGAACCAAACTTCACAAGTCTATTCGACATTCACAGTGGAATTTTTGTTAGCATAAGAATTTTTCACTTTACTTTACTTTACAATAAAAGTATGGATCAAATGGAGTGAAAAATGATGTCATTGTCAGACTCATCAGATGAATGCAATTACATATCAACGTAATATCCAACATGTCAAAAATATTTGTCCTAATTCTCAAGATTTCAGATAAGCTGGTCCATCAAAAAGAAACAGGGTACAGTATGGTGACAAAACAGAAATTAACTCATATAAAAATTTACAGAATTATTCACCACATGATTTCACTTCTAAACGTCAAACAGTGGATAGACATTATTAAATACTTAATGATAAGACTTATTTTCCAGGCAATACATTTTTTTAGTTCCCATTGCGAAAGCTTTAGAAAGAAGCTTTTTCATTGAGTATTTAATATTTACCACAGATTATTATCAACGAGGACCACAAAAATTATTTTAGTCAACTGGAGTGGTTCCTAAGAATCTCCGAGAGAACATTAAGATAGTGGGTTTTGGAGAGCATATTTGCAAGGTTATGCAGAAGGTGGTACTACTTGCAACTGCCCACACCATGCGGATATTTCTGGGAAATGGGGATGTGTCGCGTTGTCGCTTTGGGCCAGATAACTTGGAAAGAGCTCCATCTGGGATACCTGGGATGAGTTAATGTTCCCCTTTGAGGAAGTATGAAAGCCCTTCAGGCTAAAGTAATAATAATAATAATAATAATAATAATCTTTACTAGCTCATTAATACAATGCCCTTTAGGGCGTAGAGCCAATCAGAGTAAGTTTGCACAAATAAAATAATACGTAGAGATAAACAAAAAATATAACAAAAAACTGTATAAACAATACAAAAAATCCAATAGTGGCGTCATGGCAGTGCAACACCGACTAAATTTTTTCCGCAATATCGTCCATCAGATATTCCTTTAACTCATAAAATGCGGACAATTCTAGGTATCTTTTCAGTCTATGCTTTAGTTGTTGCCTAGGGAGTTGACGAATTTCTACCGGTACCTTGTTGTAGATCTTGATGACACTATGTGTGGCATTCCTTTGCAGTCTTGTGTATCTTGAGGCTGGGATAGCGTAATTAGTTTTTGATCTTGTCTGGTGTTTATGTTCCTGTAGGTGCGCCTTGAATAACCCAGGGTTGTCTATAACGAACAGCACTGCTTCCAATATATAGATCGAGTGGCAGGTAAGTATACAGTGTTCGCTAAAAAATCTTCTGCAGCTATCCACCACCCGCAAATTAAAAAGCGCTCTTAGGCATCGTTTTTGAACTAGCAGCACCCTCTGCATAGCCACAGAGTTTCCCCACAGTATTATGCCATACCGTATTGAGGCCTCAACATAAGCGTGGTATGCAGCCAGCGCCGCCTGTCTCGATACTAGAAATGCCAAGGTACCTATCATGTAAGTATACCTGGCAACCCTTGCAACCACCTTGTCGATATGTTTTTTCCAGTCCAGCCTGGAGTCAACCTCAACCCCCAAGAAATTAACTGCATATGATGGTTTTATATTCGTGGTGTTATCTAGAGCAATGACACTATCACTTGTTTCTTTGGCCCTTTTATTGAATTCCACCACTACAGTTTTATTCATATTTATATTCAGGTTGTTTTCTTGGAACCATTCTCTGAGCTCAGGTATGACCATTTTGATATTTTGCTCTAATTGATTTTTATTATAGTGATGTAAAATTACGGTGGTGTCATCAGCATACATGAACAATTTTTCTCTTATAGCATTGGGTAAGTCATTGGTATATATTATATATAGCAGAGGTCCGATTATCGATCCCTGTGGCACACCCCTTGAGACTGCTTGGTAATCAGACTTTATTTCAATTTTTGTTTCTGGACACCTATATACCAAACACTGCATACGGTTGGAAAGATAGGACCTTATCAATGACAGTGGTTGTCCCCTCACGCCATACCTCTCCAACTTGGCAAATAAGATGTCATGTTTAATAGAGTCAAAGGTCTTTCTTAGGTCTAAAAAGACACCAACTGATGATTCATTTTTGTTGAAAGCTTGATCTACTTCCCAGAGTGCCTTGTAAACGGTATGTATTGTACTTTTTTTATTTCTGAAGCCACCCTGAGACTCGGTTAATAGATTACTACTTTCAAAAAAATTTTGTAGTCTACTATTTATAACTCTTTCATATATCTTGGAGAAGTTAGGAAGCAGTGAGATCTGTCTGTAGTTATTTAAATCATCACTATCTCCTTTTTTATATATAGTTAGTGTTTTAGCCTTTTTGAGGTCATCTGGGAACACGCCACCTTCAGATAAGTTAAAGGTGCCGCCAGCAAATCTGCAGTATTTTTGATAATAATCATTGGAATCTCGTCGTGGCCTACTGCTCTGGTGCTTTTCAATGCCCTTATTATATTGATCACTTCCTCCTCACTCGTTGGATGCATGAAAAAACAACTGTTGTGAAACATGATTTTGCTCGTGTCTCCTACTGCTCCAGTTAAATTTGGACACATACATAAAAATATCTTATTTGCCTCATTTAAAGCCTCTTTAATAAGCTCTGGATCTTGAGTATCCTTTAAGAATGTAAGTTTGTTTCGAGGCAGCTTGTTAGAGTTTTCGCTTATTATCTCCCATGTGCTCTTTATTTTATTATATGATGCGCTTATTCTCACTTCACTTTCCATTCTTTTCGCTTGGATAATTACCTTTTTCAGTATTGACGTGTACTTGTTATATAAGCTTCTGTCAATTTCACCCTTGGTCATCATTTCATGCATCAATCTTTTTGTTTTACAAGATTTGCGGATACCTTGTGTAATCCAGCCTTTCGGTTTCCGTTGTGGTAATTTTTTTATTGGAAATATTCTCTCTATAAGTAACTTAACAGTGTTACTAAATTGAGTGTAAGCTTGGTTTGGATCTGAATTGGAATATATGTGACTCCACGTTTCTTGTTGCAATTCTTCACGAAAGGCTGAAATTTTATTTTGTGTATACACCCGCTGCAGCTTGTAGTTACCTGTGGATGACTTTTTGCTTGTGTTCACTTCCAATTCCAGAGTCTGACCTAGGTGATCTGATAGGCCCAAATCCATTACAGCAGTTATATTGGTCTGGTCTATGCTGGAAAATACCTGATCTAGCAATGATTTTTTCCAGTAGGTGAGCCTGGTTGGTTGAAAAGTTCTTTGCTTTAGCCCAGATGACAACATAAGTTCCAACAATCGTTGACTTTTCTGGATTTCTGTACTTTCTTTTGACATTAAATCAATATTCATATCACCACAGATGACTATAGTATTTTTAAGAGCTTGAACTCTAAGATCATGCAATGCTTCTTGTAGTTTTTCAAAAAACACTTCACAGTCTCCTGTAGGTGCTCTGTATAAGCAAATAATTATCGTTTTGAGTTGTTTCACTTCAACTGCGCAACATTCGAAATGCAGCTCTAAGCTCATGTTTCTGTACCTTAAGAGTTCCTATGATATCACGTCATTCCGGGTGTATATGCATGTGCCACCATGTTGAATGATCTGCCTGCTAAAGCATGAGGCCATATAGTAGCCATTGATAACTGGCGTTTCGAGATTGTGTAACCAATGCTCCGTTAAACATATAAAATAGGGGTTTCCTTGTACTTGAGCCTCTATTTGTAACGTCTTAGACCGTAGCGATTGTATGTTTTGCAATAATAATAATAATAATAATAATAATAATAATAATAATAATAATAATAATAATAATAATAATAATAATAATAATAATAATAATAATAATATTAATTATATGGATACACTCCTGAGCCTGTTCTGGAGAATTCAGGATACAGGTTGTACTGTGATCGGACCGTGGTCACAGACCAACGAGTTGCCGACTGCAGGTCAGATATAATAATAGTGGATAAGTCCGGCAACCAAGTGACGCTGATTGGTGTAGCCATCCCATCTACTAATAAGCTAGAGTAAAGTACGACGAGAAGATCATTAAATACAGTGACCTCGAGATGCCGGTAAAGAGACAGTAGAGGGCAGAGAGTGTCCGAGTGATTCCAATAGTGATCTCGTAAACTGCGGTGGTTTCTAAGAATCTTCGAGAGAATATTAAGAAACTCAATCTTGGAGAGCATCTTTATGAGGTTGTGCAGAAGGTGGTGACAAATGCAACTGCCTACACCGTGCGGAGTTTCCTGTGAAATGAAGATGTGTCGCGCTGTCGCACAGGGAACTAGAACTTATGTGAGCTCAGTCTTTTTGGTATCTGAGATACCTAGGATGAGTGAATGTCCCAATTTGAGGGAGTGTGAAATCCCCTCAGGCTAAAGTCGATAATATTTATTATAATTATAATAATATAGATACACTCCTGAGCCTGTTCTGGAGAACTCGGGATACAGGTTGTACTAGGATCGGACCGTGATCACAGATTAACGAGTTTCCAACTATAGGCCAGATATAATAATAGTGGATAGGTCCTGCAACCAACTTACACTGATTGGTGTGACCATCCAGAATACTAACAATATAGAGATAAAGTACAACGACAAGATCATTAATTAGAGACCTCGAGATAAAAGTAAAGAGATAGTGGAGGGCAGATAGTGTCCGAGTGATTCCAATAGTCATGCCGTCAACTGGTGTGGTTCCTAAGAATCTCCGAGGGAACATTGAGATAGTGGGTCTTGGAGAGCATCTTTATAAGGTTATGCAAAGGCGCTAATACTTGCAACTGCCCACACCGTGCGGAGATTCTTGGAAAATGAGGATGTGTCGCGTTGTCATTCAGGACCCGATAACCTGGAAAGACGTTCATCTGAGTCCATTTGATATCTGAGATACATGGGATGAGTGAATGTTCCCCTTTGAGGGGTTGTGAAAGCCCTTTAGGCTAAAGTCGATAATAATAATAAGTCTTAATTTGTACCACAACCAAAAGAAAGAAGAAAAAGTCACAAGACAAGATAAACTTCCAATGGAGTACAGGGGCGAAGTTCAGTGCAACACATAAATGTGTACTCCGCTCTCCCACTTAAATCTCATATCTACAGCATATGATTCGATTGGCCACTATCACTTGAAAAGTGTTTTAGAAAATTTTGAAATTCCAAAGAAAAACAAGACAAGATAAACTTCCAATGGAGTACAGGGGCGAAGTTCAGTGCAACACATAAATGTGTACTCTGCTCTTTCACTTAAACCCCATATCTACACCATATGATTCGATTGGCCACTATCACTTGTAAAGTGTTTTAGAAAATTTTGGAATTCCAGATAATTACAAAAACCATACAATTATAACAGAGATTTAAGCGCTAGATACGTGTTTTAGCAAAAAAGTTGTCTTTATCAGTAGCTGTCGATAATTGTTTAGCGACACTACGTCTGTTGGCCAAGAAAGTCAAATCAGTTTTCTTTTTCGGGAAAATGTTCACGAACTGTTTCTAACAAAAAAATATATTTTTACGTCATGTGGTATATTGTTTCTAGTATAAAGGTTCTACTATCTTCTAAATTCGATATCTCTTAAAAAAGTTCGGGACACAGCATATGCGTTCTAGTAGCGAATTTTTGTAAAAATGTTTTTAATGAAAAATATGTCTTGTTTTTACAAGGAGGGCAGTTGGTTGATAGTATAACCTATATAGTACTAAAAACGTACTAATATTTAATTAAAATAGCTTTGCTGTTTCAAAAAGTACAAAATTTTTCCGAAAATGAACTTTAAAAGTTCCAGAAAAACAGGTCGGATTTTCTTGGCCAACGAACCTCTACAAGCTATTTACACAGCTGCCGAGATATAATTATTCACAAAGAGCTTTAGGACCAAAATTGAAAAAAATAAATTATGATAATTTCTTTTTCATCAATTGCCTTCAGTAATGTTACACTAAATTATATTTGTTGCACAAATTCGACAACTTTTTTTTACAATAACTTACTAAACATTTATTATTCATTACCAACATATCACAAAAATCTTACAAAAAATTATTTCTACGGAAACACTAAAAACAATTCAGCGAAAACTTTTCAAATTCAGCCACTATTTGAGAGTACCTGTACACCGCAACTCGATTTTTTCGAGGAGTAATACAAAGAAAAAGCTCTCTGAATGCGTTATTTCCATGGAGCTCCGCTTTCTATTGATAAAAACGCCATATCACAATTTGTTATATGCGTTTGAAATATGTTCCAAAAACGTGAAAAGTTGCAAAACAATTGAAATAACTCAAAAATATCATTTTTTTTCTTTACAAACATGCCCTATAATTTGGTGGAAAACACAAAGATGCAACAACACAAGGGGTGTTCTATTAAAAAAGAATAAAGCGTGAATCACCAGCGACTTATAGGCCAGCCTGTAATTGTCAAAATAGGTTGACAAGATACAGCTCGAGACACCATATAATTAACGTATATACATTTTCCTCATATCTTGTATAATAACAGATATATTGAGCCTCACCCTAAAAATTCGTCACCCTGTATATGTTTAAACAGGCAAAAACTGAAACTGACCCTGTATATGGGTTTTAGGGGTTCTAGTTCGTGCTCATTTGCAAAATCTGTTTAAAATTCATAAGTCGCAGTCTTCTTAATAATCAATTCCTTCGACGAAATTTTTTTAAAATATAGACTATTAAACCATAAACTCTATAGCGGAAACTATTGTCGAAGCATCAGAAAGAGGGTCTATTGAAATGGATTTTCCGAAAATATTTTAGTAAAATGAAGGACAGTGATGATTGAAGTTGAAAATTAAGCTTTGTGCAACACACTTATTAGGACCTTTCTCTTACATAATCCGTATTTGTTTCAAATTCGTTGTCTACATATTGCAAATTTTGACGTTTCAAAGCGAGACTTTGACGTTTCAAGAAGAAAAATTATAAAATTTTCAAAATATTTTTTCTGCTACTTCTTGACACTTTTGCGCCAAGAAAACTTAACCGCTGTATGTAATATTCAATTGGTTTTGTTAATCACACAAAATATTTTGTTCTTGTGCTTTCCTTTGATCACCAGGGGCACCCGAAATTTTTTTCGTTAAATGCCTATAACTTTTAGTGAATTTTCGTAGAAAAAATTCACTAATGGGCAGATCCCGACTTTTGAAAAAAATTTTGCCAATGAGCGCGAACACGACCCCTAGAACCCATATCCGGGGTCAGTTTCAATCTTTATATATATATATATATATATATATATATATATATATATATATATATATATATATATATATATATATATATATATATATAGGTATCATACAGATAACTCAAAAAAAAAGGGCGGATTTTGATAAAATTTAGCATGTACCTTCCTTTTGTAAATGGCTTGAATAAGTTCGTTAGTCAAGGAAATCGGACGAAGTTTTCCGGGCAAATCTTGAGTCTTCATTCGAAAAAAAAATTTATCTCAAAAAATAAAAAAGCTATGATAACCAAATTTGGTAGGTAAGTTAACGGCATAAAAACTAAACTATACACTAAAATTTAGACTTCTATGTGACAATAAAAAAGGTTTTAAAAATATTTTGTGCCAGATCATTTCTATGAAAATTCACTACCATAACGCACTTGCTGCGTCCAGGCTTTTTTTTAACTTAGAGATCTGAATTTTGGTGTGTAGGGTAAGTTTGATAGTACAAATATATATGTCGAATTTGGTTGTCATAGCTTTGTTATTTTCGGAGTTACAAAAATTTTCCGAAGGAGAACCTAACATTTTCCCGGAAAAACTGGTCGATTTTGAACTCAGATCTCCCCATTAATGAATTTTTCGTTTTACGAAAAATTCGCTAAAACACAACAAAAACTAAAACACGTCTATGAAAATATGCCAAATAATTGCAACAATAATGATATTGTTACAATTATGGTATGAACCAGACTTTTCTGGTAAACTGACGGATATACGCGGCCTGTTATATTTGACAACCGCGTATTCTAATTTTAAATAAAATCACGATAATACATGGACATATTTGAAATACCCCAAAGGAAACGACACCATGTCAGTTACACTCCAGGAAACTGCCTTTAGGCAAAAGCAAATATGAGCATTTACAGAAGTTGAAAACAGTTGTAGATGGACAATCATGTGTTTTATGTTTGTCTTTCTCATAAATAAACAGCTTAATTTATTTTTTACATGATTTCCCTCCGGAACGAAATTGTAACATTGCCTGACATTTCATTTCAGATTTGCCTTTTCACTTGTATAAAAAATTCACTAATAGAGAGGTAACGATTGTGCGACTAACGGATTTTTTTTTAAACGAGCGCCTATTAGGGCCTATAGAAATTTACACAACTATTTTTAATAAACCTTATTTTTGGAGATATTAGAGAAACTGGAATGAGACTTTACATGTAGCTAGAAATGATGTAAGGATACCTGTGTTGTGAATTTCAAGTAAGGCATGAATTGAAACGACTTAAGCGGCTAAAGGCCTATGACTGACAAAGACAGAGTAGTTAGCTGCCATGCGTAGATTGGTACATACCACAGGACTACACATGAGGCCGTAGATATAGCCGTATATTAATGCTCATATAAACTTTATGTATGACAGGGTTGGTTTTTAGCCATTTTTCATTATGAAAAATTCGCAAATAGAAAGGACACAATGAAAAGCTTTTCAAAAAAAAATTCTTCAGATGAGTGCGAATTTTGGTCCCTAGAACCCAAAACCAAGGACCGTTGAAATTTTATATGGTTTTATATATATATATATATATATATATATATATATATATATATATATATATATATATATATATATATATATATATATATATATATACATATATATATATATATATATATATATATATATATATATATATATATATATATATATATATAATATACAGTGTGTTTCAAAAATAATGGTCTATGTTACAGGTGCACATTCGGCACAAACTATTTTTTCATATAACCATGGGTTCGCAAATGCTTAGTGTTTTAAATACAGCGTGTTAAAATTATTTGTTTTTGTCAGTTTTTCACGAATAAGTCGGAGTCAAATTAAAATTTTGGCGTGAAAGTTGGCATGCGGGGGTTTTTGAGGACAAGAAATTTAAATATGTCATTGTTAATAACACTGCTGGTAGAGGGCGCCACCAGTAAGTCTGTGCTTGCATTCAATTTGCTATAATTTTTTGACACCCAGTAATATCGACCTACCGTATAGCTGTTATTATTGCAACCCTTATGAATTGTAAGCAAAAAATGTATACTTGATCCAAATCTCTCAGACACACCATTTTCGAGATATTTCAATTTTTGTATGTCGATGTCTATCAAAAATTAATTTTTCTCAAGTAATTAATTGTATTGTCTGAAAATTTTAATAACAAATAAAACAACAAATAAAAAAGTGTATAACATTTTATGATACCTGACTACAATAAATGTTAAAAATTGCCAACCTCCACCTCAATACACTTTCGTGTTCTGCGGAGCATAGAACGTCGTACTCTGTGAAATGTTTCTGGTGTATTTCTAATTTGTTCGCATCCAAGTACAATTTTTTGCTGCAGATCATCAACATTTTCAACATTTCCTTCATAAACAATACTTTTGAGATGCCCCCATAAATAAAAGTGCATAGGATTTCAATCAGGGGATCGAGCCGGCCATGGCTGAGGTCCACCGCGTCCGGTCCATCTGCGCCCAAAAGTAGTGCTTAGGTAATTTCTGACATTTAGGGCAAAATGTGGGGGGGGGGCTCCGTCATGCATAAACCACAGGTTATGTCTTATGTTAAGAGGTACATTTTCTAATAATCCATTTACTTGGTTTTGCAGGAATTCAAGATAAATTGTAGCACTAAGTTTGAGAGGTAAAAGGTTGGTCCTATCAAATTACACCCTACAATTCCAGCCCATACATTTAAGGAAAATTGCTGTTGGTGATGTGTTTCAAAAACAGCGTGACGATTTTTGTCAGCCCAAATATGACTGTTACGAAAATTGAAGATCCCGTGGCGCCTAAATCCAGACTCATCAGTGAACAATACATAATTCAACAAGTTCTCTACATTATTATGTTGAAGAAACCATTGGCAAAATTGTATGCGAGGTATAAAATCTCTTTCAGGCGATAGTGCCTGTACACGTTGGGTGTGATATGGACGCAATTGTTGCTCGTGAAAAACTCGCCATATCGTTGCATTGAATGCTCCCAGATGATTGGCCATTTCCCTAGCACTTATTTTTGGATTTTGTTCAATTTCATCCCCAGAACAGCCTCTTCAAAATCAGTATTTCGAGCACTTCGTGGTCTGCCTTGATCAGCAGAAACTTTATTAAGGGTATCTGGTAAAATATATATATATATTCGAAACAGACAGATCGATGTATTATATTAAGGAAGAAAGTACCTGTTTTTCGTAGACGGATGTCAATCCATTGAAACATCCTTCTGTCTGGAATTCTCCGATTTGGAAAGGCTTCTTCATACAGTCGTTTCGCCTCATAACAGTTACCAAAAGCCCGTGAATACATAACATGCATGTCTGCTGGTTCATTGTTGGTAAAGACTTCCATATTTAATTAGATAAATTACGGACAATACAATTAATTACTTAGAAATAGTGAGTAGTCTCAAACGTAAAAGTCAAATGTAGTATATGTCACGACAAAAACGCAAAAGTCAAGTCCCGTAGCGATGGAAACCACTTTGTTAAATGGTTTGTTCAAAGTTTGTTATCATGGCTTTTTATTTTGTCTTCATGATTGTGTCTTGTCAGTTCTTTTTTCTGGTAAGATTTTATTTTTAACTAGAGAATAAGAAAATTAAGTTTATACATACTGACAGCAATTAAAAGGTGAAAAATGTATTGCTATGATTTTTCGCAGAATTAATTTTTGAGCGACATCCACATACAAAAATTGAAATATCTCGAAAATGGTGTATCTGAGAGATTTAAATCAAATATACATTTTTTGCTTACCATTGATAAGGGCCAAAATTTATGACAAACCTCGTCCCTAGTAACAACCTAATTATTGAAAACTCTGAGGTGGAATGGGTAGATAAGTACACATATTTGGGCCACGAGATAAGCATATCCAAAGCCAACCAAACATGCGAGATAAACAGAAGAGTTATAATACTCTTCTGGGCGGATTACGGCAAACTTGGAGACGTTTTCAGAGGCGACCTTCCAATATGCTTGAAAAGAAAAGTTTTCAACCAATGTGTTCTACCGGTTATGACCTACGGCGCCGAAACACTAACCCTCACCAACGCTTCTGCTAAGAAACTAAAAGTAGCACAGCGCTAATTGGGGAGGTCGATGCTTGGCGTTTCGTTACGTGACCACGTTAGAAATGAAGAATTACGCAGAAGAACAGAAGTGACTGATGTGGTCGTACATGTGGCAAAACTCAAATGGAGGTGGACGGGATATGTGGCTCGCATGCAATATGACAGGTGGACAAAACGATTTCTTGAATGGATACCCATATGCGATGAAGAGACAGAGGAAGACCACCAACTCGCTGGACAGACGACATTACAAAAATTACAAACAACTGGATTCGTAACGCTCAAGGCAGAAAAGAATGGACTCAACTAGGGAGGCCTATGTCCAGCAGTGGACACAGGGGGCTGATGATGATTATAAATCTAGACATTTTTAAAACTAGAAACTTTTGGTATAGGTGGTCTCATACAAAAATTGCAGCAGAGGCCATGCCTGTCACTTCCGAAACATAAAATACATGCTGTTAAGTTTAAAAAATTGAGTTGCGGCGGCTTGAATTTTTTCAAATATACCTACTATTTAAAAGCGCTCCTACATAACCTGCAGGCTTTTTAAGTTTGTTGCCTACAAGTTTCTAGTGTTGAGTTTTTAAATCGTGAGTTTGACGTTTTAAGAAGAAACACTAACATTTTCAAATTCTTTTTTCTGGTATTTTTTGATCTCTTTGCGCCAAAATATACAAGGCTTTTTGTTGTCCACAAAACATATTTTTATCTTGTGCGTTTCTCTGATCACCAGTGACATGCAATTTGTTTTCTTAAAATGCCTACTTGTAACTTTTTTCGCGTTTGAACTAAAAATTTAAATTTTGGAAAATAGTTTATTTTTATAATATAAATCGGCGTACGAATTTTGGTTGCCATAGCTCTGTTACTCCCGGTGATACAACAATTTTTCCAAAAGAAACCCCAAAGCTGGTCCGACTTTCCTAACTAACGCACTCATCCAAGCCACTCAGAAAAAAAAGGTACTCACCAAATTTGATTCAAACCATCCCGTTATTTTTTGAGTTATCGGTATGATAACGATATATATCCACAGTGTTTCCAAGACAAGGAGGGCCACTGTGGGGATCTCCAAAACGGTAGCAGATACAAACTTCGTTAAATGAGAGAAAAGTTGCGCACGGGCGGTTAGCATCTCTGAACATTTTTTTTTGTTTTTGAGATATTTTGAAAATTTTGGATTTTTTGATTACATATTACTTTTTGCTGGCCTTAACGGTGGACCGACACCAATACCGATGACATTTCGCCACAGCAACTTTTCATTTTCTTTAACGTAGCATTGCTAATTTTGGAATCCGATGTTTCATCTTTGCGGGACCATCATCAACTTTTTTTTTATGATATCTTATTCTAAAAGCCCTTTTTAGTCCAAATTCAGCGATGTGTCACACTTTGTGATTTAGTATTACTTTAGTCTTCCTTCCGACCTTAAGCAAGAAAATTCTTATTACGGACCTGTACATAGTGTTTAAATTAAAGTACTAAGCATCTAGCTATATCAATTACACTATGTCATTTAGGCATTTAATAATAACCCAGTGGATGAATTGAGGGAATAATTTAATAGATTAAACACAAAACAACCACAACAACATTACCAGAAGACCTAAACTTAAACAAAGCAAACGAATACGAAAATGATCTGGCACCAAATATTTTATTATAACTTTTTCTCTTGTAACATAGAAATCTCAATTTTTGTGTATAGTTTACTTTTTATATCACAGCGTTCTATTTTTTTAAATATAAATTGTCTTAGAAAGAAATTTCAAAATATAACCGGAAAACCTTGTCCGATTTTCTTATCCAAGCCAGTTACAAAGGGCAGGTACATGCCAAATTTGATAAAAATCGGCCTATTATTTTTTCAGTTATCTGTCTGATACATAGGCATATATATATATATATATATATATATATATATATATATATATATATATATATATATATATATATATATATATATATACATATATATATATATATATATATATATATATATATATATATATATATATATATATATATATATATATATATATATATATATATATAAACATATAACAATCGAAACTGACCGCGAATATGGGTTCTAGTTCGCGCTCATCGAAAAAAAATTATTCAAAATTCAACAGCCGGGATCTCCCCATTAGCGAATTTTTTCTACGAGAATTCACTAAAAACAGCTACGTTTAGAGCATATCTTCAAATAAATTTCCACTATTTTCCAAGCACATATAGCTCCTTCATACTTTATTCTAAAACCCTAGTCAACATTTGTGGAGTAGTACTGGCAAATTCTTCCAGACCTAACCTTCCCATGTCTTGTTCTGTAGAAAAAACTTGCTGATATACATGATTCTTAACGTATACCCATACGAAGAAATCAAACGGGTTATATCTGGGGCACTCGCTGGCTAGGGTGTTGCCGGATATGAGCTGATTACTTGAGCTGAAAATCTTCTTGAAAGATATTTCCAAACGGCTCTGGAATTATGTGTAGGTACGCCATCCTATGGTATCCAACAGTTGCGAACTCTCTCCAGAGGCGTGTTACCGAGAGCATCCTCCAAATCCTTTTGTGGCAAATATAGGTAGCGTTCTGATGTTAAGGTATGGTGGTAAAGAAACGGTTCTACAATCGTTGAATTGAAGATACCAGCCCACATATTGAAAGCAAAACGGTGTTGACGCCTCAACGTTTTATTTGAGCGTTGATTGGTTTCAGAGCAATAATCAACATTTCTTCTATTGAAAATACCATTATTCGTAATCATGCTTTCATCAGACCATATTATTTGACAGGGAAAATTAAAATTATCCTGCCATATTTTAGTGCACCATTCACAGAATAAGTGACGTCGTTCTAAATCACCTGGTCTGAGCCCTTGATAAATTATGTACTTGTACGAATGTAATATTTGTTTTCGTAAAATAAAATGTGCTGTTGAGTTTGATATACCAATGTTTCGTTCCATCCGCTGGACTGATGTAGCGGGATCCTCAGTAACTGCTAACAAAACATTATGTACTGCTTCCTCATTGCTGGACTTTAGCCGAAAAACTACAGGTTTTTTAAAAAGAATCATATGCTTCCAGGTTTGTCACTAATTTACTATTATAAGTCCTTTTATTTGACTGTCTTCTTTCCGGATCTTTCTGCAAATACATACGCTCAGTAACAGAACAAATTCGGTTGGATGAAATGAAACAGGCCTATATGTCAAACTCTTCTTCGTTAAAAAACATATTTACTAGAAACATTTACTAATTATTACGGAATAAATTAAACAAGAAACTAATGTATCAAAAATAATATTACTGTCAATCCAAATACGGCTATTGTCACATCCATTTATTTTCCAAAGCTTGCTTTTATGGTACTAAACGACAAAGTGTGACAGAATGTTTAATGGGGAATAAAAAGGGATTTCAGAATATGGTATGAGAAAACGAGGGCCGTATTTAAAAAAAAAGTTGATGATGGTCTCACAAAGAGGAAACGTCAAATTCAAAATAGCAATGGTTCCTTTAAAAAAAAATGAATAGCTGCTGTGAAGAAGTGTCATTCGTATTGATGTAGGTCCACCCTTAAAGTCAGAAAAAAACAATCTGTAAAATCGAAAAATCCAAATTTTTCAAAATATCTCAATGCGCAACCTTTCCTCCATTTAACGAAGTCTGTATCTGCTACCGTTTTGTAGATCCCCGTAATGGCCCTACTTATCTTAGACACAAGGTGGAAAAGGAAATTCCGATTTCCGCCATAAAGGTGCGGCGGGATGCCGATGATGATATTAGGTTGACTAGGCCATTCACCCTCAGGATCCCCAGTAGGGATCAGTGGAGGGAAAATGAGGTTGAATTCCAGCCCGCAAGCCTGGTCTGTTTCACCGACGGATCGCGGCTGGAGAACCAACAATCCTCCGGGGCAGGAATATACATCGAGGGCCTGAGGGTGCGCGAGAGCTATGCTCTTGGCGCATATACCACGGCATTCGAAACAGAGGTGTACGCTATCCTGTCTGTGGCCAATAGACAGAATGTGAAAAGGAGTCTCGAGAAATGTGTGTACATCTGCTCGGATAGCCAGGCAGTCTGCGCGGCCAGAATCAGGTCTACACTGGTTCACGAGTGCGCTGACGCGCTCAAAGGACTATCCAGGACAAATGAGGTACAACTAATGTGGGTTCTGGGACGCTGTGGCGTAGCGGGGAATGAGGTGGCGAATAATCTCGCAAGGGTCGGTTCCCGGCGGCCGTTCTGTAGCCCGGAGCCGGCGATAGGTATAAGTAGGAAGACGGTCTCTGTCGCCTTAGACAGTTGGACTGAGGAAGCAATTAAGAGGCACTACGGGTCGGTTGGTGGCTGCAGGTAGGCGAGGGACTTCGTGGAGGGGCCGGACAGAGATAAGGCTGACTGGCTACGCGGAAGGAGACGACCTACGCTTCGCCGCATCGTTGGGGTGCTAACAGGCCACTGCGCCTTTAGAAGACACCTCACATTGATAGGCGTAGAGAGGAATTCCATTTGCCAGTAATGCGGCGAGGATGACGAAACGTCCTACCACTACCTGTGCGAATGCGAGGCTTTTGGGAGTCTTCGAGCACAATTGCTCGGATCGAGGACTCTGCAGAGGAATCAGGTCGGTACAGTCCAATTGAAGACCGTCACGGCCTTCATCTCGAGGTCGAGGCGGTTTGGCGACGGAACCGAGAAAGAGTATAGCATGGTTGCTGTGTTGCTGGGGTTGGCAAAAACGGCTCATGGTGGCCTACTTGCTTTGCGTTGGCCTCCCCATCACTGTTACTACTACTACTATCTTGGGCACACTGTATATATATATATATATATATATATATATATATATATATATATATATATATATATATATATATATGAGATGTTTGGGTAGTAAATGTAGTGGATGAAGTAACGGATGGAAGAAAGGAATGTGATGAAAATGTTGAAATTCGTATGTCAAAATTTAAAGTAGGTAGGTACGAATAGTGATTTTGCAATGTGACTACAGATTTGGATTTAACGTAACAAAATTATGTTAATATACAGTGCAAGTCTCCGTCTTCTCGTACATGTTGTGTAACTTTAGGAATAAACTTATGATTATTATTATTATTATTATATATGAACATGTAAAAATTTAAAATGACAAAATGACTTTAGATATGTATTCTAGGGAGCCTTGCGCTTATTTGAAGAAATTTTATTTAAAATCTCATTTTTCAAAATTTGACTCTCAAACAACATTTTAAAAGAAGGTAGCAAAAAATTTGGGGAAAACATTTTTTAATTCTGTATTTAACCTAGGAAATTATCTTTAGTAAGATAAGTTAGAATATTCTGAATATGTTTAGCTAGATTACTATTTGGATATAAGAACCTCGGTGGTTCAAGGGTAAGAACGTGTGCCTCTGAATCGAAGGGTACTGGGTTTGATCCCAGGGTACTCCTTTCACTTTTTCAGTACAAACTGTAAAATTAACATCAACCGAGGTTCTGGCATTGTATTTGAGCAAGTTGAATGTCTGCACGTTCCGCCCTTCGGAGGGGGCGTAAAGCCGTCGGTCCCGTGTCCATGTGATGTTGGGCACGTTAAAGATCCCTACCCTCCTTACAGAAAGGCAGGGGTTCGGCAAAATTTCCAGGATAGTGAGGTGAAACTGCTCCCTGGCGTCGGTGATTGGCCATAGTCGCGGAAATAGGCCGACGTTAAAGAAACCAAACACACACACACACACACACACACACACACACACACACACACACACACACACACACACACACACACTATTTGGATATTTTTATTTAAGAATTAAATTGCAGTTTATCTAGCTTGCATTGAATTGCATAATACAGTTAATAAAAGCTTGAATTACCTTTTGTTAGGCTGCAGGCAGTTCTCTTATATAAATTATTATTGTGTTTTTTCAAATGAGATTACAGAAATTCCTGTGTACACATTGTTACAAAGAAGTGTGGATTACTTTTAATTTAAACCAAGTTATCACATTTCCTCTAAAGTAGTTGAAACATGCTTTGTTTTCAAGGAGCTCTTTAAGGAGAATAAAACGATCACAAACATACCCATTTCTTTTGTGATGCAAGCTTTCTAATGTAAATTTTTGAATTAATCCATCTAGTAAACATGAAACTGGTATTGTGCCTTTATAGTAATACAAATTATGTAAAATTATGTGGTATAAAATGAAACGTTTCTCTGAATTTAGCTAAATACAAAATTAACCGACTTACAGAATTCGTGTGGTTTGATACCTTTACGAGTTAAACATAATTTCATTAATTTTAGAGTGTTGTTAATAATCAGTAACCCTAATTGAAGTGTATGTGAGACACTCTTTTATAGTACATTTTACATTTTAACATCCCTACCATTTATGTTAATGTTTTGTAATTTTCAGTATTTTAAAGTATTAATCCCACAGAATGTCCAACAGCATCACTGAAATTATTGTATCAGACATGGAAACCTATATTGCTAATTCATCAAAACATGTCAATTTCAATTCAAAGCGCTGGTTCAATAAAGCTTTCTAAAAAGCAGTAGTTACTAAAAAAAAGTTCGGAACGCAGCAAGTGCGTTATGGTAGTGAATTTTCATTAAAATGTTTTTAATAGCAAATATGTGTGTTTTTTAAGAAAGCAGGCATCAAATTTGATTACCAGTATAACATATATAGTAAAAGCAATGTGCCACGTTTCATCAAAATAACTTTATTGTTTAAAAACGTACAGAAATTTCCGAAAGTAAACTCAAAGTGTAACCGAAAAAATACGTTCCTTGGTCAACCTTATAGGTTAATAGCAAATTGAGCTTTTCAAATATGAAGCATTTAATCAAAATTCGCTACCATAACGCACTTGCTGCGTCCAGAATTTCTTAACTTACAAACATGAATTATATTTCGATGGAAAATGCAAAAACATAAGGCGTTTTCGACTAAAAAAAATATTATTTGTATCACCAACAACTTATGGGCCAGCCTGTGATTGTAGAAAGATTTTTTTAAGATGTAGCTCAAGACAGCCTATAATTAATGTATACAATTTTTTTCATATCTTATAGAATAATGGATATATTGAGCTTTATTGATTTTTTACGAAAATTCGACAAAAATTATATACCATTAAACGATAAACTTTATAGCTAAGGCTACTGACAAGCATCAGAGAAAGGGTCTATTTGAAATGAATTTTCTGGAAATATTTAATAAAATGAAGGACAATGACGGTTGAAACTAAGAATTCAGGGTTTGTAAAACATTTTTCTTGAGACACTTTCTTTCCATAGCCCGTATTAGATTCAAGTTCTTTGCCTAAATGTTGCGAATTTTGACGTCTTAAATTGTCACTTTGACGTTTTGAGGAAAACCCCAATTTATTTTCCTTTAAGTGCCCATAACTTTTTTGTGTTTTGACGGACAGAGCTAAATTTTGATGGGTAGCTCACACATAACGATATAAATCAGCATACCAAATTTGGTTGCCCTTAGTTTGTTAATTCCGGAGATATTTTTTTTTTTTTGAAAAAAAAAACACCAAATTTTCCGGGAAAACCTGGGCCGATTTTCCTGGCAAATGAATTTATCCAAGCCATTTACAAAAGGAAGGTATTCACCAAATTTCATCAAAATCGGCCCATTATTTTTTGAGTTATCGGTGTGATACATATATATATATATATATATATATATATATATATATATATATATATATATATATATATATATATATATATATATAAACATATAGAAATTGAAACGGACCCCGGATATGTGTTCTGGGGGGCCTAACTAGCGCTCATTTGAAGAAATTTTTTCAAAATTCAAAAGTCGAGATCTCCTCATTAGTGAATCTTTTTTAAGAAAATTCACTAAAAGCCTGGACGCAGCAAGTGCGTTATGGTAGTGAATTTTCATAGAAATGATCTGGCACCAAATATTTTATTATAACTTTTTTTCTTGTAACATAGAAATATAAATTTTGGTGTATAGTTTACTTTTTATATCGTAAACCTACCTACCAAATTTGGTTATCATAGCCTTTTTAGTGAATTTTCGTAGAAAAAATTCACTAATGGGGAGATCCCGACTTTTGAATTTTCAAAAAAATTTTGCAAATGAGCGCGAACTAGGACCCCTAGAACCCATATCCGGGGTCAGTTTCAATTTTTATATGTTTACATATATATATATATATATATATATATATATATATATATATATATATATATATATATATATATATATATATATATATATATATATATCACACCGATAACTCAAAAAATAATGGGCCGATTTTGATAAAATTTGGCATGTACCTTTGTTTTGTAAATGGCTTGAATAAGTTCGTTAGTCAGGAAAATCAGACGAGGTTTTCCGGGAAAATTTTGAGTTTTCATTCGAAAAAAATTCTTATCTCAAAAAGTAATAAGCGGATTTTAATAAAATTTGGCATGTACCTTTCTTTTGTAAATGGCCTTGACAAGTTTGTTAGTCAGGAAAATCGGACGAGGTTTTCCGGGAAAATTGTGAGTTTTCATTAGAAAAAAAATTTATCTCAAAGAATGGACCGATTTTGATAAAACTTGGCACGTACCTTCCTTTTGTAAATGGCTTTGATAAGTTTGTTAATTAGAAAAATCAAACAAAGTTTTCCGGGAAAATTTTGAGTTTTCATTTGAAAAAATTTTTTCTCTTAAAAAATAACAAATCTATGATAACCAAATTTGGTAGGTAGGTTTACGATATAAAAAGTTAACTATACACCAAAATTTAGATTTATATGTTACAAGAAAAAAAAGTTATAATAAATTATTTTGTGCCAGATCATTTCTATGAAAATTCACTACCATAACGCACTTGCTGCGTCCAGGCTTTTATTTTTTGAAATAAAAATTTTTTTAGAATGAAAACTCTCAACATTTTCCCAGAAAACCTCCTCCGATTTTCCTGACTAACGAACTTGTCCAAGCCACTCACAAAAGGAAGGTACGTGCCAAATCTTATCAAAATCGGCCTATTATTTTTTGAGTTATCGATGTGATATATATATATATATATATATATATATATATATATATATATATATATATATATATATATATATATATATATATATATATATATATATATATATATATAATTTAAACTGACCCTGGATATGGGTTCTAGGGGTCGTATTTCGCGCTCATTTGCAAAAAAATTTTCAAAATTCAAAAGTCGGGATCTTCCCAATTAGCGAATTCTTTCTACGAAAATTCACTAAAATTTGGCCTCCAATCTTTACCGGTGTGCCAATAGCCTCCAATTTCATTGAAGTGAATCGAACCAACTAGTGTCTCACGTGCCTCGTAGTAGCTGGTCGGCGGTGCCATACCAAGTTCCAACTAACGAACTTCATAACTGGGCGGCGTTGCCAGAGCAACTTTCAACTAACACCTTATTTATCAAACTACATAAGAATATAGCGTTAATTAACCATACAGGGAGTCACTTTTGAAACTGACGTTTAATTAAAAGAGTTAAGTGGTAAAATAAGTACGTTGAACTAAAACTATGCAATTTCAAAAAATATTTCTGTGATAATTAACAGGTTAAAAAATGTTCAAGGCATCATTAAATACATTACAATTATTTTACAAAAAAAAAATGTTGGTTGCTTGTTCAGCAAGTTCTTTAAAAAAAATTGACAAAAAAAAAAACAAAGTACATTATTTTGCATTCACAATTACAGAAAAAAGAAAGCTGTGTTGACTGAGTAAATTGCATAACAAATTTTTGATAAATTTTTTTAATTGAAATTTTTGCGCCGAAGCCTAATAATCGTTACATTATCTGTAACCAAACCGGATATAGTATTGTAATTACACCTATAGATGGTTTTGGCCTTCACTGAGTGAACATTTTTCAAGAAGAAAATTTTGTCAAGCTAGCTGAATGAAATTATCTTTTTGAAAAGGTTTACTTTTTACATTTTTTTTTACTTTACTCGAAGGTTCCTAGAGACCTTTATTAAACCAAAATTCACAGACGCATAAAATTTGCCATATTTCCCGCAACCAAACTAGACATAATATTGGAATCTCCCTTAAAGAACTTTTTAACATTGGCCAACTGATCATTTTGCAAAAGGAATTTTTTTCCGGTTAGGGACAGCCACGTCAAAAAAATCACCGAATCATAAAAATCGTCATTTTCACCGCAACCAAAGTAGACATACTATTTTGTATTCTTACTTATAGAACTTTTTAACATTCGGTAACTAATTATTTTGCAAAAAGAAAATTTTGTTCAGTTAGGGTCCTTCATGCGAAAAAATTCACCGAAACTTACAAATCGCAATATTCACCGTAACCAAAGTAGCCATACTATTATATTCTTACTTATAGAACTTTTTAACCTTGGCTAACTGATCATTTTGCAAAAACTAACACTGACGAGAATACTCCAGAAATATGGCTACAGCAAGACGGCGACCCGCCTCACTATGCAAGAGATGATAGAGCCTACCTTGATTTGATTTCTTCAGAAAAATGGATCGGCTGACGGGGACCCGTTGAATGGCCAGCCCGATCGCCAGATATGACTTCACTTGGTTATTTTCTGTAGAGATATTTAAAAACAAAAGTGTTCGTAACTAGGTAAGGCAACATTGATGATTTAAAACATCGTATAACACAAGAGATACGACAAATTTCACCACAAATTATACATAATATTCAGGAAAAATCTATTTCCAAGGTTGCGAACTGTCAAGTAGTAAATGGGCATTACTTCAAAGAATAGACAATTTGCATTTTTTTGCTTATCATACCTGATAGGCTTCCCACAAAGATGATTTTTTATATTTTTTCCATTTTACATACTACAAAAATAACCATGCAAAAAATATTTAAAAATGCGAATTTCATAATTGATTTCAAACATCACTCACTATTTTGCCGCCATGATCTAGGATGTCACGGTACAGTACAATAGTCAACAATGAACCCTCTTCTCTGTGTTTACATCCTGTATTGGAAGTTATTGACTGAATCTTGGCTTCTGCACGTGATTCTATTTAATAATATGAAAAAGAAAGCTTATATAAATACTGTATAGTACCAAAGTGTACAAATACGACTATAAAAACTCCAGAGAAACTATTACTTCCACATCGTCACAACGTGTGGTAATATCGCATCGGCAACAAAAATTTCGAATTTTTTTTTCGCTTAAACGTTGTAAAAAGTATCAAAACCTATAGGAAACATGATTTGGGAACGAATTTTTTTGTCAGTCGGTCCGTCAGTCCGTCGGTCTGTCGGTCCGTCGGTCTGTCGGTCTGTCTGCCTGTATGTATGTTTGTAGCCACGATAACTTTAGAACGAATTGAGATATCGTCTTCAAATTTAGTATACGGTTAGCACCCGGCAAACGAACGGTTCGGATTGTTTTTGGCGGAAATCGCTACAGTGGTATGGGATGAATCGGGGGTGATTTGGTGAAAATTGACATTTTTTCGTTAAAAGTTGTGTAATATTAGGTTTTAGGATTTATTTGTTATAAAATTTTTATTTCATCAAACATCTGGCATGTGAAGATTGGAACCTGTGATGAGCACTGATAAGTACACTTGGAGAACCCAAATCACCACAAGACATTTTAGAAAAGACATGACGATCGTTTTACTAACCAAGTTAGCGTCATCAGAGGATGAAAAAGTGTCATCAGAATTTTTCATCCTCTGATGACGCTAACTTGGTTGGTCAAACGATCGCCAGGTCTTTTTTCAAATGTGTTGTGGTGATTTGGGTTCTCCAAGCGTACTTGAATATCTGGTATTCTGTGCCGAAATTAGATTAGCGGTTGAATGTGTGGGTGTGGAATATTGTTCACAAAATTGTTGAATTTTTTTTGCTAAAACGGCGTAAAAACTCAAAACATATAGAAAACTTTATTCTGGAACGAAAATTTTGTTGTCTGTCAGTCTGTCGGTCGTTCTGTCAGTCGGTATGCCGGCATGTAAGTCTGTCTTTTAATAGACGCAATAATTGAGATATCATCTTCAAATTTGGTATCCAGTTAGCACCCGACAAAGGAATGCTTCGAATTGTATTTGGGTAAGATCGTTTTAGAAGACACGGGCTAAATAATGGGTGATTTGGTGAAAAATTACATTTTTCCAATAAAACTCGAGTAATATCACGTTTCAAAAGTTTATGGGCACAGGACTCCAAATAATGTTGTGGTCAAGTCATGGTCCCTAAATTCATTCCATGAAAATGTCTTGGTGAATTTGCAGTTTAACTCCCGAACGATTTTCAAAACATCGACTGCTGATAGATAAAGTTTGGTGTCTTAAATGCACGCTGATGCTATTGTTACCTTTTGTTCTCTCTTATTTCCCGAGTTATTCGCATTTAAAGTTGCTTACACATTTCACAGTTTTTTTAACAATTTCCCAGTACGGTCCTGTCTTGTGGAATCTCCTTCCCTCCTAAACATTACATTTGACATAAAGTTGACATTGTGTTTGGGAATCCTTGGAATATTCTAGAATCATGGGGCATCGTGGGACATTGTCATTATAACTGACAGTTTACACGTCGCTTTCAGTACGGCTCTAGTACCGCTGCGCGTTTGGATGCTCTCTTATATTCGGGTATGACGAACGTTATTTGTAAAATTGTGCCTTGTTTACCTTGTTCTGTTAATGACCAGTTGTGTTGTAGTGGCTTATAAGGTGCATGTGTGGCCGTCTTCTTAGTCGGTAACGTTTCATTTGTTTCATATGTTGTTTTTGTGATGAGGAAATTGCCATGTCCGAGGCCGTTAAATTACAAGGTCACAGGTTGCTTACACTAGGGCCGGACCTACATCATGTGCTTGAAATGGTAAAGGTAAGTGTTTTGTAAATTTCGATCGTTTCGTATTAGCTATGGGATGTTCGGCGTTGCTTAAGTAGACGGATCCTGTCCATGCATCGCGAGAGCGGCATTTCCGGACGGTGCCTATTGCTCTAGGGACCTGCCTGGACTGACCTTCCTGACCTGCCCTGTAGGTCAGGAAGGTCAGTTCAGGCAGGCCCCTGGAGCAATAAGCACCGTCCGGCAAGGCAGGTCAGGATGGTCAGATTAGGCAGGCCCCTAGAGCAATAAGCACCGTCCGGCAAGGCAGGTCAGGAAGGTCAGTTCTGGCAGGCCACTAGAGCAATAACCACCGTCCGGCAAGAGAGGTCAGGAAGGTCAGTTCAGGCAGGCCCCTAGAGCAATAAGCACCGTCCGGCGAGGCCGCTCTCGCAATGCGTCGAGTTCGCCGTAGGGATTCTCCTTCCCCCTCGTGTGCGTACAACCACCCTCATTGCATAAACCACAAGAATAATTTCTTGTTCATACCCCCTAAGGAAGTTACGGGACCTGGCATGAATAGGGGTGATGTGCACGGTAGGCAGGTTTTTGGTGGGATATGGCGTCAGGATGTGAAAAAGACAGCTTTCAAGCCGTTTTCTTCGCATTTTCTGCTCATATATCCTTTTCACTTCCTACCCCGCCCAGCACCCCTATTCACTCCTGGTCCCGTAACTTCCTTGGGGGGTGAGAACAAGAAATTTTTCTTGTGGGTTGTGCATCTAGGGGGGGGGGTCCTAGGCACGTTTCTAAAGAAAAAAAATAAAAAGCGTTCGGGAGTTAAACTGCAAATTTACCAATGTCTTTGTGAGGAGAATACATTATCACAGCTATGTGAAAGTTATGATTCATATTGCAGCACTGTTTCTTATTGTCCCAAAAGTGTCTCAAATCACAAAGCAATAGTGCAATGTTATAAAGTGGAATGAAAGGAAAAATGCACAGTTATCTAAGAAAACCGCCTTATATTGTTGTAAAGACCATTTAATTGTAAGTAGCTCCTCATTTTCACAAAGACTATTAGTGATATAATATAATTCTTATCATACGTTATTAAGTTAAGTTGTGATTTACATGTAGAAAAGGTATGTTTCTCTGTTTATATTAAGTATAATTTCACATATTACTCTTGCAATTGTTTAACATGATATGGCTCCGGACTTTAGATTATAATATATTAAATCTTTATACCTACGTATATCTGAAATGTATATTGTGTTTTTTTTAATAATTGAAACCATCTTATAGTTCATAATTTAAAGCTGTATTAGTTATAAGATTTACCTATTGTTTTTTATTATGTATCATACCCTCTCGTTCGTGACCTTACTGTGTGTTAAGTTGTCTTGATAGGCCCCAAGGCATGAAATATGTGTCCCTGTACAATCCCAAATAATTTAAGGAAAGAAAAAAATAAGAGTAGTATATGTGTGCATCTATGTATATGTATGTGTAGATAAATTGAGTATTGTATACATAGCTTAGCTATTTTTGAATTTAGAAAACCTTATGTAAAATGTAGTGATCTGACGAATTAAGAAATTAAATCGTCAGTTGAAGACAGATGGAGACTAAAATATCAGAAAATAGGCGGATGGCCAGAGTATCCGCAGCCAAGACATGACCTCACACACCCACACATATTATTCTTAGTATTGACAACAGGCAAAAATCATGGATATTAATTAACGTAATTATTATGTCTGCTTCCATCAATTATCTGTAATTAATTCAGACAACATTGTTCTATCAAAAACATATGGTGGATTTGAGGTCATGTTGTTGTCATGTCATGAGTTCATTTAAAGCAAAATGTATTAAAATTGCATGAATAAGTAGAGAATATACTTAATTAAATATGTGTTCAATTAGTGTTGACTTAATTACACATACCTTACGGCTTTTGCTCATTTAATTTCAGCACTTATGAAGTCTGGATTTTCACCAAAGAATGATGTCATCATAAATGAGTCAACTCCTGGCAAACTATCTGATTGCGAATGTTGAAAACCTTTGTCTCCCATATTATTATGCACACTTTACACTATTGACTAGAAGAAATACAATAAACGAATAAAATTCAGCACGATGTTGAGGCACAAGGGACAATACTTATACCATAGAGCAAATGTAAGCACGATCTTTATTTATTATCCGACTACGTCACGGCAAATAGCAGAACGTTCGCGTTCACATGGTCATAATTCGAAATTTGTTGATTTTGAAGGCGTTTTTCAGTCCCCTATCTATGCTTTTGGGTATTTTTATGCATGTAGTAATGTTCTTTGTATGAAAAGCTATTAGGTTAATGTTAAATTCGTGCAATAAAAAATCGTGCAAATTATCTATTACTTCAATAATTAGTTTCGGAAAAGCCCTTTAAATGTTTTGTTTATTGTTTTCTCTAAGAATGATGTTATGTTTAATTTTATTTATTTGTTTGAATAAACTGGTAAGCAATTTTTATCCTGCTTTTCAACCAGGAGTATTTTTGTATATTTCTATCTTTGACAGATGACATTTGAAAAATTATCAAATACATTCACAAGTTGAGTAACAAAAAAATGAATCGACGTGTTCGAGCACTTTTAAAACAATTGAAAATAATGGAAATATTGAAGATAGTCAATTATTTTTTTGCACACTGTATATATACAAACATATAAAAATTAAAACTGACCCCGGATATGTGCTCTAACGGGCCTAGTTTTTCAGCCATTTAAAGAAAGCTTTTCAAAATACAAAAGTCGCGATCTTCTCATTTGTTAATTTTTTCTACCGAAATTCACTACAAATTAAATAAGTGAATAATAATTATTTACAGCAAGTGCTCAAATTGAAGACCTTTATCGGCCTGACAGTAAAACTCAATATATCGATAAAAAAGGTTTAAACGTTTTTAATGCTTTCTGGTGTTATTTCGTGGGCGGTAATTCCAATTCGATCTTCCAGCTTCAATGGCGGTTGAGAAAGGTTCTCATAAACCACCATTTCTAAATGACGCCAAAGGAAATAGTTTTATGGGGTTATATCTGGTGATAGTGCGATCACTCTCTGTATCTTCTTCTCCTCACCCATCTCTGCAGAAATACTTGATTTAGATATTGTCTGACCTCAACAGTATAGTGATGTGGAGCACCATCCTACTGATAACAAATGTTGTCTGAGAAGTGCTGGTTATTTGCAGGGTGAGGAAATAAACGAATAGGTTCTGGCAGATTTTGGGGACGAAGGAGTTGTAAATAGCGATCGGCATTCCAATTTGCTCTCAAAAAGAAAGGCCCAATATTTGTTCCTCCAACTATACCCACCGAGGTGTTTATTTTCTGCGGATATTAGGCGTGAGCCTCTTCCATGTAGTGAGGATTGCAGTCTTACCACTACTGACAATTACGTCTATTTACAAAACCGTTGAGGCACATTATTGTTTCATCAGAAAATAATGTGTGAAGAAGCTATTATTAATTCCAATGACGTGCAAAATTTCTTGGGAAAACTCCATATGCTTATTATTAGGCACATCTGAGTTTAATTCTTGGTGCAGATTTACTTTGCAAGGATAATATTTATTGAATTTTAATATCCTACTGACAGGTCGTAAGTAAGCTTTACGGCCAGCTTTGGTAGCAAAGTCCTTTATTGTTCATATACCCTTAACAGGACAATAAGTGCGTTGTCCTCAATTATAGCTGTTCTTTTTCTTCCACATACTGTAACTTTTCTTACGCTTCCCGTTTTATTAACTCTGCGCACAGTTCTTAATAATGTAGATTTTAAAACTGGACATATCCTGTTACAGGATCTTTTATTAAATACATTTCCTTACAGAGATCTCTACCTATGGCCAAAACTAACAATCAGAATCAGAAGTATCAATAGCTCGAGCAACCCAAAATTATGTATTGCAGTAACTGTCAAGGTGACTAACAATGTCAAATTATTCAATGTTTTCGCTGACATATTTGAAATTGGCACGGTATGATAGGATGTCAAGAAACTTTACCTTCGATTTTCTGAAAAATGGTACATTACAAACCCATAAAACACTACCTTGGTGCATGTACAATAAAATATGTATCCGAGAATAACAGAAAATAGAGGCTGTTTAATTTAAAATAACAAGTTATGACGTCATAGATTGAAAAATATGACAGACGGCAGAAATCTCTAGGTGCCATTAAATAGTTTTCCAAATATAAAGAAACCTTTATTGTAGTCAATTTTTAACCCAGTTGCCATACCATTTTGCCAAACCCTGTATACGAGGTCTGGCTATGAAATAACGAGACTGCACACGCAAAAGGCGTCACAAAGATGTAGGGGGGGGGGTGACTAATGCAGCGTTGGATAGCTGAAAGTATCTACTATTCCAGTACGAAAACAAGTTTTAGTCGCTGTGCTAGTATTGTTTCTATAGAGGTTAGAAGCGAACGTGTTTTTTTTCGTTCCGATAACAATGTGTGACGAGAAACACAAGGAACGGATCAATGTAAAATTCTCGTTCAATTAAAAAAAAACTCCGACTGAGTGTTTTAAGTTATTTAAAGAGGCCTACGGAGAAAATTATCTATCTTGTGCGTGTGTTTTCGAATGTTATAAACGCCTTTCTGAAGACCGAGAGAGCACCGAAGATGACCAACGTCCAGGTCGACCTGTATCTCTTCCAACTCCTCAAACAGTGACCAAAATCAATGAAATTGTGCGCAGAGATCGTCGCATGAGCATTCGGATGATTGCTGAGACTGCAAACGCCGCTAAAGAAACTGTAAGAAAAATTATACATGACGAATTGAACATAAAGAAAGTCTGTGCGAAGTTCACTTCAAAAAATTTGACCCGTGGCCAAAATTTAAAGCCATGCTAATCGTTTTTTTCGGCATCAACGGCATCGTGGGGACTGAATAGATTCCAGAGGGTTGAATTGTAAACCAAACTTACTATTTGAAAATTTTGGCAACACTGCAAGAGCAAGTTCGTGAGAATCGGCCGGAGTTGTGGAAAAACGAGTCGTGGATTTTGCACCAAAACAACGCACCAGTCCATAACGGGCTGTCCGTGAAGCGTTATTTAGTCGCTAGAGCCACTCCAGTGCTAAAATACGCGCCGCAATCGCCTTATTTAGCACCCTGTCATTCTTTTCTGTTTCCGAAGATCAAGTTTGCCTTAAAAGCAACCCGGTTCGATTCGATGGAAGAGGTGAAGCGAAAATCGGCGGAGCTCCTAAATGCTCTTATAAAAGAAGACTTCCAGCATTGCTTTGACCAATATAAAAAACGAATAGAACGGTGTGTAGCAAGGGGAGCGGAGTACATTGAAGGGGAGCATTCGGTTGTAGAATAATTTTCAAAATAAAATTCTTTTTCATAAGCAGTCTCGTTGTTTAATAGCCAGACCTCGTACTTCTAAATATATTTATATACCGAAGTGTTTTCCAATTACTATATTCCATCATTTCAGAGAATGGGTATAATAAAGTCTAATTTGCCGTGACTAAAACTTTGTATTAGCTGTTATTTACCTACTATAAATTATAGTTGAAGGTAGGTAACCCGCTGCACCTAACGACATTTGTACTTCAACCCCGCCTGTACATTTCCATTAAGTTCTGCTATTAAGGTTGTTTTACTGATATTGAGGTATTATTTCCCACATATACCTCTATTGCATGCAAAACTGCACTCTCTTGCCAACTGCAGGTGTTTTATGTGAGTTAGTATGTTCGTAAAACATTTTATCATTATTATTAGTTTTAACTAAAGCTAAGAACCTAGGTAGAGTACGCGCAGTATATGGACAGGGTGGGCCAGGTTGCTCACTTTTAAAGAAAAACTATTATTTCTGCACATAAAGGGTGCTGTAGAATTTATTATTTTTTGATGCTATCCAAAAATGCGAGGGAAAGTGGGATTGACCTCCTAAACAAGGCGCTCAAATTCGGTGTGCAGTCACAAAAATACAATCTAGTAGATGCCATTGCTAGTACGGAAACAGGAAGTGAAAAATTACTTGAGGCCTTAAAAAAACTTTATTCAAGGAGCATATAAAGCAAACATTTCAAAAAATTAGAAAGAAAATAAGTTCATTATGAACACAAATTTTAATGAAATTAAAACAGATAAACGGTGGCGAGAGCTAAATTGTTTCTATGTTAAAGCAGATAAAGGTAATAGAGTTATGATTTTTGACAAAAATGATTCTAAAAATAGATTTAATAATGCAATAGAGACCGGATCATATAAAAAACTAAATAAAAGTTGTCTACCAAAAATATGGGATTGACCTCGGACAACGGGCTGTAATTTGATTTTCAGTCACAAAAATACAATCTGGGAGATGTCACTGCTGGTATTGAAACAGTAATTAAAAATTACCGCAGTCCTTAAAAAAACTTTATTCAAGAAGCATGTAAAGAAAACGTTTCAAAAACTTGAAAGAAAATAAGTTCATTAAGAACACAGATTTTAATCAAATGAAAATAGTTAAACGATCGCGAGAGCAAGATTGGTTTTATGTTAAAGCAGAAAAAGGTAATAAGGTTATGATTTTGGACAAAAACGATTACAGTGTTAATAATGCAATAGAGGCAGGACTCTATACAAAACTGAATAAAAATTTCTATTAAAAAATGATTTCGAACGTTAAAAACAATTGAAAGAATTGCCACAACCTTATAACAAAAGACCAGGGAAAAAGTGTGCAAGTTACAATTGCAAAAGTCCCTAAAAATATTGCCTCTCAAAAATTCAAAAACTAGATAAATCGATGAGACCTATTGATTCGGCTATAAATTCTCAGACATATTATTTAGCGATGTTGTTAACAAATGAGTTTAAAGGCTTACCTATCAAACAAATTTTTTAGTATCAAATTTACATGAATTTATTAATACAGTTAAAAATGTTAAAATTGTTGTATGCGAAGTTTTGATTTTATTTGATGTAGCCTTCTTATTTCCCAGCGTGCCCACGAAACAATCGCTAACGTATTTAAAACAATTGTTTAAAATAAGCAACATAAGTAAAGTGGTCTGCAATTAAAATTTAGCCGTAACAAATCTTTGTATGAAACAAAATATCTTTCAATTTAACAATGAGTTTCTTGAACAAACCCAAGGCAAGGCAGATGCCACCCCCTCCCCGCAGGAAGTAAATGTCACCAGCCCCGTAAAGAACACGTTCAGAGCAGGGGCAAATATGACCAGCCCCGTGACTGAAAACAACACCATTCAAGATGGGAGCCCATAAATGGCCGATTGATAAAATTTGGTAAGTACCTTCCTTTTGCAAGTGGTTTGGATAAGTTCGTTAGCCAGGAAAATCGGACCAGGTTTTCCTGGAAAATTTTGTGTTTTCTTTCGGAAAATGTATATCTCCGGAAATAACAAAGTGAGGGCAAGAAAAATTGGTTCGCTGGTTTCTGTTATAAAGAGTATTTTATGCACCAAAATGTATACCTCTACGTTAAAAGACAAAAAAGTTATAGGTAAGCCTCTGATTAACAAAAACTTAAAAGGTCAAAACAGATAATTATGGTAGTCGTATTAATGTAAGTGAAAAATGCGACAAGAAATGCCTAACAAGCTCCTAGATCTGTGTCTAAGTCGTTATTTTCCTTCATTTCGTTAAAATATGAGCAAAAAATCCATTGGAAATAAAAATTGTTTGGCATAAATAATAAAGACGGTGGAAAATTAAAATACTCCCGTATATACCTGCTAGTACATACATATTTCATGTCGATGGTGGTGCAGTGGTCTAATCGGTTGCATCAGATAATTGAGTCATATAATAAGGCTAGTTCAAATCCTAGTTAGTGACTTCGCTTTTTATAAATTTTTTTAGCCTTTCATTTCATCTTACCGTTATCTGATCGGATTGTTGTTACTCCGATGAGTTTTTAACCGAGTTTTTGTAGAAAAAATTATTTAATAAAGAGGACATGAAAACTTTTAAGACTTAATTCAATTTGCATACAATATCGGGTTCTTTGGTCTTGCCCTAACTTAGTGTAATCGTTCCATATAATACAGCCATAGACTTTTCCCGTGGCTTCACAAGTGATTGTCTTTTTTCTGCAACCGATTTCTATTTTTATTGAATTTTCTTTAAAAAATTCACTAATGAGAGTACCTTCCTAAGTAAAGAATGGAACTTGTGATGAGCACTGATAAGTACACTTGGAGAACCAAAATCACCACAACACATATTTTTAAAGACCGGACGATCGTTTCACTAACAAAGTTAGCGAGCGTCATCAGAGGATGAAAAATTCTGAGTAATTTCCTTTTGCAAGTGTTTCGTTAGCCAACAAAGTCAAATCGTTTTTTCGAAAAAAAATTGTATTTTCTTTCGAAACATTTTTATATCTTCATAAGTAACAAAGCTATCGCAACCAAATTCTTGAAGCGGGTTTTTGTCATAAGACGTAAATTATTTACCAAAATTTAGGTCTATAGGTTTAAAGACAAAAAAGTTAGAGGCATTTAAAGAAAAATTGTGATTTTTCTCTTAAAACGTCAAATCGATTTGAAACGTCAAAATTGGAAACATTTAGGCAAAGACCTGAAACGAATACGGGTTATGTAGATAAAATCTAGCAACGAGACTGTTTTGCAAACCCTTCAATTTCAGCTTCAACCGTAATTGTTCTTTTTTCTAAAATATTTGCAGAAAATTCATTTCATATAAACCCTTTCGCTGATACTTTTGCAGTAGATTCAATTATTGAGTTTATCCTTTAGTGGTCTATAATTTTTAGCGAATGTTCGTAGAAAAAATTCGTTAACGAGGAGACCACTTCTTTTGAATTTTGAAAAGATTTCTTCAAATGAGCGAGAACTAGGCTCCTTAGAACCCATATTCAGGTAAGACTAGATGCATTCTCGCAATAACTAGAACCGTAGACCGGTTTCGCTCTCATTAGAGCTCTTCAGTACGGCATACTAATTGTACCAAAAATGCACCAAAAGTAATACGGCTGTAGTATAGCCAGCCTTAAAATACTAAGTGAGTGGTGGACGTGCCGCTACCTAGTTGCGGAACCAAGTAGTATGTTGTGTTATTTGGAGCTGGCGTGACAACATACTATTTGGTTCCGCAACTAGGTGGCGGAACGTCCACCACTCACTTAGTATTTTAAGGCTAGCTATACTATAGCCGTATTACTTTTGGTGCATTTTTTCTACAATTAGTATGCCGTACGGAAGAGCTCTAATGAGAGCGAAACCGGTCTACGGTTCTAATTGTTGCGAGAATGCATCTAGTCTTACATACTTTATCCCTATATTGGGGTAGAAATGGGCCAGGGCTGACAACTTTCTAAATTGTTAGTTAGTTGTATATAGTCTCTATTTTTTTAACACTTTGTGTTATTTGGAGCTGGCGTGACAACATACTACTAGGTTCCGCAACTAGGTGGCGGCACGTCCACCACTCACTTAGTATTTTAAGGCTGGCTATACTATAGCCGTATTACTTTTGGTGCATTTTTGCTACAATTAGTATGCCATACTGAAGAGCTCTAATGAAAGAGAAACCGGTCTACGGTTCTAATTGTTGCGAGAATGCATCTAGTCTTACATACTTTGTCCCTATATTGGGGTAGGAATGGGCCGGGGCTGACAATTTTCTAAATTGTTAGTTGTATACAGTCTCTATTTTTTTAACACTTTGTGTTATTTGGAGCGGGCATGACAACATACTACTTGGTTCCGCAACTAGGTGGCGGCACGTCCACCACTCACTTAGTACCATATCCAGGGTTAGTTTCAGCTTTTACCTGTTTTCATATATACAGGATGACGCATTTCTACGGTAAAGCTCAATATATCCCTTATTATACAAGGTACGAGAAAAAATTGTATTTGTCAATTATAGGCTGTCTTGGGCTGCATCCTACGAAATTAGTTTAACAATCATAGGTGGCCGATAAGTTGTTGGTGACACAAATGTTCTTTCTTTTTTTACTCGAACACGCCTTATATTATTACATTTTTACATTTTCCATCGAGCTATAATGCGTGTTTCTAAGAAAAAAAAACTCAAGACGCAGCAAGTGGGTTATGGTAGCGAATTTTCATTATATGTTTCAAATTTCAATAGGCTAATGTTCTATTAACATTCGTTGGTTAGGAACCAGTTTTTTCGGGAAAATTTTGAGTTTATTTGCGATTTTTTTCTTATATTTTCAAACAAAGCTATTTTGGCGAAATGTGGTACATTGTTGCTACGATATAGGTTATACTGTTAACCAAATTTTATGCCTGCTTTCTTTTAAAGAAAAGAAAGATTTGCTGTTAAAAACATTTTTATGAAAATTCACTACCATTACGCACCTTCTGCCTTTAGACTTTTTGTCAGTTCTACCCCACATATCGCAAACAACGGCGAGAATTCACGCCCTATTTAATTTATATCTCACGCTCAAGTTACTTATATTTGATCTATTTATTTATTATTTTATTTTAATTACTATAAGTGTCAATACATTTTTTTCATCTAGCCAGTCATTAAGAATAGTAAAAGCAAGTTACAGATGACACAAACTTCGTTAATGAAACGATCGTTAGGTCTTTCAAAATATGTTGTGGTGGTTGTTCTCCAAGTGTACTTAGCAGTGCTTCTTACAGGTTCCAATCTTTACTTGCTGTCCAAAAAACTAAGATTTTAATCGGTGGGCCACCTTAAACGTTATTGGGCTCGTATATGGCCACTACAGTTACCTGATCCATACAATAGCGCATTTCAAAACTACTAAAGAAAGCAGTGATATCAACACGGGAAATATCAGGCGTATCTGCGTGAAAAATGATAGCGACTTGCTGAAACTTTTACAATGGATCAGCTCAATAGAGAATTGTGCTGCTAGTGGTTACTGAAAGTTGCAGATTTGTGTTTTCGCTATGAGACATAAAATGTGCGCTATTATATTGCCGTCAAAGACTGGCTAGGAAGAACTTTCTGAAAACATTAATCATCTCTAAAACGTTTACATTGTAAAAAGTATTTTCTAGATAAATTCCGTACGCTACCTTTCAATAAATCCTTTTAGGTAAAGAATTCACTACTTTAGGCTGTATAAATATTTTGAATTCTTCGTCCACTTGCTAAATTGCTTGTAATATATAAGGTGATGCAAATAATATTGTCTTATCTTTTTTTTTGAAAAAAATGCTAGAAAAGCTTTTTGGGCTTTGTCTATTTCAGTTCACGTTGTGAGTGGAGAATTGCGTGTTAACGAGTTTTCGTTGAAAAAAATCGCTTTTGAGAAGAATTTGAATTTTGAAAACAATTCTTTCAAATGAGCTACTTTCAGTCAACCTGCTAAATAAATGTATAGTGTACATCGCTGTCCCACTTTGCTTTTTAATAAATATTTGTTTCGGGGAGGAAATATTTCCTGATCAGGCTTAGTTGGCTAGGGTGATTGCTTTGTACAAAAAGGGGGATGTCAACTTTTGTGGAAATTATAGACCTATATCAGTGTTGCCGGTAATTGGAAAAAATTTTGAGGCTCTGCTTAAGTCGAGGCTGGTGAATTTTATAGAATCAAGGTCGATTCTGAGTGGAAATCAACATGTCTTGGTGCAGGAAAGTCAACAGTTACGGCAATGATCGAGATAATTGAGACAATTTTGGCGTCATTTGAGGATATGGAGGAAACAATGATTTCCACTATAGACCTGAGTAAGGCGTTCGATTGTGTAGATCACGATATGCTTTTGATGAAGGTGCATCATTACGGTATAAGAGGCATTGTGTGGAAGTTGCTTAGGTCGTACCTTGAGAACATATATGAATTAGTGGACCTAAATGGAGAAAAATCGTATCTAAAACTAATGAAACAAGGTGTTCCTCAGGGGTCTATATTGGGCCCTTTGTTGTTCTCTCTCTCTCTCTCTCTATATATATATATATATATATATATATATATATATATATATATATATATATATATATATATATATATATATATATATATTAACGACCTAATGAACCATTTCCATCGCAAGAATATAATAGCTTTTGCAGATGACACTACCCTCATAGAAAGAGCTGCGAAAAGGGACGTGTTGAACAAGAAAACATTGGCCGGCCTGGATGTTGCTGAAGCTTGGTTTGAGGCAAACAGTTTGGTTGTTAATTCTTACAAAACCCAAAAACTAATCCTTACCAGCAAAAAGTCCCCTGAACATGCTACTATTTTACTACCGGGTTTTGTAGTTGATGACACGTTTTCGTGGATTCCGCACATTGATGCGTTTTGCCTTAAGCTGTCAACTGTCATATTCTCCGTAACGAGAATAAAAATGGTTGTGGGAGAGAGTGCAGCATTGTTAACATACCATGCGCATTTTCATAGTGTGGCGACGTATGGCATCATCCTTTGGGGTGCTGTGGGTGGTGCATCAAGAGTCATCCTGAAGCAGAAAAAAGTGATGAGGGTGTTACTGGTGTGCCACAAACGACAAGTTGCCGGGATTTGTTTGTGAAGTACAGAATCCTTACCATCCCGTGCGTGTACATTCTTTGCTGTCTGTGTTATCTCCACAGTCACCAAAGTGAATTTATTAGGCACTCAGACCTTCACTGCCACAACACAAGAAATGGGGACAAATTCATCACACCAAGGCATCGCTTGACAAGGTTCCAGCCTTCCTGTGCGTTCACTGGCGTTAAATTGTATAACAAACTGCCGCTGGCTTTCCAGAAACTAGAGAATAAGATCTTAAAAAAAAAACTATAAACAACTTTTTATTAAAAAACGCTTTTTATTCTGTGGATGAATATTTATCCTTGTCGCTTTTAGTCATGTTTGTCAAAGTGTCTTACAGTTGTGTTGTAACGGTTTATTAGTTGTAGGTTTTATTGGATCGTCGTAGTCTTTATGTGTTGTTTATACTTATATTTTAGATGTAGACATGCCTTGTAAACTTTGAAGGTAATAAATATGTATGTATGTATGTATGTATATATATATATATATATATATATATATATATATATATATATATATATATATATATATATATATATATATATATATATATATATATGTATGTCGTTAGAAGTTTGTGGATTTTTGGCCTGAATAAAAATTTTAAAATTTATAATCAGATATAATTGATTTTCTTTAACTATAATAGTTTTATATTTCTAGATCTTACAGTTATACCGAAAGTGGTCATTAATTTTTAACTGGAAATCCTGTATAGATTTCCGAAATCTGCAGCTAGTTTATCTTTACAAAATAGGCTGTAACTCCTAATTCGAATTAGACCTATTTCCCACTATAAAATCGAACTAGCGACGAAAAGTGCTGCAAAATGGTATTACATATCCCTATACCTAAGTCAATTCTTTTAGAGTTAAAAATTAAAATATTTTTTACCTATTGCGGGAATGGTATATACCAGCTTTTTGAAACTGATCTTGTTATTTTAAAGTGCATGCATTTTTGCTAAAACAAGTTAAAAATTTAAACAACGATAATAGTGAGAATATAAATACTTTATATACTTCACAAATAAGACCAAACCTCGAATACTGCTCCCACATCTGGGGTGCTGCTGCCGCTTCTACACTCTCTATCCTGGACTCCATTCAAAAGAGAGCTATACGTCTCATCGGTGACCCTACTCTTACCCAAAGGCTGCCATCCCTTGCCCACCGATGTGCCGTTGGTGACCTCTCTCTCTTTTATAAATATCTGCATGGGCACTGCTCAGAGGAGCTTTCTTCCATAGTTGCCCCACCTGCTGCCCCCAACAGATCTACCAGGGGAACAGAGCGAATGCACCCTTTTACTGTCCAGGTCACCAGACATAGAACATCTTGTTATGCCCGCTCTTTTGTCCCGAGGACTTCCAAGTTGTGGAACTCCTTGCCGGCACATGTTTTTCCTTCTCCCCCGAACCTCCAAACCTTCAAGTCCAGAATTAACAAGTTGCCTCTTTCCTCCTTGTCGACACCCACGGTACGATAGTATTTAGGCTGTAAGCCCTCGTGGTGTGTTGTCGAAATTAAAAAAAAAAACTTATTTATTACTTCCACATCGTCGCAACGTGTGGAAGTATTGCATTGGCGACAAAAATTTCAAAAATTTTGTTTCGCCTAAACGTCGTGAAAAGTATCAAAACATATAGAAAATATGATTTGGGAACGAACATTTGTTTTGTATGTCGGTCTGTCGTTCTGTCGGTCTGTGTGTCTATCGGTCTGTCGGTCAATTCCTTTTAGAGTTATTTCAAAGTGCATGCATTTTTGCTAAAACGACTTAAAAATGTGTAACAACGAATATAGTGGGTCTACAAGTAAAAAAATTATTTACTACCTCAACATCGTCACAACGTGCCGAAGTATCGCATCGGCGACAAAATTTCAAACATTTTGTTTGGCTAAAATGTCGTAAAAAGTATGAAAACATATATGAAATATGATTTGGGAACGAAAATTTATTTTGTATGTCGGTCTGTGGGTCTGTCGTTCTGTCGGTCTGTCAATCTGTCGATCTGTCGGTCTGTCAATCTGTCGGTCTATCGGTCTGTCGGTCTGTCGATCTGTCGGTCTGTATGTCTCTCTGTTTGTAGCCACGATATAATTTTAGTAATCATTATCCGTTTTACATGTAAAACTTCCACTGCCGAAAAAAAGATATTCTCCCAACAGATTTTACACCAGGACAATGGCTCGCCTGAAATCTGGTCACGGTAGATACCCAGCAGATTTACATAAAATTGGGATTAGTGAAAGTCCACCCTGCGAATGTAGACCGGATGAGTACGGATATCGGAACCACATAGTGTTTTCATGTCCCAGATACTTAGATGAAAGAGTTCCATTACAGTCGCTGCTTTATAGAAGCGTGGACCAACCCGTTAATCTTATGCATTTGTTGAGCCTAGATAAGTCAATATTGAACAACGCTTTGGTAAAAAATTTTTAGCAAACACCTACAAAATCAACCTCTGTAATGTATTGTGTTAGATTAGCGTTTAGAATTAGAATTAGTTATAACAAATGACTAATACAAAGAAATAAACTGTAAAATAATTAGTTCTCCTATTGTTTTTCCTCGTGTATACCCCTTCTAGCCGTGGCCTTTAGCCTGTTTCTTAGCCTTAATAGGCCTCAAGGCAAGCAATGTGTCCCAGTATACATCCTTATAGAATATAAGGTTACAAAATTAATGATAATAAAAAGAAATCATAAATACAAGACAAAACTCAGCTGAAGAAATATATATATATATATATATATATATATATATATATATATATATATATATATATATATATATATATATATAAGTTTATATTTACCATGTTTATAAGAACGTATATATATTTAAGAAAAAAGATAATTTACAAAATTGTTGACTTGTTGTACACAGTCTCTATTTATAACATTTTGTGTTTGTTGAAACGGCCGTGACAACATACTACCTGATTCCACACCGAGATGGCGACCATATCGTACATCTCACAATGTTCTAGGAGGTTGAATAACTTAGCCGAAATTATATTAGGTGTATTCTCGCTGTAATTAGTATAGCGCACTGTCGAGCTCTAGTAAGAGCGAAACAAAAATTAAACTTAAATTAAAATTATGACTAAATAGTAACATTAAGAGGTTTGTGTGGTCATTTTAAGGTTATGTGCGAAGTAGGTGTTGTAATTGGCTCCCAATTCACTATAAAACAACTTTGAAAAATAAATAACTAAAGCAGGTTACTTTAAAGAATTCCCTATAAATTGGGTACATGGTGTGGGGAAGCGTTTTTCATCATATCGAGATATCGAGATATCGCTTATCAAGTGCGAAGTGTAAATACGTTTTCAAGTGAGTGCTTTAAATGGTCAGAAAATGCCAGTTTTTGGAGCAAAATAAATTTTAAAAACATGATAGAAAGGCACTAGTAACTGTAAGTAATCAGCCTATTATATTTTCTAAGAAAACAAGTGACTCTAAAGGCAAAAGAAATAGAGAAAATAGAGTAAATTTTATGAAATACATGAGGTTTTTATCTCAGTCAAGAATACATATCTTATCAATATAGTAGATATAGGACTAAAGTGATACGCTCAGGCACTTATTTTATTTTATTGTTTATATATGGTCTGATCCAAAATAATGACAGAATTTAGTAACTCACAAAAGGAATACATGAAAAGTTTGTTTGTAAGTCTAAGAGAACAATTTGAAGAAAAGACAGCAGATACTAAAAATCATCTCACTACACAGATAGAAAATTTTAAAGCTGAAATAAACCAGTCAATAGCAACATATAGACTGAAAGTAAAGGAGTTGGAAGATAAAAATCGTAACCTTCAAGAACAGGTGATAAGATTACAAAGAAATACAAGAAAAAATAATATAGTAATTTTTGACGCTGATATAAATGAGAATGAATTACTGGAAACAGTCTTAGATTTATTTAATCATGAACTTAATGTTGCTGTAGTGGATGCAGATATCAGCGACATTTATAAGATAGGCAAAAGCAATATCAAATCTCCCATATTAGTGGAGTTTGTATCGTATCGGAAAAAGCTATCAATTCTCAAAAACTGCCATAAACTCAAAGGAAAAAAAATTACGATTACTCACGACCGTTGCCTTGAAGATAGACAAGTAAACAAGATACTAAATAAGCATTTAAAGAGTGCAAGAAAAAAAGGTTATCAGGCACATATAAGAGGCCAAAAACTTGTAGTAAATGGTGAATTATACAGAGTGGAAGATCTTGTTAAAACAGATAGTGAAGATTCTGAGATTCAACAGGTAGGGCTAGTAAATAGTGCACCATCTACTCCCAATCCTCCGAGAAGGCAAAAAATATTACTAGAAGAACTTGGCTTAGAAGAAAACGACGCACAAGTGTGTGAGGTCAAGAAAACGGAACGCTCCGATAGGTCCAGTAAAAATCTTGCAAGATCAAAGGTACCATCTTCTTCACAACCTGCAAGCAAAGTATCTCCTAAGATAACACGATCATATTCAGCAAAATAGATTTACCGAAACGGTATAGTCAATTAATATATTACCAGTTGCCGTTTTGCTTGCGGCTTTGCCCTGTTTTGGGATATTCTGATTGTCTGTAGTGTCTGTATTTTGCGTTTGTTTTGTCATCATTTCTATTGCATGTGTGGTTTCTTTTATTTAATAGTTGTAATTGTATTATGCATTTTATTATATAGCTTATTATATTTATGTCAATTTTTAGATTTTTTTTTGTATTTATAGATTATATTTATTAGTTGTTATAGATTGTTTGCTTCTGTACGTAACTGATCTATTTTTATTTATGTATCCTAGTAATTGTAGTCAATTGTCTTCCCGCGGAAATAAAATTCACAGACAATGAAAGACTCTTTAAAAGAAACCTCAAGAGTTGGATTTTGAGATGGTCACGCACAAGCGCACGTAGATTAATACATGAAACGATCAGCTAATATTTTCTAAAGATGTTGTGTTCTTTTGTGATGAGTATGTGGGAATGTAGGTATATCTGGATGTATGTGTGTATATATGTGTGTGTATGTATGTGTGTATGTGTGGGTACATGTGGGTACATGTGTGTATGTGTATATGTGTGTATGCACGCCTGTATGTGTATGAGTGTATATGAATATGAATCTGTCTGTGTGTGTGTTGTTCATGTTTCACTCTACTAGATTATGGATTTTTTTTTTTTATTTTTTTTACAAGAATTCCTATCCTAACATTGTGCTTTGTAGGAATGTACATTTATTAGTTATATAGTTTAGAATACCCACGCACAAGTCTCTGACTTTTGTGGGTTCTATGGATTTTATTCAACTTTTATGTAAGAATGATATTATATTATTTTGTATTTTTTGTGTGAATAAAATCATTATTATTATTATTATTATATATAGAAGAATGTGTAATTTTGCAAATTAAAACGCTGATTCTCATAAAAGAATTCTAATGAAATTTTCAAATTGTAATATAATGTTATAAAAGATTGCATATATACATATATATATATATATATATATATATATATATATATATATATATATATATATATATATATATATATATATATGAATTAATAAGTTATTCTATTCAGCACTAAAGAAATAACGTATAAAAACTTACCTACAGGAAGTCACACGGAGGATCTGCAACAACAGACACAATTAGAATGCGTTTTATTAATATTTTTTATACAAATCAAACTACTGCGGTCTAACAAGGTGCGCTAAATAAAAGTCAGGACGCGGGAAATTAATTCCTAATGAGGAGATATATATATATATATATATATATATATATATATATATATATATATATATATATATATATATATATATATATATATATATATATATATATATATATATATATATATATATATATATATATATAGGGCGTAAAAAAGTAGGTACTCTACCAAACTTGAACGTGCGATTGCGTGCATGATTTTAAGAGGAGAAGTTCATAGAAATATAGGTCAGAAAAAGCTTTCCAGAATCAGCGTGTTAAATTTTTTTTCGAAAAGAAGTTAGGGTTTCTTCGCTTTTCTTAAAAGCTGTACATGATGGAGATCTGAAATTTTGCATATCATTCATGCTCTACACGAGTCATACACTGATAGTAGCGACACTAACTCATTCGATATAGTGGCGGAGATACGGGCCTGCCAATAGATTTTGATAGGGTTAAATTCTATGCCACTAGATGTACTCGAATTCTGACTCCACTTTGATAGTTGGCAACTGAATCTGCACAAATAAGATCACTCGCAATTTTGTGATTTGACTGCTCATTTCCGAGATAAATGATGAAATGTTATTTCATCTCCATATAAGGGTACGCCACTGGAAAACAAAAAGTTCTCTATTTTATTCTATACTTTGCTGGAGACATAGAAATTATCAAGGCAAAGAACAATTTTATTTACAATGTTCCTTGAAACTATTTCGTCATGTAGAGTTTTTAAGAGATGTCAAGAAACCGTAATTTTTTTCGAAATTTTAACACCCTGTGTCTTAAAAACTATGCATTTCCGGACCTATGTTTATATGAACTTATCTTCTTAGAAACATGCAAGGAATAGCGTCCTAAAGTATGTCGACGTACTTTTTTAACACCCTGTATATATAAATTTAATGGCCTGGCTTTGTAGACAACATTTTTAAAGTGATTTCAAAACACATCCAGTGACGTCATATCAGGAGAGCGAGCAGGCCAGTAAAAAGTACCACCGCGCTTAAAGCAAACTCAACTTCAGCCAAATATTGCCGGACGCATCTCTTTAAAATGACTGGGAGCTCCATCTTGCTGGAACCAAACTTCATTAACTGGACTGGCTGCAGCCACAGCACGTATAATTTCTTCTAATAATATTTTTCAGACGTTAGATTTCCCTCAATGAAGAATTAACCAATAATACTAACATCTAGTATACAGGCCCATATATAATTTTTTTGTGGTCGCTGGGTTTAAGCCATCAGCATCCAATGCGGATTTTGCTGAGAACAATAACGATAATTTTGTTTATTAAGAGAGCCATGAAGTGTAAATGTACCTAGTCTGAGAAATAAATGTTTCTACTAAAATATGGATTCTCATAATATTACAAAATTCAACAAGCCTCTCAAAATCGCCATCAACAAGTTGTTGTACCAGCAGCTGTACTTTGTAAGCGTGAATTTTTTTTTTTTTTTAGACTAATTGAAACGTGTCACACGTCTTACAACCTAGATATTAATTATAATTAGTTAAATAACACCATTGTTGCATGACTGCACCTTCTCTGGTTGACTTGACTCTTGTCAGTCGATGAAATACAGCGACATCGATTTATCTGGGTCATAGTCAATGAAATGCCACTTCCTTATACAATGGACTTTAGAGTATTCTCAAAGCTGGCCATAGAAACTCATATATTCTCTTCGGGCTCTCTGTTCACATTTGATAAATTCGACTCTCGTTTACGTGCGTACTCCAGATAAAAAGGTCTATATAAATCACGTCGTCCCATCTGGAGCTCTCTTTCGGTAGTTATGGGGTGAGAGAGGAAGCAGCATGCCCATATGGGCTGCCTTTTTTTTAGGACACTTTTTTTGTATTTTTATGAGACAACTGTTGACGACCCCTTAATGAAGACACCTGTTTTATGCTATTGTGAACGTTCTGCCTGGCTAATGTAACAAAACCGGCAGCAATGAACCACCCAGGACTTGGAGCCACTAGAGCCACGCAGAGTCCTGTCATAGTCTATCAACGGTCTGAGCAACCGCGAACAGTTCCACCAACTTTTGAGCAGTTCCTCTGGCCCTGAACAGCATGAAACTCTGCATCTTTACTGGGCCTCCACAAAACCACACCTCGGAAGCAAACGTTAAGTACTTGGTTCATCTGATTTCTTTGTTTTCACTTTAAATTTCAATAACAACTGTTACAGGCAATCATTTTCATATATAACTCTTTGCATTATATAAAGCCATTTTTATTCAATAAATAATAAACTTGAATCTTCATTTTTATCTGTGTGTTCGACATTACCTGGATTATAAGGCCCGAATCCACCTTTTTTTATTTCCATTAAATGTAAGCTCACTGCTGACTAGGTCATTTCCCTATATAATCAAAATTTTAATAACTTCTTTTGTCATTATATTTTAAATAAAATAACCATTAACTATTAATGTTATAAAATTGGCACTGACAACTTGGGCCTAGATCTAAGGACATATGGGGCTGATATTTTGTCACGTCGAGCTTACAAATTAAGATTCGGTTTTCGCCTTAAATTTTGTTGCAACAGTAACTTGCTATCCACAGTACTTAATTTTTTGATGGGGAAAAGGGGTAGTCCATATAAAAGAAGGCTTGCTGTACTTAATGAAGCTTAGGTTTTGTTTCTAATTCTATATTTATTTATATATATATATATATATATATATATATATATATATATATATATATATATATATATATATATATATATATATATATGTATATGTATATGTATATATATATATATATATATATATATATATATATATATATATATATATATATATATATATATATATATATATATATATATATATATATATATATATATATATATATATATAAAATTAACCTTGATACATAGGTTTGGAGAATATTTTGGCCATATATGCTTTCACTTTGTTTCCTGTTCGATTATTTTATTATTTAGTACTTCAAATTTCACATTCATTTCTTCTTTGATACCAACATCCATCCTAATTATATTTTCTTGATTCTTTTGTGCCATTTTTACCATATTTTGATTTATTTTTCCCAAAATGTTAGTCCATTCTCATGATATCTTCCTTATTTCTTACCATATCTTCCTTTTTTACCATATCTTGCCTCATACTAATTAAAAATTGTATTATCATGTCAGTGCTTGGACTGGTTTGTGTTTCTGTTTCTTGCTTTATTCCAAATTCTTCCTCTCTGCCCACATTCTCTAATTCATCCATATTTATTGACATATGATAATTAAACGTGTTATTAAGTTGTGTGGGCGTTCTCTGTATTTCTTGCGATATCACTTCAATTGTATTTTCTTGTTATTCGAGATCTGTCTCTCTCTCTCTCTCTCTTCTACTTTACTTTGTCTGTCCTTAGACGTTGTTGGTTTCCTTCCCTCAGGCATTTTTTTGTTTTATTTGTAAGTTTTTATGTAAACTCGTGTAAGAATTTTCGGGCTCCCACGTTTGGCGCCAATTGGTATGATTAATATTGGGGTGTATGGTATCTGTATTTATTTACTTGTTTTATTGTCCCACGTTTATGGGCGTCAATTGGTATGATTATCCTTATTTACATTGTAAATCTTTGTTTTTTTATTTGTATGATGATTTAATATCGTATAAGATCAGCCTGTATATATGTTTATATATATATATATATATATATATATATATATATATATATATATATATATATATATATATATATATATATTGTATTTTAAAATGGATTTTAATATAGATAGTTTAAGCACAATGTTTATGTATAAATGATGCAAATTGTATCTTTATTTTTGTGATTTTGAGATGTTTGTTTAATAAATGTTTATGACTGTGGTTTTATAATTATTTAATCCTTATGTATATATATATATATATATATATATATATATATATATATATATATATATATATATATATATATATATATATATATATATATATATACTTGCCTTTCGTTAACTCTACCAAATCAATTTACCTTTATCTTTCTAGTTGCCCTGGCACTGCTCTAACTATCCCAGTAGTCGGTTCTAATTTGGAGAAAATAGACTGCTGTATGCAATTAAAAAATTTAATTATATCTGAATATACCCAAAGAAATACGTCCTATTAAACTCGTAACAATTTTTTTTATTTTATAAAATTTTTAGAATAGTATCTTAAAACGCATCCTCTAATATATTAAATTTAAAAACAAATTTGACTATAAATTACGTGACAGGAGTTTTATAGTATCAAGGTTTACAAAATTGATCAATATGGTTTTCAGATTTCAGATTTGAGACACTTCGCGCCCTCTATGATTCCTCTTGTCAACTATTGTGGGAATATAAGTTGCGTTTCTGTTTATAAGTTAACATTCTGCTTTTCCCACAAATACATTTATAGATAGACAAACGGTTGACAGTTTGCCCATCTTTATAATTAAAAATTCTTCCCTTCTGGTTTGATTTAAACAATTTAAATGGATTTTTCGATACCTTGTTTCCTTTCGCTGGTTTTATATGTAAGTCTTGACGTGATTTACTGTTATATTATTATTTTCTGGATGATTTTCTTTCTCTGCAACCTTTAATCTATTTCTTCTGTTACTTACAGGAACAAATGGCTATTGTTTTCACACAAAAATGGTTTAAAATATTTAAGTTATTTCTTAAGAGAAATATCACGCCTGTTTATCGCGTCCTACCAAACAGCAACAACTATTTAAGCGGAAATCCGAAATCGTCAAAAATTAATCTTGAACTCCCTTTCCTGTTTTCACACAGCATGCTTTCTTGAAATTACCTTTTGACAGGTGTACATGGAAAGCCCAGTAAGTTAAAATCTTATAAAATTTAATTAAATGCCTAATAATAGAATGACATTTGCATAAACTCACTAATTCTAGATATAATAGTCATACTTAATTTAAAACGAAAACACTTTTAAATGTTAGAATCTTGGTTTAAAGTCTTTTAACTTAAACACTTTTGTCTTTGATAAAACTCCATTTGGTTTTAATAAAAACACATATTCTTATATAGTCTATATAGAGTGTTTTCATTATATCCTATTCTATCTTATATGTATCTTTTGGGCATAATTCTTTGGTTTTAATTACATGTTTAAAAGTTTAAGCTACACATATATATATATATATATATATTTAGATATGTGGCTTAATTGACCTCTTTACTGAGATAATATCCAAAAATTGTTGAGGTTATAAGTTTTAAAATTGTTATTATTGATAATTTTAATGATTTGCTTTTATAGCTATCATTGCTTACCTAACCAGTACTGACTAACAATAATAAAGAATATGTTTGGTTATTAATGTGTTTTTATTTATGTTTTACTGTGGAGAAAATGCCGAGTGATATGGAGATGGACACAATTTACAAAAAACCCATATACGTCACGTGTAAACTATAAGTATTGCACTTACTGCTGATCTGTGGTCAAGTTCTAGTAATAATATTGCTAAGACCACCCCCCAATATACCCCTGTCTGAGTATTTACTTGGTTTAACCACATAATCGTAACTTTTCTATTAGGTTTTCAAATTCTTAAACTCAATGTCACACTGCTTAGGGCTTTTTATCATAGCAATATATATATATATATATATATATATATATATATATATATATATATATATATATATATATATATATATATATATATATAGTATCGAATTGTTGCAAAAATTATGTAATTATGTACTTATACAGGATTGGTTAAAAGAATCGAAAAAAAAAATTCAGGACAAATTTTTTGATATATTTTTTGCTACAATCTGGCGATATTAATTTTTTTCTAGCGTAAACAACTCCAACGCTGTCAACAAAAAAAATTTTAATGGAAAGACGTGCTAAGGATGTCAGGTTAGATGGTTCAAATGACGCCGTAATTCTGCTTTATGCTGACAAGCATGTTCTATTATCGGACCCTCCTGTTGATTTAAATCGCAAGTTGAAATACTTAAGGAGTATTGTACCGCAAAAATTTTCACTGAAACTAATCAAAAAAGTAAGATCATGTGCCTCACTAGATCTGGGCACACTGCAGATAAGCTACATTTGATTTTTGTATATATATATATATATATATATATATATATATATATATATATATATATATATATATATATATATATATATATATATATATATATATATATATATATATATAGACTATATTTGTTTGCCGTACGTTTGTGATTTCTTATTGGTTTGCGCGGACTGCAGTTTCGAATCGTCCCGGTTCATCATCAGCACGCTACTGACTGTTATCGCTCCTGTCTGGTCTACGTCTGAGATTGTACGTGGCGCATGCACCGTGAGCTTCTATTGGTCGGTTTCCTGTTCTCTGATTGGTTGTGCCTTCGGGCTGTGTCGTGTGTATCGGTCTCCTGTCCTGATCCCTGTCGTTTGATAATTTGTCTATTTGTATGGCCTTTATTAAGTTTTGTTTAAATGTTTGTACTTGGACTTGTTCTGGTATTAATTGTTCCCTATTGTTTGTTTGTTGAATGTAGTATTGTTCCCAGATCTCCATTTTTTTGTGGTCTTTAACATGTTTCATTAGTTGTAATTGGGTGATGTCTGGTTTTTGGTGTTTTGTGTTGTGAATGTGTGTAGCTACGTTTGATTTGTAGCTAGGTATGTGGATTTTTTCTAGTGTTGTTATATGTTCCTTGAATCTTGTTTCTATTGATTTTTTTTGTCATTCCTATATATTTTTATTGCATGTGTTACATTCTATTTGATATATTCCGTTTCATTCATGTGGGTTGTTTTCTTGTTTTTTATTTATTTAGTTTATTATTTTGTTATTGGTTTTGTAGCTCATTTTTAAGTCATATTGTTTGAGTGCTTGTATTATTTTTTTGATGTGATGGTTATAAGTGAATGTTGTGTATTTTGTGTTTGTTTCTAGTGTTTTGTTTTCGGTTTTGTTGATTTGTTTGTTTTTGATATGTTTTATTAGCTTTTCTATTGTTTTCTTGTTGTATCCATTTCTTTCTGCTATTTGTATTATGATGTTGTACTCCTTTTCTCGTTCGTTGTTATGAAGTGGTACATTTAGCATTATGTTTATTAAGTATCTGTATACGGTCATTTTGTGTGTATGTGGGTGTAGTGAGTGTTTAAGTATAGTGATGTCTGGACACATGGACACAAACATATAACAATATAATGCACAACATAAAAACCGATTATAAACACAAATTAGAGAAAATAAACAAAAAACTACACAACCTTAAAAAGAACAAACTAGATAATGTAAACATAACAGCCACAATACACCACCATATATATATATATATATATATATATATATATATATATATATATATATATATATATATATATATATATATATATATATATATATATATATATGTATGTATGTATGTATGTATCGCACCGATAACTCAAAAAATAAACCGATTTTAATCAAAGTTGGTGTGTACCTTCATTTTGTACGTGGCTTGGATAAGTTCGTTATCCAGGAAAATCGGACCAGGTCTTCCGGAAAAATTTTGAGTTTTCTTTCGAAAAAAATTTTTATCTCAAGAAATGATAAGCTATGGTATTCAAATTTGGTACGTAGGTTTACGATATAAAAATCAAACTACTTACCAAAATTTAGCTTTCTATATTACAAGAAAAAAGTTATGAACAATATTTTGTGCCAGATCATTTCTATGAAAATTCATTACCATAACGCACTTGCTGCGTCCAGACTTTTATATTTAAATATATTTTTTAGAATATTCGCTGCTATAACGCACTTGGTGCGTCACAACAAACTATTCGATAGTATGATTGTTGTCGTTCCCTTGCTCTGTTGCGGTGTAATAGACCGGGACGACTGCTATATAGACAAAAGCGACACCTGAGAATATCAGTCTGCAGTCTATACAGACACTCATAAGATAACTTGCAAAACTTTATAAATTAGTGGCAAATGGTGTCATTGTCAGTAACTGATTAAATAAGCCTCACCTAATTGAATCAAAAAGACGTGTCTTGTGGTGTGATATTAGATTAAGGTCAGTAACTTTACTGAAAGCAATTTGATAAGGGTCGATACAATTTGTTTAATTAACCGTCTGACATTGTCAGGCTTCCCAGACTCATCTCCTTTTCAACCTACGTGAACACTAAAATCAAAACTTTAAAACAAATACCAGAATTATAGACACTTGCAAAACAAATAGTGCTGACGACCCTTGAGCGTATACAATAGATCGTAAATAGTAATTACTATATAGCGTGTTTTTCCACAGCGATGATTCTCCAGCCACTGCTCTCATCACATTTTAACTACTAAACTTCAATAAGTAGACTAGGTTTTCCTCTTTACCAAGTATTTTCATGTCATTCATATATACAGGGTTGCGCATAATAGCGTAACAAGGCCATAACTTTTAAACCGAGAACGGCATCGGGCTCAAAATATGTAGAGTTTCATAAGAGATTATTTGGTGGGATTGTCGATATTCTTTGGATCACCATCTTTTTGGCGGGTGACAACCCTTTCATTTCTTTGGTAGACAATTTGCATGTTATTTTTTTCTTATTACATCTGATAGACATTCCACAAAGATGATTTTTAATATTTTTTTAGTTTCACACACTACAAAAATAACGATGCAAAAAAATATTTGAAAATGGGAATGTCATAACTGATTTAAAACACCACTATTTTGCCGGCATGATCTGTGACTTCACTGGGCAGCAATGTCAACAATGACAACGAGCTTGCTTCACAAATGAGTCAATTCTTGGCAAAGTATTTGATTATGCTAGTTGAAAATCTTTGTCTGCCATTTTAGTACGCACACTTTACACTATTCAACCGGCAGAAACACAGTAAACGGATAAAATTAACCACGATGTCGAGAATTAGACGCCCGTACTTATCATACCATAAGGCAAATATAAACACGTCATTTATTCACTATCCAAGTACGTCACAATCGATAACAGAACGTTCGCGGTCACGTGATAAAATTTGAATTTTTTTGATTTTAAAAGTCTTTTTCTGTCCACTACATATGTTTTTTGGTATTTCCATGCATGTAAAAATGTTCTATGTATGAGATACTATTAGGTAAATGTTAAATTCATGTAAGAGAAAATAGATGCAAATTGTCTACTGCATCATGCGACACGTTTTTTAAAAACGCATTCGCGTATTTTTTTTATGGAATTAATTATTTTTGAGTTACCTATGACAAGAGCGAAAACAATCGGCTTTTCATGAAATTTATCTGGGGAATGGTGACATGTCGATATATATATATATATATATATATATATATATATATATATATATATATATATATATATATATATATATATATATATATATATATATATATATATATATATATATATATATTCACTTTTCCTTGACTATTCTTGCAGTAGATAAACTGTTCGTAAGTAGATATTTTGAAACATCTCTTTGGTCTTTGAGAATCCCTCTTCCTGAAGTTTCGTCTGAGTTGGCAGTTTTTTTTTGTAAGACCGTGACCACCAAGTTTTGAAATTAAAAATATCTTCAGATGCAACTTTATGGATGGTAAAACGATTTGTTTTACTGGCTTTCAAAATCAGTTCAATATACTGAATACTGGGGTATAGATTCCATCAACCCTTTTAATCAAGCACTTTATAGTTTCAAAGAAAATGAATGCCCACGGACAGGGAAGTTGTGACTAACACTATCAAAACGTCCACTGTCACAAAGATTCATATAAAATCTTACAACCGTATGGTTTTTATTTTAGCCTGATGGACCCTCACTAAAAAGGATGAGCTTTTTCACTGTCGCAGGTATCTCTGTTTGTATATAGTGTAATAAAAAGCTACATACTTCATTTGGGGATTTATTACCTTCTCCCTCGTGATAGAGATAGGTTTTTAATTTATCACTCTTTAGATCGTGGATACTAAAAACGTTCACCCACAGCTGTCTCATGTAAAAAATTTCCTGAACAGGAATATTCGGGAGAGGCAAGTTTTACATGTAGTCGAAGCAAAAAGCAGCATTTTCATTATCCTCATTTTTAGACCCCCCCCCCCCTTCAAACTAGTATAAAATTTTTTGGCTCTCCTCTTATGTATCATGAGCTCTAGAGCTGTACAACATTTAGCATTATTGTTTAGAAATGTATCTCTTAGTTTGGCCTTAAGCCCTTCACACTGACCGCAGACATCTACTTGCGGCCTACCAAAGGAGTACCCAAAGTTTTAATGAAAATATAAATAGTAGAAGTTCTACTTGACAACATCTTTTAGATTAGAATGTTCACTAAAACACATTTCATGCATTTTTCTGATATTTAAACGGGCATCTATATACTTTCTATGGTCTTCTTCATAGTGTGTCTCTTTTACTTAAAATCTCGAGATTTGCTCATGGGTAAGCATATAAATGTGTCCTGGAATGACATTAGCACTCCTGTTCTGGGCTCCCTTGTCTTTTGGGGTTGTATTAGTATTTAATAACTGGCAGATTCTCTCCAATCTGTTACGTGAAATACCATGGATTGCCATGAAAGCATGTTTGCAAACGTGTTTCAATTCACCATTAATTTTTAAATTGTATTTGTAACAATGATTTCTTTTTAAATTTTCGCGGTTTGATTAACTAATTTTCTCTCTGTAGGCTTATTTTTATTTTTTCGTCTACGCTTAACTTCACAAACCTCGACTAGGGTTTGAATATAGGTATCTTGAGAGTATTTATTCTCAAGCTTGTGAAAATAATCCCAGGTCTAAATTATTACCTGTTCGTTGATGTTTAAATAACATTTGACATTGCATTTACATGTGACACAATTTGGTTTTTGTTGGACAGGTACATGCTTTCCAGTGTAAGAAACATAACGCTCACATTTTACTCGGGCCTTTCGAATAATGTTTCCCTTCTACTTGTCCTCATTCGTAACACCTCGCCTTCTCTTAAGCACTGGTTTTTCTTCAGAACTTTCTGACATTACTATAGATTGCTTAATCACTAAGAATAGGTACTAGTTTCAGAAATGAGCTAATTTTCAACAGATTGCTGAATGAACAATTCGAAAATACGTGGAGATAAACCAGTCAATAATACTTGAAAACAATAATAATTATTGTTAGTTAGGTTAGTTGCCTGTCAATTAATAATTAATTGACAGGCAACTAATCGCCTAGCAGACGTCAGAAGTGTCAACCGGGCAGCAACGCCATGAAAAAATTCCCCGTAGTTTAAAACAAAAACCAGGCAAGCGGCGTCGCTTGACTGGTTTCTGCACTAAAGTCTAAGTTTACTGTGTTGCCTACATACTCTAAAAGCATGGCTTTTGACGTGTATCTGCACTAAACTGTGCGTTTGCCCCTGAAGAATCCCATGACAGCAATAACTCGGTGTTAAAATGAATGGCGTTTGACTGGTTTCTGAAATAAACGATTCAATTGTTGCTTGCATATTTCAAATTCGTTGCGGGAATACATCTGTTTACGGACACCGTGAATAGTTTCAATTCGGTAAAATTCATCTTCTGCGCTTGTTATTACACCTAATAGTTTTATATGATCTAATCAACTTCGGTCTACGTCTGGAATGGGCACTCTCACGGACATGCCGATAGTTCCTGGTTTAAATTTTTGTCTAGAAGTTTGTTGAATTTTCTCTGCTTGCTTTTTTAGACTTTTGAGGCCTGCATGTCTTATCACTCTATCTTCGAGTAAAACTGGGGTTTCAGTAGTATCTTCCAATATAATTAGGTGGTCTTGATAAGCAAAAATAAACTTGTAGTCACCATCCTGTTGTAAATGAGCATCATTTGCAGTGTTTAACTTTAATCAGAATCAGTTTAGAGAAAGCGAAATTTTCCTTTTGAAAATCCGCTAATAAATGTTTTATATTTAAAATATAGTTTGCCAATTATAAACAATAGTTTCGATATGCAGCTGGAAATTAAAAACGACAACGCAGCATATCAGCAAATTAAGTTGAAAGAAACTGGGCCAGTGAAAATGCGATATAGACAGAAATACTTGGATTGGCGTCCACGAGTAAAAATTATTAAACGGGAGATTTAATTGAGTTTGGGATCTGCTTCTACTTGAAGAATTTTCGGTTCACCATGTACCACAGGTTGGGGATTTAAAGCTACCCAATGGTTTTCAATGAAGTACAGTGGAGGGGCTATTGCATTGCAATCAATTTCTTCTGCATGAGTCTGTAATATCCTTGTAACAGGGGCCATGTATAGTGACTTATTCCCTAAATTGACTGGTAATTCCTTGAAACATCGATCAGTTCTTCGTAGACTGACCTTCTTCGGGACACACTGAATAATATATAAAACTTCGCCTAAAACTCTTCCCACTTTGCCTTCGCCTTGGATGATTTGAGCCACTGCATCTGGGGCGATAGGCGCTAACAGCAGCCTGTTCCTTAAAATCTCTCTTCTGGTGGTGCATATTCTCTGAACCATATTCACAAATAGTTGGTCTATATCTCGCTTAAAAGATTGCTCAACGTACAGGAACTTACTATTCACATAGGACACCAAGTCTGTGTTCTGTGCTACTAAACTCATTTGAGCCTTGATGGATTTTCCTTCTTCTCCTAAGACCACAGCAAGCTTGGGATGTTCTGTTTGCCACGCCACACGGTGACACAAAAGAGTCATTTTAACCAGTGTGAGAGCAAAGGTTTTATCTTGACTCTCCACCACTATATACACCTGTTGATTCTTCACATCCTTCACTTTTCTGGCGGAACCCTCATACAACAGACTCAGCCCCTCGTCGCATCGAGTGACAACCGGTAGGTGCCATACTGCCTCACCTATTAAGCTATCAAAACAGTAACCCTCTAGGTAGGGACAGGTCACTCCTGTCTGCAAATGGATCTGGTTATCTTCCAAACGAACATTGGCGACATAATCGGTTAGAGTTATGTCTACTGATGCGATGACGGTCACGCCATGCCATGTTTTTCCATTTTCTACATATGTTGCCCCTGTACAACTACCATCTATGGTTACGGTACCTACTAGGGTCAAGGATGCGTGAGTGGTGCCATTTTTGACTAAGGCACCAATCACTTGATTGAACAGCTTTATGGTGCCAAATCTGTGCGCATCTCGGCACTCCTGGCCACCTAGTTTTACTATCTCGGTCGAAATGCCCCCATCCACCAGTGAACTATGGGAATGCATTCCACAATACGAGATAATGCGCGTCATCTCAATTAGACACGTATATATCTTTTGCCTCTGGATCTCGTTTCTTTGGAAGACTCTAGCCTCGGTCTTTTCCACTTCATAATCTTCTTGACCTCTTGGACACTCTGCCACCTCTCGAACTGATACTGCGGTAATGTTGGCTTTCGGATCGTTGCAGTCGTAAGCGATGAAAGTCTCTGCTTGGCGACATACCACAAGGATGCACATTGTTCTTAGGAGACCGCACTCACGAAACATGCCTGCTAAACTCTAGTCCGTTAAGGCAATACTCTGGATCACTAAGTCTATATTAGTTTGCACTTCAAAATTATCCTGGATTATAGCTACTTTTTCTAAGTTTGTCTTTGGATTCGATATGTTTAACTGTCTTTAGGTTACCGGCACCGTATTTGTCCGCAGCTTACAGTTTATTCGTGCTAGCGCTGTTAGAGATTCGATGAGCAGGACAGTTGCTTTTCTTCAAGCTCACTCAGTTTTACACTCTTTTCTCTTTTGTTTTTTTTTTCCTTTTTTTTGCACTCGCGAAGCTATTTGGTTCCTACCAGATAAGAAAAAAATTAAATGAGCCGGAGGTAACGCTCATGTTTTATTTTACATTTTCCCTCAATAACCTATATGCTAACCAGTTACAATGACTTAGAGAGAGAGAGAGAGAGAGAGAGAGAGAGAGAGAGAGAGAACAAAGGAAGGCCCATATTTAAGGCATTCAACCTCCTGACGCCTACCAAAACATTCTCATAAGATATAATATTTGTTTAACATAGGTGCGGGATGCGCTAGGAAAGTTTTCTCTTCCTTCGTTCTCAAAATGTTATACATTCACCTAAAAAGAAAAAAAAATTGACGACTAAAAATTTTGTCTGGTTTTGAAACCTTTTAAGCTCCAGACGGTTTCAAAATGTATATAGAGGGCTGGAATCAGATGGTGCCCAACCTTTACCTCTGTTTTTCCCTAAAGTGCAGCTGGCCATCTTTTAAATCGCCTCTGGGCAGCTGGTTTACGTCTGGGGCGGGAAAGCTGAAAAACAATAATAGGTTGTGGAAGCCTAGTAGGTATATATGTATTTCTCCGCTATGCTGTGAGAGTAATACTATATCCATTTAAATTCTCCCTCTAAGATCATCCTTGTACTATCTTACTACCTCATGAAAACACTAAGTGTAACCAAACCAAAACATGATTTCCACAAGGGAAGAAAAAAAAACAAAAATTCATCACTATTAGTTCATAGTACCGTCCCAGCATAATAATCAAACTATGTTGTGATCCACTGCTAGCTCACGGTAGAAGGGCACACTCAATGTCCTTCTCTCATATATCTGCCCAAAACCTACTTATCCCTTTCCTTTTTAACGACTTAAGTTTTGTACTAGCTAACGGGAGAAGGGCGCACTCAATGTCCCTCTCACAGACATCTACCCTAGACTATCTGTGCGCTGCCCGATCCTTAAACAACTTTGTCATTCTGGGCTCTGCCCATACCGCTGTATGGGTTTACGTTCCCGCTGGCTTCGTCTATATTGAAAATAATCCAGTCTTTCTGGAGCCTGACGAGTTCTCGCTTGAGGTTGAGGGTGACTCTCCCTTGACATGTCTTCAATGTCGTCTGGTGGGCACGATATTCTCTCCAGTGACCTTTCACGGGATTCTGGACTGGCATCAAATGTTACTGCTCTCCTACCTAGCAAACGAGAAGATCTCCTAGTTAAGGCGATATCTGGGCTCTGCCGGGCGCCTTGAGCTTGATTACCTATAGGCAGCGTTAATAGCGTATCCGGAATCGCAAAGGGTAGTAGGTTGGGTTGTCTAGCCGGCTCTCTATTTAGCTCGCCCTGTTCCCCGTCAAGTAAATTCGTGGGTTCTTCTCGGGTACCCCCATCTTTAGATTCTGGTTCTTCCCTTACTATATAAGGTTTCATGCGGTTGACATGCACCACTTGTTCCTTTCGGGAATGGGTCTTCCTTACTCCGTAGGTTACTGGACCAATAATGCGAACTATGCGGTAAGGACCCACCCATCTGGGGGATAATTTCCTTGAGCCTCCCGTCTCATTCGAGTCATTTCGGACAAACACTAAATCCCCCAGATTGAACTTTTTATCTCTCTTTCCCTTATTATAATGCTGATTCCTCGTAGTCACGGCCTTGTTTGTGTTTTCCACTACCTTATGGGCGACCTCTTCCATTCGAACCAATAGCTCCGTGACATAATCTTCTCCGTATCTTTTCCTATCCGGTCGAATAAACTCATCTATTGGGAGTACACATTTTCGCCCATAGAGCAAAAAATGCGGGTCGTAACCTGTAGTTGAATGGGTGGTAAGCCGGTAGGCTAGTAGAACATATGGTAAAACTTGATCCCAATTACGTTGAGATCTGTCGACGTAGTGTGCTAAGGCATCCTTTAATGTGCGATGAAACCGTTCTACCTGGCCATTAGTCCCTGGAGCGTAGCTCGCCGTTTGCAGCTTCTCAATCCTCAACAACTTGCAGGTCTCTTTAAAAACATTTGACATGAAATTGGTACCTCGATCAGTTAGCAGCTGGGCTGGGCAACCATGTCGACAAACGATATGTTCGACAAACGCTCTGGCCACTGTTTCGGCTTTCGCATCCGCTAGGGGTATGGCCTCAGCATATTTGGTGAAGTAGTCCATAAATGTCAATATATATTTATTTCCCTCATACGTGGTTACCAAAGGGCCTACGATGTCCATCGATGTCAAGCTCCAGGGCTCTCTGACTGTATCAAATCTCTGCAGAGGCACTTTCTTGAAGTGCGGCGAGGTTTTACGTCGGCTGCAAGCAATACAACTTTCACAATACTTGTTCACGTCCCCAGTTAGGCTGGCCCAATAAAACCTTCGCCTAATACTATCCAGCGTGCGCTATTTGCCTGCATGACCGGCCAGTGGGTTGTCGTGGAAATCCTTCAGTACCTTGTGTACGTAATTTTTTGGTAAAATTAACTTATCAAACCGATCCTTAGGATCTTGCTTATACAACACGCCTTCGGCGTCTTTATAATAGACGGCGGCCGTGTCCGCATCATTTCTATCCAGATTATTTAGAATCACCTGGCAAAGCTCATCTCTTTCTTGACTTTGTCTTAACTCGGTTTTATCCCACATAGGCTCGGCCAGGGTTTCCTCCCCCATTATTACACTGATCATGTGTGGGTGCTCTTTAGCGGCGCATACACACAATTGTACCCCTGAACCATAAAATATGAAATTGGGCATGTCCTGAAATTTTCCGGCAGCCGCCATATCCGGGTCCAATTGACTGAGGTTTAACTGTGTTATTTTGTCCTCTGTACATTTCTCTCTGAGATTTTGTAAACATTCCCAAACCATTTCATTCGAGGGGTCCCCGAAATGAGCGTTTTTTGCTATCAAGCAATACACTATTCCCGATGCGTTCTTTAACCTGACAACCTCTCCCAGTGTAAATTGTTCATTACTTTTCCTCCATGAACCGAAATTATCCAGAATCCATCTATCTACGTGATTCCTAGTTTTTCCATCTTCGGTCACCCAATGCGCTATCGGTATCCCTTCCTTCATTTCCAAGATGTTACAGGCTATTTCCTGGATCTCAGCCTTGGGCAATGAGGTATGCGTCTTGCAGTACGTTTCAAACTCACCGTACGTTCCATCGACGTAGTAGTCCGTGGGATCATACTTTCTACTAAATATGTCTGCGTTGCAGTGTTTCTTTCCCTTTCGATATAGTACGTCAAAATCATATTCGGACAACAATAATGCCCATCTGACTAGTCGGCTGTTCGTAGCGTTGGTGACTCCTGTTTTAAGAATCCATCTTAATGGTCGGTGATCCGTAACCACCGTGAACCTAGTGTTATAAAGGTAACATCGGAACTGTTGTATGGCAAATATTACGGCCAACAGTTCCTTCTCCGTTATGGAATAATTCATTTCTGCTTTCTTGAGTTTTCTGCTGGCGAAAGCAATGGGTTTTTCATCTCCTTCCCTGACTTGGCTTAGCACAGCTCCTAATCCAGTACCACTGGCGTCGGTGGCTAGGATAAAGGGTTGGGAAAAGTTTGGAAAGATCAGTAATGCTTCTGACGCTAGATCTGTTTTTAACGTATTGAACGCCTTTAGCACTTCATCGTCAATTTTAAAAGGAACGTTTTTCCTAGTAAGATTTACTAACGGTGCAGCTTTGGTGGCCAGGTCCTTGACAAACTTCCTGTAAAAATTTATAGCACCTAGAAATTGTCGGACACCCTTAACATTTTTCGGTATAGGCAAACTTCGAATCTCCTTTAGTTTTTCCGGGTCGGGTTGAATTCCCTCGGTGCACAAGATGTGTCCCAAATACTTGACTTTGGTGATTAGAAAATGACATTTTCTGGGTTTTAATTGTAGACCAGCCTCTCTCAGTCTCTCAAAAACCAGTCGTAAGCTAGCCAAATGTTTATCCTCCTCTCCGTAACTGAATATTATAATGTCATCTAAATATACCAGACAACTTATATTCAATAGGCCATGAAAAATAAAGTTGACATAACGCTGGAAATTAGCAGGCGCCTGTGAGATCCCGAACGGTAACCGCAAGTACTCATAGTGCCCTTCGTATGTACTAAACGCAGTATAGGGTATAGAAGTTTCCTCCATAGGTATATGATGGTAGGCATCCGACACATCGAGCACCGAAAATTTCAAACTACCATCGGCATGAAAACTTTGCACCAAATCGGCAATATTTGGCAAGGGATAGTAGCCCTTTTTCGTAACAGCATTTAATCCTCTATAGTCTATACACATTCTGATCTTCTTTTCGCCATTTGGCAACATTTTTGTAACTAACACAACTGGAAAAGACCAGGGGCTGGTAGACTGGCGAATCACGCGCGCTTTTAGTAGCCTTTCTATTTCGGTCTTTACGACCTCTCTTTGTTTGTAGGGGATCCTGTAGGGCCGTTTATAAATTGGAGTCGTTCCAGGTTCTAACTCTATTTTATGTTCAACCCCTCTAGCCATTTTGATGACATCTGTGTCTTTCCGGAACAGATCTGAATACTCCACAAGAAACGATTCCACTCGTTTCCGATTCGAACCACTCAGATGATCTAGGTCAAATTCTTCCAACCAATTTCTGCTCACAGAGTCGATTCTATTGACTTCTTGTTGCTCCCTTACTTCTTCAGAATATTCCTCTGTAGCTATTGCTCTACCTACCATCTGTCCTTTTCTTAGGGTATAAGCAGCAGGTGCAAAATTCATGACCCTAACTGGTATACTCTCGTCAATATCGACCACTGTCCTTGCAGCATGTACGTAAGGGTGTCCTAAGTCAATCCCTTCAAAAGTCGCTACCGAACCAACTAAACTATCCTTCAGCCGTGCCTCTATCACTGCTTCACAGTACGGGGGGATTTCTACGTCATCTGTGACCATCACCTCCACATTATCTGGTTCATTTCCTATACTGACCCTCTTCTGAGTCGGTGACGACGAAGGATCCTTATCTGCATTTAATGACTGTATATTGTCACTCTTACTTTCTTGGCTACCAACACTACTTTCATGCCCCATACTTGGCGGTTTTTCGTCAAACAGCCATTTTGGCTCTACGACTGTTTCATCTTGGGGTAAGGCCCTTGTGAACTCCCTAGGTCGTATAGGCTCCTCGTGGTAGTTGTCCTCGTCACCCTCACTTAGTTCACCGTACTCGATGACGTGGACACAAGCGTCCACGGGAGGCGGGACGTTATCTTTAACTTTCTGTGTTCGACGTTGGCGGTTGCGGCGGAGGGAAGAGTTCTTGGTAGCCAAATGGATTGTTTCCCCTACGTTTGGTAGGTCCTTCGCCACTGGGGAAAGGGGGAAAGACTCATTTAGTTTCCCTGACAGCTTGGATTCGAGGCCTGTCTCTCTTGGTCTCCAGGCTGGAAATTTGCGGGAGGGTAGTCCTGGAAATCCTGAACTGCATCCGTATCAAGCTCTTTTTGATATCTAGGGGTTTTACCCTTTTCCGCTTTTTCCTTAATCCAAAACGTTTTACCCGCTGGGCCTGGAGATTGTCTTACAGAGGTGTTCTTGCTCGACTTGGCCTTGGTCGCGCTGGCGTGGAAACGTTTTTTCTTTCCACCCTGCAGCTGGTTTTGAGTTTCGCTTTGCCTCTGGCAAAATGTTTGCACCCTTTTTAACCAGTTTGACCAATCGCTAGATGTTGACTGCCGCTTCTTCTTCTTTTCACCTCCTGGGGGTCGGGAGGCAACCCTAATTTTAGGAGGCGGGTTCTGAAAAGCGTTTTCTGTGCCATGCTGTTGTGGGAACCTCTCTATGGGCCGGCTTTTCTGTCCCTCTTGCTGCCGAGGAAGCATTTTATTCTGGTTAGCCGGTTGGGCTTCACCCGTTGAATTACGGTACGGCGGGGGTCGGGCTGTAGGTGGCAGACGTAACGGACCTCGCTTGCCTTGCTCTACGTAAGGTTCTCGCTTGCGGCGCCCTCGTCGATTTTCCACCATGTGCCACACATTCTGACCTTCTATATAGGGGTATTTCCCAACCCCATGCACAAATTTTTGGCTCTTCCCTATAACTAATGACGAAGTGATGTTCGCACATTATGTCTCTGCCTAGCAGAACGTCTATATCTTGTAGCACTTCGTCTTCGCAAACTATCATCCTTACCTCTTTGTAAGGCTGACGACCGTTGGCCGACAAGGCCACTCTTGTTTCCCCTATCGCTCTGAGTTCATGACCGGATGCACTTATTAAGCTAAGATCGACTAGACCATCCTCGTCAATGTCGTCCTGGTCAATCAGGGACCGCTTTATCAAGCTCACTGAAGAACCTGAATCAACCAAGGTCTTAACTAGGACTCGATTAACCTCCAACAGGCAGACTGAGGGAAACTCCCTTACCGAGACCGACTGAACGGTCGGCAGATACCTCTGTGCTAAAGTATTCTTGTTTCTACACTGACCGCAACCAGAAGTTGGCTTCCGTTTTGTACGCTCGGTGGATAGTGTTTCTATGTTGTCCACGCGCTCTATGCTGCGTTGTGTGAGCCGACCTGAGCGATTCCCACGTAAGGAATTTCTGGAACCACCCCGAGGGGATCGGGAAGCGCGGTTTGGGCAGTTCCTAGCCCAATGACCCGGCTTGCCACACGCAGATGGTCGCGATATTCCCTGGACATTCTTTGGCATTGTGACCTACCCTATCACAAAGCTGGCAAGAGACCTCTGCCTCGATAGCCACCACACGCTGCATTCGACTACTGGTAAATGAATCATTAAGCTCTTGCAACCGGGCCATCTGTTCAGCCTTGGCTAGGGTTAATTCCGGGTCCTGCATCAAAAGCAACCCTATTTTCTGCATTATGTCTCTCTTCAGACCCATTTTGAATTGTGTTATTAACATCTCGGTGTTTTTCTTTTTTATTCCCGGAATTTCGTCAGGTCTAGCCCCGTTCAGATCATACTCTAACAGTCGGGCGCCAAAATTTTTCAGCCTAGTCACAAACTCTAACACCGTCTCATTTGACTTTTGGTATACCCCTAGAAATTTCATTTGCAACTCCCCGGGCATAGAAATCGGTCTAAATCGGTCTATAAAACTTTGCTTAAATGCCACATAATCTAGAAGATCTAATTGTGGCTCAGCGTTATAGTAGTCCAATGCGGGACCAGTCAATTTATATTTGACCAGTTTCAACACCTCTGCTTGGGGCCAATTATCTAATTTGCTCCTTTTTTCTATTTCAAGAAACACTTTTTCCACATCTTGGCCTGTGATATCAGGCACAGTTGTGGCGATTATACCCCAGGAAAAGGCAGGTGTCGTAAGATACGACATGTTCGCTGCAGGGTTCGGAGAGGTGCCCGTGGCCCAGAAATCTGCCACTGGAGTACCTGCCTTAGGTATAGCACCGGTTGCAACAGGCTGCGGTTTTGGCGTGTATACACCAGCCGGAAGGCCGGTTAAATAGTCACCGCTGCCTGCAGCGTCGGTCTGTCCTGGATGTGGCATATTAAGTGAACCCCTTTTCCAGGCGCCCGAAACGTCTATGATTATCGGAGGTGTTGACATACACTATTGGTCCCACCCCGTATACTAGATAGTTCAAAACTAAAGTACGTTAAGTAACGAGAAGAATACTCTCGGTCAGAATAACCAACTCTACCTTAACAAACCAAATTTAAAAAAAGAAAAAAAAATTAAGAACAAAAAACGCCAACGATATTCACAACACGGTATTCGATCCACTGGTGAGCGAAGGCCTTCAAAAAAAAATGTTTTGAACTGCCTTAAGTTTGGACCAAGGAAGAAAATGTTGGTCGCCCCTCGTATACCCAATAACAGACTAATAGTACGCCTATTGAAGGTAAGACGATTTAATTTGATTTAATCTGAAATTGAATGTCGTTCACGCTCTATAAAATATCTGTTGCCTAAGTGAATTCCTTATTCGATTTGGTTCATAATAATTGTTTTATATAAATTATTTTTCTTTTATTTATTTGACGATCTGAAAAGTATTAAAAAAATAGATGGAGATTTAAAATGCGGCGAAATACATATAGCTTAACAAGGGCACAAACATGTAAAAAAAAATAGTTTAGATCATTAATAAAATATCAGAGAAAAATAATAAAATTAAACATTCATGCAAAACGGCTTTGCATTCGACGTGGCCTGCCTAGTTTGGTAAAAAAAATAATCTCAACCCACAATTAAAATGAGTGATTGGCTCTTTTTCTTCTTTTATATATATATATATATATATATATATATATATATATATATATATATATATATATATATATATATATATATTTTCCACTCTCGAAAGGGCTGTGGGCTTCATAGGAAATTAAAATCCAACCCAGCTGTCACCAAATGTAACCGGCGGTTTTTTTGTCAGACCTTATAGGGTCAAAGAATATACTTAGAAAAACCCCTTGTTACTAATTAATTTATTTATTACAGAAGAAACTACCAGGATGAATATTTCTTAAAACAATCTCTATAATGACTAATAAGTACCACTTCTCTCCTACCCTATTTCCTTTCCTTAAATAACCCACTAATAATTTACAATTTACTAAAATACAATTATTCTTATCGACCACTTATGACGCCTTATTACCGCCAGGGAAATGTAAATAAGAAAAACAAAGGCTAGATCTCACCCAGTCTCCTCTTAGGATCAGCAGTCCCTCTTCCCTATACTCGGCACTTATTCTAACACCAAAACACAGAGATTTTACCGGAAGGGGACCACTGCTATTCTGAACACTGTCACAAACTTAATCAAATCTCCCGTTTAATAATTTTTACTCGTGGACGCCAATCCAAGTATTTCTGGGTAGCTTTAAATCCCCAACCTGTGGTACATGGTAAACCAAAAATTCTTCAAGTAGAAGCAGATCCCAAACTCAATTTTGCGCCAATTCAGCCAGTAGGAGCGAATGGACTTTACACCAGGGAAGAAATCGAACAGGCTCAAAAGACACTCACGTTCGGTAGTGAACGTAGAGCTGTAGAAAATATACTGGCCCGACGCATGGCGGGCTTGGATACCAGCTCACAGGGGTACTCGACCCTTAACTTCTTTGACCCTCAAGAAATCAAGACACTAGCCAAGACCACCATTAAGCAACTGTATGGTTGGTTCAGCGACCTGGGAACCTTCATTAGTGGCCTCACTGGATTCTATATCATCTTTAAGGGACTCAAATATGTAGTCGGAGTAATCGTGAACGCGCTTCAGTTGTATAAGACAATCGGTTGTGGGCTAGTCTTACTGGCCAGTGTATGGAACACTCTAACGTTCTGGGTCATGCACAAACATGAGACTCACAACAAAGTTCGTACCAAGTCCACCGGAAATTCGGCATCACAGAGCGAGCAGGTTGAGGTACCCACCGGACAGGATCCGCTACTTCCGGCCGACTGCAGGTCCTTGACAATCGGTTCGAGCGCGCCGCAGTTGTATCCTGTAATGGAAACGGGTACGGCCCGAGATACGGTACCAAGCTGGACTGTTAGAGATACCGCAGGGCAAAAGACTACCTAAGATGTTAACCAGACACCAGCCAGCAGCCCCAGTGTCAGAGCAACGACCTCACCCTGAAGATATCGGCAAAGTTTAGTGACAGAAGTGTTCCTAGAATAAAGTGTAGTTAGGTAGGATGTAGGTAGATTAGGAGATGAGTTGGAGGTAACCTAGTAGTTTGGTTTGGGAGTTGAGCGTGGGTCAACGTAGATTAAGGCGCTGTCGTTTTTTTTTCTCTCTTAATTCGTGTGAGATTTTTTTTTCTTATTGAAAAAAAAATCTTCTTTGGTCGGTGGCAGATGTAAATGAGCATCATTTGCAGTGTTTAACTTTAATCAGAATCAGTTTAGAGAAAGCGAAATTTTCCTTTTGAAAATCCGCTAATAAATGTTTTATATTTAAAATATAGTTTGCCAATTATAAACAATAGTTTCGATATGCAGCTGGAAATTAAAAACGACAACGCAGCATATTAGCAAATTAAGTTGAAAGAAACTGGGCCAGTGAAAATGCGATATAGACAGAAATACTTGGATTGGCGTCCACGAGTAAAAATTATTAAACGGGAGATTTGATTAAGTTTGGGACAGTGTTCAGAATAGCAGTGGTCCCCTTCCGGTAAAATCTCTGTGTTTTGGTGTTAGAATAAGTGCCGAGTATAGGGAAGAGAGACTGCTGATCCTAAGAGGAGACTGGGTGAGATCTAGCCTTTGTTTTTCTTATTTACATTTCCCTGGCGGTAATAAGGCGTCATAAGTGGTCGATAAGAATAATTGTATTTTAGTAAATTGTAAATTATTAGTGGGTTATTTAAGGTAAGGAAATAGGGTAGGAGAGAAGTGGTACTTATTAGTCATTATAGAGATTGTTTTAAGAAATATTCATCCTGGTAGTTTCTTCTGTAATAAATAAATTAATTAGTAACAAGGGGTTTTTCTAAGTATATTCTTTGACCCTATAAGGTCTGACAAAAAAACCGCCGGTTACATTGTCTAGTTTGTAAGTCGATCAGATCGATTTGGCACCGAAAGTGTAAATGATTTGAAACAATTGGTTAAACAATACCTTTAGTTTTGTTCCGTTTCAGCTGACAGTTCGCAATTTTTAATGAACAGTTTCACAATTTTATGTGTTAAATTGTAATATTTTGCATTTAAGAATGTTGTTGTTGCTTGACTACCTTAATGCCAAGTTCCCTGGTAGGCAGCTTTAATGGCATCATAACATTCACTCAAACGCAAAATAATATCTCCAGATCTTTTGTGAAAGATTATTAAGATGATTCGATTCTCTATAAATCATGAGTAGATGCAGTTTTGCGTATTATTTTTATACGTTGTAAAATTCCACTATAATCACTGTAAACAATTAATTTTCAATTTTGCAACTTTTGCTTGTAAACTTACAAAAGTCGGTTTTCAAACTGTTGCACTGTAAGTGCTTCGTAAGTGTTACAATCTTCTCAACTATAATATATGTAGTAATTATGCTAGGAATTATTATTAGCAGTGTGAGAACTTAATATAATACTAAAAATCCTGACTGCTATAAGATATCAGTCGCCGCCCCCCTGGGTCGCTCAGATCATGGAATGGTCACTGCCTCCTGCGCAATGCAACCCGAGGTCACACAGTCATCACACCCACGTTTCGTTTGGCACTACAACTCCGCGAACTGGGACGAAATGCGAGACTACTTTTCCTAATTTCCGTGGGCGTCTGTCTGCTTCTCTCATCCTGACCCCTCTGATATCTCACAAAACGTCACCGAAATTATCCAAGCTGGCATGGAATTATTTATTCCACGTATACGGAAACTGCAGCCACTCAAAAGCTCTGGTTCTCTAAATCCTGCGACAAGGCCAGACTTGAAAAGGTCAAATCTCACAAAAAGCTTATACACAATCCTAGTCAAGAAAACCGTAAAGCATTTAACGACGCAAGAAACCGCTATGTCCCCATTCTTTCTGAGGCAAAAAACTCGTTTAATAACCACATCAAAAACAAAGTCCTCTGAAGCTCCAGCGGCAGCAAACCCTTCTGGACTCTTGCTAAATCTATTGGGAATAATTTCTGCAAGGGCACGTTCCCACCTCTTGTCGCAGGGGATGAAATTGTTTCTACCGCCCTGGGCAAGGCTGAACTTTTTGCTTCGTTGTTTGCCGGCAATTCTACTCTCAACCCACTTCCAAATGTTCAACCACCAACAATCCCCAATGTCGCGCATTAAATGACGGATATCATTTTCAAAACTAAAAAGGTACGAAAGATGCTCTCTTCTCTTAATACCAGGAAAGCCTCTGGCCTTGACGAGATCCCAGCAATTGTTCTCAAAAAATGCGCACCAGAACTTGCTCCTCTCTTGACTCGTCTGTTTTATACATCTTACAATAGAGGCATATTCCCTAGTAACTGAATAACTGCTAGAGTACAACTCGTCCCCAAGAAAGGACCCAAAGCGCTTCCCAGCAACTACAGGCCTATTTGTCTCCTTTCAGTCGTCTCTAAAGTGATGGAAAAGTATATAAACACCGAATTACTAAAATTTCTTGAAAAACACAGTCTAATCCACGACAGGCAGTATGGATTCCGTCAACGCAGATCAATTGCCGACCTCCTTTCCTTTGTCACCCATTCTTGGAACAAGTCTATGGAACTACACCGTGATCCCCAGATTGTCGCTCTAGACATATCCAAAGAATTCGACCAGGTCTGGCACGCAGCGCTGCTTAATAAACTACCGGCCTATGGCCTTATATCAAAACCCTGTACGTGGACAGCTAATTTTCTCTCCAACCGGAGCATTTCTGCTGTCATGGATGGCCATTCCTCCAAACTGTATCCAATTAATGCGGGAGTTTCTCAAGGTTCAGCTTTAGCCCCTACTTTGTTTCTTCTCCACATCAATGGCCTCCTTTCTAGCACATCCAACCCAGTTCACAGTTGCGCGGACTATAGCACCCTCCACTCAAAAATACAATATTCTAAGCCTGTCTCTTTAACCCAATTAGATGAGGATCGCAGACTCATTAAGGGTTCTATCTCCGTGGATCTCCAAAAAATATTAGACTAGGGAAGTAGGGATCTTGTACAATTCAACCCCACCAAATCAGAGTCTTGCTTTCTTTCTTATAAGACATACACCAGCCCTAGACCCATCACAATAAACAACCAAGTTATTCAAAGTGATGAGTCCTTTTCACTTCTTGGCATTTCTGCGGATCGAAATCTCAATTGGCGCCAACATGTCACATCAATTTCAGAAGGGGCTGCTAAGAAATTAGGCTTCCTCTTCCGGACTCGCAAATACTTTACACCAGCTAATCTCTATACCTTATATACTTCACAAATAAGGCCAAACCTCGAATACTGCTCCCACATCTGGGGTGCTGCTGCCGCTTCTACACTCGCTCTCCTGGACTCCATTCAGAAGAGAGCTATACGTCTCATCGGTGACCCTACCCTCACCCAAAGGCTGTAATCCATTGCCCATCGACGTGCCGTTGGTGACATCTCTCTCTTTTATAGATATCTGCACGGGCACTGCTCAGAGGAGCTTTCTTCCATAGTTCCTCCACCTGCGGCCCCAACAGATCTACCAGGGGAACAGAGCGAATGCACCCTTTTACTTTCCAGGTCACCAGACATAGAACATCTTGTTATGCCCGCTCTTTTGTCCTGAGGACTTCCAAGTTGTGGAATTCCTTGCCGGCACATGTTTTTCCTTCTCCCCCGAACCTCCAAACTTTCAAGTCCAGAATTAACAAGTTGCCTCTTTCCTCCTTGTCGACGCCCACGGTACGATAGTATTTAGGCTGTAAGCCTTCGTGGTGTGTTGTTGAAATTAAAAAAAATAGCTTTCATTTGTCAGATGGCTTAATTCTTGTTTGGAGTGTGATGCATTGTATAATTGGGAACAATAAAGTAATTTTTCTGTATGAAATAAATTTGCATGCGCCGTCTGCACAGGAAAAACGTATTTTAAATTAGTCTACGACAATTTAATTTTTACTAAAAGCACTTTTTAATGATACAGTTCTTGCCAGTTACGGTTTTTACGGTACGGTTTTGCAGCGTCATTTATAGCGATGTGATTATAAAAGGTGTAACTCTAACCAGAAAAATAAACATGTTTTTGATTAACAAACTAAAACATGGTATCTGTAAACATACACGTTTTGAGTGCTGTCAATCAAATACTACATACCGACATTTCAATTTAAACTGATGACGGATAACAATATATAATTTATTGAGACTCCATTAGTTTCCATATACTTGCGGTTTCAACCAATAAACCTATCAAGCGATAGCGTGAAAACTTTACCAATGAATTCCACAATAATTTATTGACATTGTCGAATCAGTTAGCGGTCAGCTAGTAGGCTAGTTGATTTTGGCAACGTTTTCATACATCAACCTAACTTTTGCGTATTTTGCAATGCAGCTTTAGAAAATATCAATGCAAGTGTTGAATAATGTATGTTATTAGCACAGTCATAAATTAAGTTAATTCAGACAGAAATTATTAATTGTTATAGACGAGACCCGGGTATCTAGTGCATGCAGAAACATCTTATGCATACTTAGTTCGGAGATTAGTTGAGCCAACTTCTAATAACTTTACCTATCTATCATACTCGAGCATCTTCGTTTTGTTAAGTACAACTACCTCTGATTAATAATTCTCTTAGTATGCTAACTCAACACATAATACAAAACAAGTGCAGTGTTTGTTTGATCTACCAGGAAATAGATGGATTATTTTAATCCTAGCTGATGATATAATTAGATATAATGATCTTTGTGTACATTTACATCATCTGGCCGTTAGTTATAAGGTTATACAGCATACCGATCGATTCACGACACGTATTAAAGAAGCAAATTAATAATGGATAATCAAAACAATTTTTAATTGATAGTTTTCAAAATGTAACTTTAAAAATTGTTTGGAAAATACTCAACGAGAAAAACGTCTGGACGCAGCAAGTGGGTTACGATAGCGAGTGTTGCATAGAAGTGTATTAATGTTAAACTAGTGGACCGTGAAGCCGGAAAAAATGTGCGAATGGTCTGACGACCGCAGCCATGAAAGAAGACAACACACACACAACTAGTGGACCTGTGCAGTGGTCGAAATTCGACGGTAATTCGTTAAACAAATAGAGAAGCTTCAAAGTTTTAGTGAAAAGAAAATTTAAAACTACACTGTGTTTTCATTAACAAGATAATATGGAAATTGCTGAACAAGAAATCTGATAATAGTTTAACAAAACTGGACGTGTTAGCCACTGAGAACTATACTGGTGAGGAGTAAGAATAAATTACAATTATACTGTCAAATCTGACAGTTTTTAAACACTACTTTCGATGAAAACATTATTTTAGATACTATGCTTTAAAATTGTACATTTAATACAGCCACAAGCCTAAGTTTATCTGTAATGTACCTTGTGAAATATATCAGAAGAAAATAAATAAATAAAATTAAAAATTTATTCATAGAATATACCTGTATAAACTCATGCGAATGTTTGACCACAGGCTTTTATATGTTCGGCATTTCATGTATTAATATTAACGGTCAGATTAAAACTGGCACGATCCTAATCCGACTGACTGATTAAAGCAAAGCGTTGTTTAATGTATTTGTAACACATATTATGCCCAAATTTTATCTTTTTGCACTCCATATGAGCTTTAACGATGCCAAATCTCACACTCCTCCGTGCACGTAATGTACTTAAAATGGGCACAAAGTTTTTTCTTCACTTATTAATATATAGATGTGTTATTACATATCTAGTAGATATTGCAGCCTTTATAGTAGAAGATAAGTTACAATATTTCATCAAAATAACTTTTTGTTAGAAAAAGTTCAAACATTTCTCGACCAGTCTCACTTTTCTGGCCAACGAACCTATCAAAGCATTTCACACCAGCCCAGATATAATTATTTACAGAACAATTTTTGGCACAAATTTAAAAAAAATTCATGGTAATTTGCAAACGATTTGTTTCACGAAAATATGCAGTTTTTTTTATAAAATTAGGTATTAAATAATCCTACACAAAAAATATATAAACACCTTTTTAAGGAGGTTCTTTTACACGAAAATTTGCTAAACATTTTTTTACAATAACTCTTGATTCGAAAATTGGCTGAAACAACACATCATATTCAAATTATATACATAATTTATAATTCAAATCTATATATATATATATATATATATATATATATATATATATATATATATATATATATATATATATATATATATATATATATATATATATATATATATATATATATATATATATATATATATCAACTGGTAGAAACAAAAAAATATAAGCAAAAAAACTTAGATTTTCATGTCACAAATAATAACTTTATTGAGTCTCATTTTATCTTTGCGAAAACAATTTATCAACTAATATGAGAACGTAAACGTAGAATATCCTATCAAATTAATCATTTCTTAATTTTTTGTACTAAAGTTAATTTACATCTTTTAATATTTGTCTTCAAAAATTTGCTAAATAATCCCATAATCTGATAGATTAATCTAATTAAATAAATATGGTAGTGCGTAGAAATGGTATGGAACCAAATTTTGTATTGTAACTTTTTTTCTTGTAACATATTAATCTAAATTTTCGTGTATAGTTTACTTTGTATATCTTAAACCTACCGACCAAATTTCGTTACCAGCTTTTAGTGAATTTTCCTAAAAAAATGTCACTAATGAGAAGATCCCGACTTTGAATTTTGAATTTTTTTTTCAAATGACCGCTAATTAGACCCCCCAGAACACATATCCAGGGTCAGTTTCAATTTTTATATGTTTATATATATTATATTAATTAAATTTGGTGAATACCTTCCTTTTACAAATGGCTTGGATAAGTTTTTTAGGCAGGAAAATAGAGGATTTCCAGGAAAATTTTGTGTTTTCTTTTGAAAAAAATTTATATCTCCAAAATTAACAAAGTAAGGGCAACAAAATGGTACGCGGGTTTATATCTTTATAGGTAAGTCACCTACCAAAATTTAGCTTTGTGGGTTAAAAGACAAAAAACTTATAGGCATTCAAATAAAAATAAATTGGGGTTTTCCTCAAAACGTCAAGGTTGCGATTTAAAACGTCAAAATTGGCAACATTTAGGCAAAGAACTAGAATCTAATACGGGCTATGGAAATAAAATGTCTCAAGAAGAATGTTTCACAAGCCCTGAAGTCTTAGTTTCAACCGTCATTGTCCTTTATTTTACTAAAATGTTTCCAGAAAATTCATTTCAAATAGACCCTTTCTCTGATGCTTGGCAGCAGTCTTATCTATAGAGTTTATCGTTTAATGCTTTATAATTTTTGTCTAATTTTCATAAAAAACAATAATGCTCAATATATCCGTTATTATACAAGATATGAATTTTTTTAAATATAATTCACTAAACCTACAGCGAAAGCATTAACTTAACTAAACTGATAGCCAAAGCATCAGAGAAAGGGTCTATTTGAAATGAATTCTGTGTAAATATTTTAGTAAAATGAAGGGCACTGACGCTTGAATCTAAAACTTTAGGGTTTGCAGAACACTCTTCTTGAAACATTTTCTTTTCCAAATTCGTATTTGTTTCACGTTCTTTGCCTAAACGTTGCCAATTTTGACATTTAAATTTGCCAGTTTGACGTTTTGAGGAAAACTGCAATATTTCTTTCTTTAACTGCCCATAACTTCTTAGTATTTAAATCTAGAGACCTTAATTTTGGACAGAGGTCACTCTTTATATTACAAACACATGTATCAAATTTGGACGTCCTACGTTGTTATTTCCGGAGATATGATTTTTTTTAGAAAGAAAACACAACATTTTCCTGTAAAACCTGGTCGGATTTTCCTGGCTAACTATATATGTTTGTATTTAAAATTTTGTATTTTCCTATATAAGTTGTATTTTTTAGTTAATTTTTTTCCAGAAAAAATTCATTAAAGGAGAGATCCCGACTTTTGAATTTTGAAAAAATTATTCAAATGTGCGCGCACTTGGACCCCTTGAACCCATATACTGAGTCAGTTTCAATTTTTATATGTATATATATATATATATATATATATATATATATATATATATATATATATATATATATATATATATGTATATATATATATATATATATATATATATATATATATATATATATATATATATATATATATATATATATATATAAACACAGATCTCCTCATTAGCGAATTTAAAAAAAATCGGTAAAAAACGAAACTGTGGCCATCCTGTGATTGTAAAAATAAATTTATAAGATGAAGCTCCAACCACCCAGTAATAACTTATATAGGTTTTTCTCGTATCTTGTATAATAACGCATATATTGAGCTTTGCCGTCGAAATGCCCCACCCTGTATATAGGCAAACATGCAAAAACTGAAACTGACTCCGGATATTTGTTTGTATTTAAAATTTTGTATTTTCCCATGTAAGTTGTATTTTTTAGTTAATTTTTTTCTAGAAAAAATTCACTAAAGGGGAGATCCCGACTTTTGAATTTTAAAAAAATTCTTCAAATGTGCGCGCACTAGGACCCTTTGAACCCATATACTGAGTCAGTTTTAAATTTTTATATGTTTGTATATATATATATATATATATATATATATATATATATATATATATATATATATATATATATATATATATATATATATATATATATATATATATATATATATATATATATATATATATATATATATCATCATTTGAAGATTTTTTTTTCAAAATTCAAAAGTCGAGATCTCCCCTTTAGTGAATTTTTTCTTGAAAATATTCACTAAAACAAACAACTTACAGAGGAAAATACCATATTTCAAAAGGTCAAAGTCGCGATTTAAAACGTCAAATTTGGCAACTTTTAGGCAAAGAACTTGAATTTAATACGGGCTATGGAAAGAAAATGTCTCAGGATGGATGTTTTGCAATCCCTGAAGTCTTAGTTTCAGTGATCATTGTCCTTCATTTTACTAAAATGTGTCCAGAAAATTCATTTCAAATAGACCCTTCCTCTGATGCTTGGCAGTAGTTTTATCCATATAGTTTATCGTTTAATGGTGTATAATTTTTGTCGAATTTTCGTAACAAATCAATAAAGCTCAATATATCCGTTATTATATAAGATATAAAAAAAATTGTATACATTAATTATAGGGTGCCTTGAGCTACGCCTTAAAACAATATTACTACAATCACAGGGTGGCCCATAGTCGTTGGTGATACAATTATTTTTTTTTGTCGAACACGCCTTATGTTATTGCATTTTTGCATTTTCCATGGAAATATAATGCATGTTTGTAAGAAAATAAATTCGGGACGCAACAACTGCGTTACGGTATTGAATTTTGATTAAATGCTTCATATTTGAAAAGTTCAATTTGCTATTAACCTATAAGGTAGACCAAGAAACGGTTTTTTTCGGGAACACTTTAAGTATCCTTTCGAAAATTTTTGTACGTTTTCAAACAATAAAATTATTTTGATGAAACATGGCACATTGTTTGTACTGTATGGGTTTTACTGGTAACCACATTTGATGCCAGCTTTCTTAAAAAAACACACATATTTGACATTAAATCTTTTTATGAAAATTCACTACAATAACGCACTTGGTGCATCCAGACTTTTAAATTATCTATAAAAGTAATTCTATAGTGTTCTAAAACTCGCTAAAAAGTTAGCTACATGCCATATTTGTTCAAAATTTAAAAATTGAACATTTTATTAAAATATTCAGCTTGTCAGTTGATATATATATATATATATATATATATATATATATATATATATATATATATATATATATATGTAATGTTTAAAAATCCTGGCCTCACTATTAGCGAGTTTTTTAACGAAAATTCGCCAAAACCTAAAATTTTTACAAATATTCGGTACCATGACGCACTTGCTCCCTCAGCAATTTTCTAATTTGCTTGATAGGAATTTTCACAAAATATGTTTCGTCTTAAAAAAATGATACGTAGCTTTATATGAACTACTAAATTATCGACAATGAAAACAATATTTTATAAAATTAACCTAATAAAAATTTATATCTAAAAAGTTATGTGTGTGCCTTAACCCAATTACATACTTTTGTGCGGCTCCAGCGCGCTGAAAGCGCTCAAAACTAACGCCGACCGAACACATTTCTTTGAAACCATAAACTTCTTGCGAAGAGATTCCAAGCTTAGTTTGGCACAATTTTATTACAACAGGCCGCAAAATTTTCACACAGATAAATCAAAAACAATGACGTAAAAACTTTCAAGATAGGACTACTTACAACAAAAACTTTCAGAAGTTGTCGCTTCTTCACGACTATTTATGTAATGATAAAAAAAGTTCAATAACTATTTACCGCAGAAGTTCTGAATTTTTTTCGCACAAAGAAAATTTTTCATTAGATAAGATTTACCGAGAATGTCACAATCCGAATGTCAAACTGCGATGCGTGCGAGCGTCGGATCGGCGTCGCTTCAGCGTCGCCACCGTCTGCTCAGAGTTGTCTACCGGCTTCTAGCGTGGTGCGCGCTATACTGATATAGAAGTTCCCTTATGCCACTGAAGGCATGACGGGCCTAATGCAAGCACGCAGCTTTCCTGTCATAATATTCAATTTTAATATCCTTGTAAGGCCGACTTATAGAAAATATTGGAAGTGCGTCACCTAACGTACGATCGGAAAATTAACTGGGACAATGGGCTAATGGATAATTATCCGCATCCAAAATAATCATAAACAACAACAAGGCTGACTTGTTAAGAGGCATCGGAAACTTTAGCAATATCCTACGGAGTTAGAGCTAAACTAAACAAACAAAATAAAAGATAAAGGTATCTCTGACAAGCTAAGATACACATCTAGGCGTATTCTAGATACCAGAGTTATACGATATTATATGTATAAATCTTTATATGGCCCGCTAAATATCAAATAATGATGAAACTTTAAAAATTCAAGAATATAGACAATTTTAAAATAATATTGGAAACAACGAAGAAGGGTATATTGGTATCTAGTTGGTACAGAAACAACTGTACTGTTTTAATGAATTTGTTGACAAAGTTGTCTAATACGGAGATCGCGTGTTATGAATTAAAAAAATAATTCAAATGACCGCGAACTAGGTCCACTAGAATAATACATATCCGGAGTCAGTTTCATTTATATATATATATATATATATATATATATATATATATATATATATATATATATATATATATATATATAGAGGAGAGTACCCAAACCCGGGCCCCCATTTGGTTTTTGGCAACTACAAACTACAATATTGGGGGCAGAAATATTTTTGTAGCTCTAAGGTATAGTTTATATAGTTACCCATCAAATATATTTCACTTGGCTTAGAGAATGAAAAAAATTCGGAGAAAAAAATGTTCTCAGCAAACACTGTGTTTTATCGATTTCTAAAAGAGGGTTCCTAAAGTGGGCCCCAAGCCAACAAAATGAGAAATGTTGAATGGTGATAAAAATGGGGATATTATAAATAAAACATTGTAAACCTATTGCAACCTACACTATTTAATGTTTCAAGAATACAAAAAATTAAAAAAAAAACAAAAAAAAAACTAATACGAAAAAACAAATTACTCAAAAACTCAAAAAATGTTATTTATTTGCAGAAATCGCAAATGTACGCATCTTTCTCAGCTCCTGCACAATCAACATGGGCCCACAATGAACACATCATGCACATAACCCACAGCTCGCCCCTAGTGTCTTGGGAAAATTTTATATTGCAGAACATACACTCTGCATCGTCATTATCTGATGGCGATATTCCCGGAGAAGCTTCTAGTTCGGAAGAACCTGAGGATACCTCGCCGTTCGTTTCTTCACTGCTAGAATATTCAGTCATGTTAAGACGTTTTTTTACTGCCTCCTGCCTTGACTTTGGTTGTTGTGTAGCCTTTGGAACAGATGTTGATCCACGCCCACGGCGACGACTACATGCTGGCGGTTTTGATTGTGGATTCGGATGAGCTCTAGCTTCTATAGCTTGTTCTAAATTAGTTTTATATGGGGAGGAAGTTATTATTGCAGAACTGCATGCCTTTCGTCCCCTGGTAGAGGCCCTCTTCTTTATGCGCGGAATGGGGGCGAATTGGAATGGGCTTGTCTGAAAAGCCTTCGACCCACTTTCTGATATTTCTCGTGATGACAAACCGGATGTCGAGGGCACAGCAACATGACACGTTTCAGATGTTGATGCCTTATTGAGATCTGCTAGGTCTACGACTTGTTCACTGGCATTATCTTCTTTATGCTCTTGTTCTTTTTCATTTACTCCTTGTTGAGAGTTATGCATCTTCTGCAGCTTGCTGGCTTCTTCCATGTATTCTGCATCCGTAAATTTGTTTCTGTCCATGGGGTAAATGCCTGTCACTCGAAACCCGTTGATTGCAATTTGAGCGGTCTGGCACCTGATATAAGCTCTTCCAAACAACTCCATCACATCAAAGGCACTTACAGAACGATCATTGTGGCGTAACCACTGCCTGATTTCTTCGCTGTAATACGTCTTTAGGGGGCCCATGAAAGTTCTGTCCAGAGGTTGCATCTTGTGTGACGAGTGTGGAGGCAGTGAAACGATTGTAACGTGATTTGTCCTAGCCAAGTCGATTAAATCAATGTTTTGCGTATGACTGTAATGACCATCCAAAATTAGAAGCACAGGATTGTCCTCTGAGGCTTGACAAACTGTATAAAATGTTCAAACCACTTGGTAAAAATATTAGTCTGGATCCATCCTGAGGGGTGAGCTGCAAAAATTGTTCCCGGTGGAGCCCCTCTTTGTAGTTGAACGTTCATATTTTTCCGTGGAAATACTACCAAGGGGGGAACGAATGAACCAGCAGCATTCATGCACACAACGATTGTAATTAGTGCTCCCCGTTCCGCAGATGTTAACGCCACTACCTGTCTTTTACCACGCAAACCAATTACTTTCGCCACTTTAGATTGCACAATCGTGATCCCACTCTCATCTACATTGTAGATTCTGTTGGGAGTGTATTTGCCTTTTTCATGAATGCCTTCAAGCAGTTTGAAGAATTTTTCAGTATTGTCTTTACTGAATCCCAAGGCTCTAGAATAGGATGTCCCTGTAGGCTTCCTTTCAGACAATTTTGATTTGTGGCGTTGTAAAAAAAGTTTCACCCATTTTTTCCCAGCCATTTCATTGCTAAAAGGATGTTTGATATTATTCCTTTCAGCTATCTGAAGAGCCATTCTTCGCAAGTCTACTCGAGTAAGCCCAAAAAATGAGGCTTCCATAGCTAAACAATAATCCACTAATTCATCCTCCAGGTTTTTGCACAAAACTGTAGGTCTACCCACTTTGGTTTGTGCTGCCTCCATGGGGGTTCCATATTTTTCTTTTGCCAACCTTTGAAGCGTCGACCTAGGCACGTTGTACATTCTACTGGCCTTCTTCAATCCCAACTTTTTTTCCCGAACAGCATTAATAGCTTTCGCCATGTCTGCTGAGGACCAGGATCTTAACTTAGTTGTTTTCGGCATTCTATCGTTGGAATCTGCAACATAATTCCAAGAAGATAAGACCTTCCCAAAATTAACCCATTTGGGGCATTTAACATTACAATATGGGGGGCCCGCTTTAGGAACCTTGAGGGGGCCCGAGTTAGGCACCAACGTAGTCATTTTTCGAGACCCCACAACTTTTTGCCTGAGCATGCAAACTAAATTGCGATACCATAATCAGATAGCTCTCACAATGCCGTTTAAGAATATATATAGTTTAAAGGACTTACCGAAAAATACAGCGTCAATAATTCGATGTAAACACAAACACGAAAAAACTTTGTGGTTGAACAATCTGAGAAACATGCGAAAGTTCGGTAACAAGTGAAGATACCGACTACGGCTGGCGGGACTCATGCGACCGTATAATAAACTATCAGTTAAAAGTGTTTCCGAAAGATGACAGCACTATGCTGATTCAGCAACAGGGGGGCCCGCTTTAAGGGAGGGGCCCGGATTAGGGCACTTTCCTCTATATATATATATATATATATATATATATATATATATATATATATATATATATATATATATATATATATATATATATATATATATATATATATATATATATAATTTATTGGGTTTAGATTCGTGGAAACTTTTTCATTTTTGGACAAAAATTAAAACAACATTTGTGTTAGTGAATTTTCTTAAAAAAAATTTACTAATGAGGAGATCTCGACTTTTGAATTTAAAAAAATTTCTTCAAATGAGCGCTAATTAGGCCCCCCAGAACACATATCCGGGGTCAGTTTAAATTTTTATATGTTTATATATATATATATATATATATATATATATATATATATATATATATATATATATATATATATATATATATATATATATATATATATATATATATATATATGTATCACACCGAAAACTCAAAAAATAATGGACTGATTTTGATTAAATTTGGTGAATACCTTCCTTTTGCAAATGGCTTAGATAAGTTCGTCAGGTCAGGTCCAGGTTTTCCCGAAAAATTTTGTGTTTTCCATCGAAAAAAATTTATATCTCCAGAATTAACAAAGTAAGTGCGACCAAATTTGGTACTCGGATTTACGTCCTTATAGGTAAGCTACGCACCAAAACTTAGCTCTGTAGGTCAAAAGAAGAAAAAATTATAGGCATTTAAAAAAAATTGGGGTTTTTCACAAAACGTCAAAGTTGCGATTTAAACGTCAAAATTGGCAACATTTGGGAAAAGAACTTGAATCTAATACGGGATATGGAAATAAAATGTCTCCAGAAGAATGTTTTACAAACCCTGAAGTCTTAGTTTCAACCGTCATTGTCCTTCATTTTAATAAAATGTTTCCAGAAAATTCATTTCAAATAGACCCTTCCTCTGACGCTTGGCAGTAGACTTACCTATAGAGTTTATCGTTTAATGGTATATAATTTTTGTAGAATTTTCGTAAAAAAAAATCAATAAAGCTCAATATATCTGTTATTATACAAGATATGAAAAAAATTTGTATATAATAATTATAGGGTGTCTTGAGCTACATCTTAAAAAATATTTCTATAATCACAGGATCGCCCATAAGTCGTTGGTGATACAAATTTTCTTTTTTTTTAATCAAACACGCCTTATGTTATGGCATTTTTGCATTTTCCATCGAAATATAATGCATGTTTGTAAGAAAAAAAAATCTGGACGCAGTAAGTGCGTTATGGTAGCGAATTTTGATCAAATGCTTAATATTTGAATAGCTCTTGCTATTAACCTATAAGGTTGACCAAGAAACGAGTTTTTTCGGGAACACTTTAAGTTTACTTTCGAAATTTTTGTACATTTTCAAACAATAAAGTTATTTTGATGAAACATGGCACATTGTTTTTACTATATAGGTTATACTGGTAACCAAATTTGATGCCTGATTTCTTAAAAAAAGCGTTTTTATTTTTGTTTTTGTTTTAACGACGTTTTGCCGCCTCATTCGCGACTTCTTCAGGTTTTTTTCTTATTTCTTTATTTTATTTTATATTAATGCATTAACATTTTAATTTTACGGTTGAGAGCTGTAAACATTGAAAAGGGCATTTTTAGAGAGTAGCTACAGCTGGAAAAATTTTTGCTTAAAATTAAATAGACATACTCAGATTGGGGAAATATGGAAAATGGCAAAGCGATTGAAGAACGTCCCCTGTGGGTACGGGGACTTACTAAAAGAATAGGCCCATGGTAACTCCTGCCTGCCGTACGAGGCGAATAATCGGAGTCAAGCCGGTGGTAGTGGAATTTTCGTTTACGCGATAGTAAAGGAATTTTTCACGCCCGAGGAGGTACCACCCCATACATGAAGGACCAACGCACGTTTCCGGTTCTGGTGTATGAGTCGGTTTCCTTTTTTCTAAGCAAAAATTATGATGGCTCCTCTTTGTACAAAAGATCTTGGATGTAAAATACCCCTCCATTCGGATCTCCGGGAGAGGGGTGTACAGGAGGCGCCAGCATTAAGATGTAACATATGCATCTCGAATATATGTGGCCTAATTTCTAACCTGAACTCCGTCCACCATTTCCTCCAGGCTCCTCTTCCTCAACGAAACCCAAATCAGTGCCAAAACAGCCACTAATCACCTTAGTTTCCCGGGGTATGAGCTCCTTACTTCATTTAGATTACATAGAGGCGTGTGTGCATACGTCCGTAGCAATATACTTTGCACCAGACTCCCCAATTTAGAAGCTGGAAGAAAAGACGTACTACGGATAAAACTCTTTCTCAGGGCTGCAACTAAATTTATCTGTTGCATTTACTGGTCACCTTCTGACAACAACTTTGTCCAGCTCTTTTACTACCTTTCTGAAAAAACCGACCATCTGATTTCTGAATATCCTTTATCCGAGGTCACTATTCTTGGTGACTTCAATATCCATAATAAGGAATGGCTAGGATCTTCAAAAACCAATCCACAAGGAAGAGCAGCGGATGCCTTTGCAGTCAGCAATTCTTTAGCCAATATAGTTCAGCAATGTACTCACTTTCCTCGCATCCCAACACACAGCTAAAATCCCTTGGATCTCCTTATTACTACAAAATCTGAATGCTATAAGATATAAGTCTCCGCCTCACTTCGTCGCTCAGACCACAGCATGGTCACTGCTTCCTGCGCAATGCAACCCGAGGTCACGCAGTATTCACACCCACGTATCCTTTGCCACCACAACTCCGCAGACTGGAACGAAATTCGGGATTACTTTTCCTCATTTCCATGGGCGTCTGTATGCTTCTTTCATCCTGACCCCTCTGATATCTCACAAAACGTCACCAAAATTATCCAAAATGGCATGGAATTATTTATTCCACGTACACAGAAAGCCTCTTCGGTCACTCAAAAGACCTGGTTCTCTAAATCCTGTGACAAGGCCAGACTTTAAAAAGTCAAAGCTTACAAAACGCTTCTACACACCGCTAGGTCCGCATTCTTTCTAAGGCAAAAAACTCGTTTAATGACCACATCAAACACCAAGTCCACTTAAGCTCAAATGGCGGCAAACCCTTCTGGACTCTATTGGAAATTATTTCTGCAAGAGCACGTTTTCACCTCTTGTCTCAGGGGATGAAATTGTTTCTACCACCCTGGGCAAGGCTGAACTTTTTGCCTCGTTGTTCGCCGGCAATTCTACTCTCAACCCACCTCCAAATGTTCAACCACCAACAGCCCCCAATGTCGCGCATAAAATGACGGATATCATTTTCAAAACTAAAAATGTACGAAAGATGCTCTCTTCTCTTAATACCAGGAAAGACTCTGGCCTTGACGAGATTCCAGCAATTGTTCTCAAAAAATGCGCACCAGAACTTGCTTCTGTCCTGACTAGTATGTTTCATACATCTTACAATAGAGGCATATTCCCTAGTAACTGGAAAACTGCTCGAGCACTACCAGTCCCCAAGAAAGGATCCAAAGCGCTTTCTAGCAACTACAGGCCTATTTATTTTCTTTCAGTCGTCTCTAAAGTGATGGAAAAGTATATAAACACCGAATTATTGAATTTCTTGGAAAAACAGTCTAATCCACGACAAGCAGTATGAATTCCAACAGCGCAGATCAACTGCCGACTTCCATAGCTCTTCCACCTGCTGCCCCCAACAGATCTACCAGGGGAACAGAGCGAATGCACCGTTTTGCTGTCCAGGTCACCAGACATAGAACATTTTGTTATGCCCGCTCTTTTGTCCCGAGGACTTCCAAGTTGTGGAATTCCTTGCCGGCACATGTTTTCCTTCTCCTCCGAACCTTTAAACTTTTAAGTCCAGAATTAACAAGTTGCCTCTTTCCTCCTTGTCGACATCCACGGTACGATATAGTATTTAGGCTGTAAGCCCTCGTGGTGTGCTTTTGGGATATAAAAAAACATTAACCAAAATGGAACATATGCATCACATAACAATTCCGTGTTAACATACTTATTTATTTGTAATACAGCACCAGTAATAGCTAAAAAAAGTATATACGAAAACTCAATGTGTATTGAATGCTGCCATAAATTATCAGAACCAATCTCATTGTATGAATTAGGCAGTAGCTTAAAGAATAAAAAACGTACAGCTCCAGGTATGGATAGAATTTCTTATGAAGTACTTGTATGCCTGTCTCTAAATATGAGTCTAAACTTCTTGGAGGTTATAAATACTGTATGGGTACCCGAAGTCATTCTACAAGATTCGAAAGTTTACCTAATTGTTGCATTTTTAAAACCCTTTAAATACCATTTTCTACACAATTCATATAGGTGTGTATCGTTAGCTCGTGCGTACTTAAGACAATGGAATATATGCTTAAAAATAGGTTATAAAATTGGTTAGAACCACAATCTTTAATCTCAGACACAGGACTTGGATTTCGTAAAAATACATGAACTATGTCTAGTTAATTTCTTTCTAGATATAAACAATTTGTTAGCAGATATAACGTCATTGCTAGGTATGTTTATAGACATCCAAGTCGCTTACGATAATGTCAACCTCAAGGCTCTGTACAACAAAATGCTGAAAATCAATATACTTACGAGACGAATTATAAAACTATATGGAGATCGGATATTTTATTAAAAAATCAATAATGAGGTGGTAGAGTCAAGAAATACTAATATGCGACTTCCCCAGGGAAGTGTATTGCGTCGTCTGTTGTATATTGTCTATACTATTCATCTGTATACCACGATAAAACATTGTAGTTTCTACAGTGTGCTAAAGACCTTTGTATATACGTCACAAGGTGTGGCATTTCTAGTGGCACGACAGCTTTAGAAGCGGATTTTATTGCTTTGATGCAGTGGCTTGTTAACAACGGCTTGGTCATTTCCGAAACTAAAACCCAGATATATATATATATATATATATATATATATATATATATATATATATCTATCTATATATATATATATATATATATATATATATATATATATATATATATATATATATATATATATATATATATATATATATATATATATAGCAACAAAAGAGACAACCAATCTAACATAGCAGTAAACAATCATACGTATCCTATACAAGAACGAGTAAACTTTTAGGGTCTAACAATTGATCGAAAACTGCTTTGGAGGGATCAAGTAACAGAGGTCATCCAGAAGACTGAAAAGGGACTAAATGCATTCAGATTTATTAGTCACACAAAATGGGGGGCTGATCCATGTACTCTTATTACTTTTTATAGGTATACATTAGATCAATCATTGATTACGGTTGCTTATTTTATAGCGATGCTGCGAAAATACATGTTAAAAAGTTAAATAAATCATAATTAAAGTCCGAGACTATGCCTAAGCGTAGGTTCCAAGACACCAAATCTTACTCCATCATGAAAACCTTAAAAACAAAGTCGATGTGTCTTGGCCTTTTTTCTCTTTTTAGTGAATTTTCTTAGAAAAAATATATATATATATATATATATATATATATATATATATATATATATATATATATATATATATATATATATTGCTATGATAAAAAGCTTAAGGCAGTTTGACATTGAGTTTGAAAATTTAAAACCTAATTGAAATTTTAAAACTATGTATTTCCGATAGTCACAATGAAATGTTTATTTGCAACAAAACTAATTGTACTTATTAGCTTCAATATGTAAACAAAGACAGTAGCAAGTGTTAAGAAATATGTACAATGAACTAAATAAATGAATTTTAAGAAAGTGTAAACAATGTTTTAGGTTAAGATAATATAAACAGTGAGATATAAATTTTGACCTTGGCGCCAATGAACATAGTTTTTTACTAACCTTTTGAATCAAGCAGTAGTTTTAAAAATCAATGAACGCCAAAGGAAGTAATTGTTTTTGACTAATGTGTAAATATACAGCATTGATTGGGTCAGGTGACAGAACAATTTGCACATTTGAAATTAAGCAACGGCACTGGCAGTGAACAATTATGACGACATCCGGCATCTTGGAGACAGAGAGAGAACGGTGTAAGAGGACAGAGAGCGAACATCACGCTTCTAAACATCGATTGTGTATTCTCCAAAATTATAATAAAACTTGTGATTTTAATCCAGCCAAAGTGTTTTAAAAGCACAGGTTATGGTCAACATGGTTATTTAACATATTTTTGGCAATTAAAAATAACCTCACGCAGTAAATAAGTGAATTGGAATACGTATCTGAACAAGACGCCGTTGCCGAAGCCAAGGTATTTATAATACAGTTGAAAATATAATTATCACAACTTCAAACATAAACAACTCAAACAAGTAACACTATTGTCAATAGGAATTTTTCTACGACTTAAATGTCATTTGAGTCAAAATTTCAAAGAAAAAGAATTTACAACGTTAAACAAAGAGACTCAAGGAAATCTTCATAGATGTCGTGACGATACCCTCTTAAGAATATTCTATAATTCAAACATTAACCATTTTAACAACAGAAGCCGTTGCATTAGGAAACAGTTTTGCAGAAAAGTATAGAAAGAAAATTTTAAAGTCAGTTCGAACTGCAAACTTGTTTTAAGAATAATTAATAAAATTCAATGGCGAATCTTTAAATTAGCGGATCCAGTAAGGTATTAATGTAAATGTCAATGCTAGGTTGAACTTTGCATATTATGATAAATTTGTTAAAGTATTTAAACACTCATAAATAGAAATTAAGTTGTTAAATTGAGATATTTTCTGATTTTATTTACTATCAAGGTGCATAATTTTGGGGGGTGCGTACTTTATCCTAAAGGAAGGACATAGTAGAGTAAATACACATTATTTACAAAATCATGCCGTGACGCTGTCATACACTACAAGCATCTTACCGACAAACACCGCAAAAACAAAATTATATTAAAGTATTTCCTAATACACCAACATAGCAGCATACAATGGTTAATACTACAGCAAAATGGTAGCATCATTTAATGGCATTATCTTTAACTTTCCTGTACTGCCATTTCCCATAAACCGGAAATTTCTAGTACAATATTTTTTTTGTACAGACCGGATCTATTACAAATAAAAATTGATTACTGGAGATATATATATATATATATATATATATATATATATATATATATATATATATATATATATATATATATAATATATTTACCTAGCAAGTAGTATCTAGCATATCCCATTATTATACTGCATTCTAATATTGGAACGGACATATATACCATCGTTAAAAGGGTCTTCTCATAAATCTACACTGTCATGTTTAAAGAGCAACGATGCCAGATCGGTGAAGAGACTCAAGCATTAGGTCGTGCTGTTTGTTTGTTTATTTCAATAACAATCTATGACTTTATTTATATTTACACTGAACTGGTCGTTGGCAAGCAAGTTTTTAAGTATTAAGACGGTGCATATTAAAATAATAACATGAAGATTTGTAGGTAAATAAGTACGGTAAATGGAATTTTTTTTACTAAAAACAACATAATCCTTTTATGATACACATGACTGAATATATTATCAAACTCATGAATTGGTTTTGCTTAGAGCTTTAATTTTATACCGAATACATGTATCATACACATTTTTCACTTTTGTCATAAGACTGACCACGTGACTTACTTTTCCAATGTCTGTTTCTTAAGTACTTTTAAAAAATGAAAATTTCGTTAAATATATTAATTAATGTTAAGTAGATTATGGCATTTTATTCATAGAACTCGAAAGTTATTTAGAAATCTACCAAATTTAAGAAAATGAACCAGTCCTAATCTTGATAGTTTTTTAAATTTAGCATTATATGTCTTATTGATTTTAGTCACTCCAATTTCAATCATTTTGTCCTTATTTTAGTGAACTTTCTTTTAAAAAAAATCACTAATGAGGAGATCCCGACTTTTGAATGTTGATAAAATTTCTTCAAATTAGCGCTAATTAGGCCATCTAAAACACATATCCGGGGTAAGTTAAATTTTTTATGTGTTTATATATATATATATATATATATATATATATATATATATATATATATATATATATATATATATATATATATATATATATATATATATATATATATATATATATATATATATATATATATATATATATATATATGTCTCACATCTATAACTGAAAAAATAATGGGCCGATTTTGATTAAACCGGGTGAGTTTATCGTTTAATGGTATCTAATTTTTGTCGAAGTTTCGTAAAAAATCAATAAAGCCCAATATATCCGTTATGATACAAGATAGAGAAAAAGTTGTATACATTAATTAAAGGGGGTCTTGAGCTACATATTCCAGGTGGGGTCCTAGTAATGTTTCTGAAAACAATTAGTTGAAAAGCCTTCGGGAGCTAATCTGCAAATTTTCATTAAATCCTTCAAATTTCAATGACTCAATTTGCTAATAACGTACGCTTTGTTGGATAGAAAACCAACATTTAAGTTTATTTTCGGAAAATTTTTGTATATTTTCAAACCATAAGTAATTTTGATAAAATATAGTACATTGTTTCTACCACATAGGCTATGCCGGTAATCAGATTGATGCCTGCTCGGATTTGCTATTAAAAACATTTTTATGGAAATTCACTTCCATAACACATTTGCTGCATCTAGACTTTTAAAAAATGTTTATATATTTTCAAACAATAAATTTATTTCAATGAAATATGGTACATTGTTTCTACTCTATAGGCAACCGAGTTTGATGCCTGCTTTCATCAAAGAAAGACATTTGCTACTAAAAACATTTTAAAGAAAATTCGCTACCATAACGCACTTGCTGCGCCCAGAGATTTTGTCTATAAACTAGTCAGTTTAACTTTTACTTAATAACAAGAAACTGCAAGGTTAATAGTATTATAATTATTAGAGTCTTCAGAAAAATTCAGATAAAATACAAGAAAATTTTGTTTCTAAAGAAAAATTATCTGTTTTACTCAGATCTCCACTCTGATACCAAATACGTGTTCCAATAAATATTAAACAGTGATCAATTTGAAGTGACTCATGTCAATTAGTATTGTTAATAAAACTAACTAAAAAAATTTACTACTTATTAAGTCTCTCAATACAAATTTCAATACAGTCAAATACTAGTCAAATAATTATTATATCGAAAGATATAAGTACACATTTTGAACAAGTTGCTCTGCAAATTTTATTCCTGGGCATGTTATTAATTGTTTAAGTATTTAGCCACAGTGGTCTATATGGCTCTAAAATTAAAACGAGCATTTTTTTCTTATCCAAAAACGCACATCATGCACACACACGCACGCATATGTGCAGAGACGTATTTATATGCATTCCCATAAATATGTTTAAAGAATACTGACATATAGTTACACGTACATTTATTTTATATGTTTTATATTATTAATATAGTACAATTTTCGGTGTGTGTTTGTGACTGATAAAAAAACATAAAAAAGGGCTACAATCATGTAATCGATATTTCTAAAATGACAAATACCGACCACCTGGCACTTTTACTTCCTAGAAAATCGTCACTTATTTCACGTAGTTTCATTCAAATACTATACTATGATATAAAATATTTACACATTTCATTAGCTCCTTATTTTAGCAAAATACCATTCTAGAAATTGTATATTTAGGATAGAAATTCCTACGAATTTATTTCTTTTTTTTTACTTATTTCTTTTTTTTACATAACTGGCCTTTGCGGTCTTTTTCACTGCCTGTAGACCTCTCTAAGTCTATTGAAATTGTTTTTGGTACACCAAACAAGACCAAATGTATTTATTTGCTGTATTACTTGGAAACAGAAGTGAAACAAAAAAAAGTCATCTCTTATCCCCGTTTGCACAAAGTTTTGTCCAACAAGCATCAACTAGTAAAAAATTAAAATTAATGATGATTATTAGTTTTGTTGCACCAAAAAACATGTTCTTGGTTCATTAACAATTTTTCACAGAATTAAAAAATAGCACACTTGTTTTTGTGCAACATAAGTAATAATCAGTGAGTAATGAATTGTAACTACCAATTACCTGATTATTGTTTATCAAAGCTGTCTGACATTAGTAGCCTCAGTGCCATAACGGATAGAGCATGGGCGCGCTGAGGCGAAGAACACATTTATTTCCTTAAAAACTTTCCAGCACCAACTATAGTTTTACATTTCCGGAAGCCACCATACTGTTTCAGCAAGCTGGATGTGAGCATGCTCCGTTCTGCGGACGTGACTTAAAGCCTTCAGACCCGTGTCCATACCATGTTGGCACCTCCCTATCCTCGTTACAAAAAGAAAGGAGTTTGGCAAAATGTACAGGTTGATGAGGTGAAACTCTTCCCTGTTGTTGGTGATTGGCCATAGTCGCGGAAAGAGACCGACAATAGGTAAATAAAAAACACACAACACAACTGTGCATTAGTCTATTAGGAATCCTAATCATATAGTAATAAATTGCATGAAATTATACATCTTCAACTTTTCTAGTAAATTACTGTATCAACATTTTCTCAAACTTATTAGGAAAAAAACTACATAGAAATAGACTTAACACATAAAAAATATTTTAGAAAATAATTTAAATGATACGCATTAAGTGGAAGTTTATTTTTGACAGGGTGATGATAAGATACTTGAACGATAAAATAATCAAAAACGTTTGCATGATTAGAAAACAATTTCTTATATTAATTTCATTATTATCGTCTGACCACATCAAAAATTGAATTTCATCTTTTGGAGAAATAGCAAAACGTTTCCGACGATGTAAAAAAAGTAAGTATAATAAAAAATGACGCTGGGTATCTCTTTGTACACATTTTCATTGATTTTATGTGAACAGGTTTTTTTCCCTTAGGGCTCATCCGCGTCTTTGCCGCCCCGATAGCACCGCAGCCTTTGGCTTATTGTGCATATATGAACATGTACTACCGGATATTACCTATATATTTTTTGGAGATCATAATATTTATCATACATATATAAAGTTTCCTGAAATATCCAATTACTATTTTTATAACTATAGCTTTTTTAAGTAATATTTAATAATCATTATATTAGAACTGGTGGTGAGAATACATTTTGTTTAATAATATTATACATATTACTTAAACATATAAAGTTACAGGGAGTAAAATATTTTCCATGGCCGGTAAAAATTATGAACAGTGGCAACACAGCAGAGTGCCAGGTACATTGTAATTGTATATTGTTCAGTTGGGTTGTAATATCAAAGGATGCTTGATGCCTTATTCCTGTAATGTTAAATTAGTGTACCAGGGGTTTCTCCATACAAGTTCCGTTACATCCTACACAGTATGCTGTACCACATCTGTTTTTCTCTCGTATTATCTGTTTACAATAGAACGCATTTAGTGTATCTTTCTCTTCCTAGAAAATATTGTGATAGAATTTTGCCTGTAATAGATCTTTCCGGTATTACGATTTCTCCTTTGGCATCAATATTATGCTAGGCAAATATTTTACTAGTGGACGAAGTTAGTACCCGTATCCCCTACAATCACATTTCGGTAGGATGGCTTGCAGTTGAAATAAATATACATTACAATATATTTGTCGGTATTACACATTATTTTAATATCTCTTTCCTGTACTATATCCTTCTTTTATGATAAATTCTATGGACCCTAATTTTGAGAAAACTTTACAGAAAATTTATGTAAAACGTTTAAGGTAAAAATTTTCACTTGGTCCCACTAAATCCTTGCAGGATGGGGTCTACATAAAGCCGAGGGTACAATTAATAAGAAAAGAAATTAAATAATAAAAGGTAAATTTATTCAATTTAATATTATAATACATATGTTTATTATTGGTTATAATTTTCAAAAGTAACAACATTTTTAATTGCATATATATATATATATATATATATATATATATATATATATATATATATATATATATATATATATATATATATATATAGTTGTTCTAAAAGTGTCAGAATTTGGTTACAAATTAAATTAAACAATATAGTGAACCCTATAATCAATAAATAAATTTAAAGGCGCCCAACTACATAAATATAATATAATCTGAGATTGATAAGTAATATCCATTACAGTACCAGCGTATCAATATAGGAGTATAAAAATCTACAAAATATTACACGAATAATTTCACAAATATAATTAAACTATACAATAATAATTATTACACATAAAATTGTACATAAATGCATACAAAATATACAACATACACCTTAAAAACTAAGTACAATAATAAATCATATACAATTGACCGTCATAAACATGGGGCAGTAAAGTACCTACGCATTTAAATCATTAAAATTGACCCTCATAAACGTGGGGCAGCAATTTATACACACAATAACTCATTAAAATACATATATAGATGTAAATGTATCCCACCGCTACTTCAAAAAATTATTGGCTGATTTTGATCCAATTTGGCCAGTACCTACCTTTTGTGAGTGACTTTGGCAAATTTGTTTGCCAGGAAAATTGGACCAGTTTTTCCAAAAAATTGTAGGTTTTCTTTCGAAAAACTTGTATATCGCCAGAAATAGTAAAGCTATGGCAAATTTGGTACACATGTTTATAGTATAAAAAGTAAAATATGCCCCAAGATTTAAACCTCTAAGTTTAAAAAAAAAGTTATTGGAAAAAAAAGGTTTGGTGTCATTGGTGATCTGAAAAACGCACGAGACCAAACTATTTGGTATAAACATTTTAACATTCTTCCTGTTCAACACTTAACCGAAAATGATCGTCAACAGGGAATACTGTTTTGCCAACAAATTCTTGAAAAATGTAATGAAAACAATGATTTTTTGCGAAATGTGTTTTGGACTGATGAGTCGTCCTTTTCTACAGCTGGTTTGTTTAATAAACATAACAAACATCATTGGGTTACAGAAAATCCACATATGGTAAAGCAAAAAAAAGAAGTAAAACTGTCAATGCGTGGTGTGAGATACACCAAAACAAAATATTTTGTCAATTTTTTTGTGTAGTTTATCTTCATTTGCTACAAGAGCAAATTGAGGAATATTTGGATGATTTGCCAGTTATTCTAAATTTAAGAGCAATCTGGCAGCAAGACGGAGCTCCCCCACATAACGTTAGACCTGTGACGAACTACTTAAACCAAAAATATGACCTCTGGATAGGAAAAATGGTCCCACCCATTGGCCGGCTTAAAGCCCCGATTTAAATCCGCTAGTTTTTTCCTTTTGGGTGCTCTCAAGAACAATATGTATAGTGAAGAACTGTCGGGGGACACTGTGCAATTAAAACAGCTTATACGGCGAGAAATAAATTCTTTTAACGAAAATGCAGCGGTATTTGTGCGATCAAATTTTTTATGGCGATGTTTCAAATGCTTAGAAAACAACGGAAGTTATGTAGAAGATACAATGTAAATATTTATATTGCTTTCTAATTTTTGTATGTTTGATGCTTTTATTTTATTTGTTTCCTTGTGTATGGTTTCGTTATATATTTTGTTGTGACAATCATTGAATAGATAGCTTAGCTAGTTTTGTATGATAATTAACTAATTACTGACAAATCATATTTTTAGGATAAACTAATAGTTTGACATTTGTATACACAATTAAAATTTTATTTCCAAAGGCTACTTCGTATATTATTGAGTAATACGTAAACAGATTTGTTGTTTTACATATTTCATCACAACTTAAAAACTGTGTATCCAGATGTACTCTAACTATATATTTTTGTAATCAGAAAAAATCTACAAATTATAATATGTAAAAAATACAGGGTGTTCTATTTTAAAAAATACATTTTTTGTTCCACCTCGTACATTTTGCAAAATTCTTGAAAAACGATAACAGATTCAGAAACTACGTTAAAAATTCTTCAAAATAAGTTTTATAACGAATCAATTCGCCTAGAAATAACGAAAATAAAAGGGTGTTATCATTTATAATACTCACTCTGTACAATGTAAATTATTAAAATTACAATTTCAAAACTTTGTACTGCTTATATTCATTTCATTTTCAAAAAGTATGGATACAGTAATAGTAAATAAGTGTTGAAAGGAGTTTAGGTGCAGCAAGTGAGTTGATAGTAGCGAATTTTTGTAAAAATATTTCAAAAAAGTCTGGACGCAGCAAGTGCGTTATGATAGTGAATTTTCATAAAAATGTGTTAAAAAGCAAATATGTGTTTTTTTTTAAAGAAAGCAGATTTGGTTACCAGTATAACATATATGGTAGAAACAATGTACCATATTTCAACAAAATAACTTTACTGTTTGAAAATGTACAAAAACTTTTCGAAAATAAACTTAACATGTTCCCGAAAAAAATAGTTTCCTGGCCAACGAACCTTCTGGGAAATAGCAGATTGAGCTATTCAAATTTGAGGCATTCAATAAAAATTCGCTACCATAACGCACTTGCTGAGTCCCGAATGTATTTTCTTACAAACATGCATTATAATTTCGTGGTCGAAATTTCATACATTTAAGGTCAGCTAAGAACTGTTACTGACCGAGGGAATCCGACTGTCTAATTAAAAGAAATCATTGTTTAATCTATTTCAACTGAGCGGATTTTCCCCGCCAACGAACTTATTCAAGCCACTGGCAAAAGCAAAGTATTCACCAAATTTGATCAAAATCGGCCCTTTATTTTTTGAGTTATCGGTGTGATATATATATATATATATATATATATATATATATATATATATATATATATATATATATATATATATATATATATATATATATATATATATATATATATATATATATATAAACATATAAAAATTGAAACTGACTCCGGATATGTGTTCTCGGGGACCTAATTAGTGCTCATTTGAAAGAATTTTTTCAAAATTCAAAAGTCGGGATCTCCTCATTAGTGATTTTTTTTAAAGAAAATTTACTAATAATGATAACTCGATTTCCCGTTAAACTATATCTTCAGTTTTAATACATTGTAAAACCCATATAAAGGCAGCGTGGGTACTATATTTGAAAAATAACTACAAATTTCTTTTCAAAAGCCTTTTAAGTGAATTTTCTTTAAAAAATTCTTCTTCAAATGAGCGTTAATTAGGCCCCCCAGAACACATATCCGGGGTCAGTTACAAGTTATATATATATATATATATATATATATATATATATATATATATATATATATATATATATATATATATATATATATATATATATATATGTGTGTGTGTGTGTGTGTATCACACCGATAACTCAAAATATAATAGGCCGATTTTGATTAAATTTGGTGTATACCTTGATTTTGCAAATGGCTTGGATAAGTCCGTTAGCCAGGAAAATCGGCCTAGGTTTTCCCAGAAATTTTTGTGTTTTCTTTTGAAAAAAATTTATATCTCTAAAATTAACAAAGTAAGGGCAACCAAATTTGGTGCGCGGGTTTACATCCTTATAGGTAAGTGAAATACCAAAATTTAGCTCTGTAGGTCGAAAGAGAAAAAAGTTATAGGCATTTAAAAGAATAGGGTTTTCCACAAAACGTCAAAGTTGCGATTTAAACGTCAAAATTGGCAACATTTAGGCAAAGAACTCAAGATTCAAATCTAATACGGGCTATGGAAATAAAATGTCTCAAGAAGAATGTTTTACGAATCCGGAAGTCTTAGTTTCAACCGTCATTGTCCTTTATTTTAATAAAATATTTCCAGAAAATTCATTTCAAATAGACTCTTTCTCTGATGCTTGGCAGTAGCCTTAGCTATAGAGTTTGTCGTTTAATGGTATATAATTTTTGTAGGAATAGTCGTAAAAAATCAATAAAGCTCAATATATCTGTTATTATAAAAGATATGAAAAAAATTGTATATACTAATTATAGGGTGCCTTGAGCTACATCTTAAAAAATTATATCTACATTCACAGGGTGGCCCATAAGGAGTTGGCGATACAAATTTTCTTTTTTTTTTAATCAAACACGCCTTATGTTATTCAATTTTTGCATTTTCCATCAAAATATAATGCATGTTTGTAAGAAAAAATCTGGACGCAGTAAGTGCGTTATGGTAGCGAATTTTGATCAAATGCTTCATATTTGAATAGCTCAATTTGGTATTAACCTGTAAGGTTGACCAAAAAACGAGTTTTTTCGGGAACACTTTAAGTTTACTTTCGGAAATTTTTTTTCATTTTCAAACAATAAAGTTATTTTGATGAAACATGCCACATTGCTTTTACTCTATAGGTTATACTGGTAACCAAATTTGATGCCTGCTTTCTTAAAAAAAACACACACATTATTGCTATTAAAAAATATTTTTATGAAAATTAACTACCATAACGCACTTGCTGCGTCCTGAGTTTTTTATTTTGTTAGCAGAAACTGGTTCAATTGAATTGACTAATTGACTAATTGACAATTTGGCGGGTACATTCTTTTTGGAAATAAAAATTAATTTTCTGTAAATTTGCAGTTTGCACACGGGGGACTTTTAGAAAAAAAATCATAAACATGCTTAGAAGTTTTTCAAGATGCAGATACCACAAGTAAAATTTCATGCAAACGGCCCCTAAGAAAGTTACAGGACCAGTAGTGAATAGGGGTGCTGGGCGGGAAAAAAGATAAAAAGGAAATGTGAGCGCGGACAGTTCGAAAAAACCAGTTTAGTTGGACCTCTATAGGCTACCTTTCACCCATTTGACAGCTATACTTCCCCAAAATCCTGTTTACTTCGCCCAGAACCCTTATTCACTACATATCCCGCAACTTTCTTGGGGGTTGTTCCGACGAAATTTTACTTGTTTATATGGTTCATGTTTATGCATTGAGGGTGGCTGTAAGCATGTAGAAGGGCGAGGAGAACCTCCGTGACGAAGCCAAGAACCAAGATTTTCAATTTATGTTTAAATTGTTGCCTCATTTTATTTGTTTAAAATATTTTTCCAAAACTGAATTTGAGGTTGCCTTGCTTGTCAGTCTCACATAGAGAGCCAAAATATGTTATCATTTAAAAAGGTATGTAGACAGCAACAGTAAATAAGTGATGAAGAGGGTCTGGGTGCAGCATGTACGTTATGGTAGAGAATTTTCGTAAAAACATTTCAAATCTGATAACTCAATCTCCCATTAATCTATAATCTTCAATTTGAGCCATAGTAAAACATGTGTAAAATACATTTTTTGGTGTTTTGTTTGAAAAAATTAGTTCGATTGGGTTGACTAAAACAAAACCAACCAAGCAATTTATAACGAAAAATACATGCCATATTGATAATTTGGTACGTACTTTCCGTTTGTAAATAATTATTTTTTTCTGGAAAACTTTCGTAACTAATGATATTTGTAACACAATTTTTCAAAGAGACTTGCAGTATTTACATATATGTAAGAAAATAATTTCTAGCTCCATAGAAAATAAAAATTTCCTCAAGTAATTGCTTACTGCGACCTCTAAAACCAACCTCCAAGATCGATTTAAATTTAATAACTTAGTTTTAATAGTGTACAATTCTTAAGAAACTTCACTACTATAATGCACTTTGTAGTTTTACAGCTTTAAAAATGATAATCGATATTAAAGTGAATACTTTATTTTTCTATCAATAAATATTCTGACACTTGTCAATTCTACCGTTGCCTGGTTGCCCAGAGCTTACTAAAAAAACTATGATCAGAATCATCTGTACATGCCTCGCGGCCTTGAAAGTCTTAAGACTTTTAATAATCTTATTTAAATAACAGACAGGGTTCAACGTAAATATGAATTAACATTTCACAAAATGAATAACTGTTCACTTTGATTCCTAGTTTGGGTCACTGTGAAGTTCTGACATGGGCAACGGGCAAAGTTTTGAAAACAAACGCTGCACAACACCACACTGCGTTTTTACACCTGCCACACGTGCAATGCCCATCAACGCCAGGAAATACTTCAATGATTCGTCCTAGTCTCCACAGAAAAGGGGGCAAGTGATCTTCCTTGATGATGACTAATGTTCCAATTTTGAGTGTATCTTGGTTAACGGTCCACTTTTGGCGTTCTTGTAACTCGGAGATAAACTCCTTTGACCATCGTTGCCAGAAATGCTGTTGCAGTGACTGTAGGCGTTGAAAATTGGTTAATCTATTTTCGGGTATTGTACTTACGTCTGGATCTGGGGTTGAGACCAATTTTCTTCCAATGAGAAAATGAAATGGAGTGAGAGCTTCCAGGTTACATGGATCGGAAGAGAGCGGAAGAATTGGACGAGAGTTGAGGATAGCTTCTATCTGGGTAAGTATAGTAGAGAAGTCTTCATAGATTACTAACGCATTACCCAATACTCATCTTAATTGGTGCTTGACAGACTTGACACCAGCTTCCCATAATCCGCCTTAATGAGGAGGATATGGGGGAATAAAATGCCACGAAATTCCATCGTTGGACATCGTTTCAGAAAGTCGTTTATGCTCATGTAATATTTGATAAGACCTTTTGAGTTCTTTGTTACCACCAACAAAATTGGTTCCGTTATCTGAATACACGTGTGTCGGTTTTCCGCGTCTTGAACAGAATCTTCGAAAACAAGTCAAAAACGCTTGGCTAGTCAACTCTGTGACAGCTTTGAGATGGATTGCCTTAGTGGAAAAGCAGACATAAAGACAAATATAACACTTGATAGGCTAACTACCGCGACCCTTTTTATTTTTGATAAGGCGTGGTCTTGCAAAATCAATACCAGAATTTGTAAAAGGTAAGCTAGGCATGACACGACCTTGTGGGAGAGAGCCCATTTGAGGATGTAGCTGAGAGAGCGTTGAGCGGAAACACCTAACACACTAGTGTACGATAGCTCTAGCTAGTGATTTACCAGATGTGGGCCAATATGACTCATAAATTGTTGATAACAATAGCTGCGGTGGAGCATGAAAAAGTCAAATGTGTTCTTCTGCAAAAAGTAATTTTGTGAAAGAATGTTTTAATGAGAGAACAATTGGATGTCATTTATTAAATGGAAATTGTGATCGTAGTAGACGGCCACCCACACGCAAAGTACCTTGCTCATCAACAAATGGATTAAGTCTTTTAGGTATCCCTTGATTTTTGATGATTTATGAGTTTTGAGAAGAAAAATTTCCTTGTTGAATGTTTCTGATTGACATAATTTTACAGAGTTTTCAAGTTCAAGAAATGTCAAAGGACCCGTTTCTCGGTGGTGTGCAGGAAGCTTAGTGTTTTCTACAAACCGTATAACATATGCTATAACTCTTTTCAATCTGTTAAAACGTTAAAATTTATCAAACACAGACAATTCATCATAAGTCAAGGTAAAAGATTTTATGACTGCCTTCATTTCAGTAGGTACTGTGTCAAAGATTGGCATGAACTGTGGCCATGTTTCTTTATTGTAACTTAACCATAGTGGTCCGTTCCACCATAGTGAATTTTCTGAGAGTTCTGTTGGATTTACTCCTCGTGAAGCAAGATCGGCAGGGTTTTCTTTACTTCTTATATGATTCCAATTATTTACATTCGTCAAAGTTTGAATTTTTGCGACTCGGTTAGCCACAAACGTTTGTAAAATATTTGGGGGTGTCCTAACCCAGTGTAATACAATGCTGGAATCTGACCATAAATGGATCAAATCGAATGATAGTTTTAATGAATTGTTAACCTTCTCAAATAGTTCTGCCAGTAACATGGCTGCGCATATTTCAAGCCTCGGTATGGTGAGTTGTTTAAGTGGAGCAACCTTTGCCTTCGAACATAGTAGATTAACTATAATTGTATTGTTTTCTTGGGATCTCAGATAAATACAGGCAGCATATACATGTTGACTGGCATCTGTAAAGCCATGTAATTGTATAGTCCATTGATTTTCTAGAATAGTTCGTCTTGGAATGCGTAGGTTATTTAGATTAATCAGGTCTTTCCTAAAACTAATCTAATTTTGTTTAACATCGATGGGAATTGGATTATCCCAGTTGAGATTTCATAACCAAAGTTTTTGGAGCATAATTTTTGACAATATCACACATGGAGAAATCAAGCCAATAACGTCAAAGATCTTGGAGATTTCAGAAAGCAGTATCATTTTTGTATATGTGGAAGTGTAAGATTGCTGAATCGAGTATGTCAAAATGTCGTAATGACTTTGCCAAAATGGTACCAATGTTTTATTGATCCCATCATTGCCAAAGAATAAGTTATCTTCGGATGGAACGTTTTCTTGAATATGGTTTAAAACAGTTTGTTCATTATTATTATAATTACCATTATTGCTTTAAATCATACAACATGTTTATTCAATAAGTCTAAGACTTGTGCTGAATACTAACATAATTTTATATACATAGTTGGATCCAAAACTGCTTGACAACACTCCAAATTCAACAACCTTAAAATTTTGACATTCCAAAAAATTTCTTTTCTCTTCCATTTCGTTCTTCTAATGTTTCACCCGATACCTCCATTTACAATTAATACTGATTTCTCCATTAGATACCCATTTTTGTAGAGGAAATCCTGCTATGTTAAGAAGATTTGATATTTCGTTGGAGAATCTTGTCGTTTCTTCAATTGTCGAACCTCCTGTTACTAAGTCGTCGACATAAAACTCTGTCAGAATAGTTTTTAAGGCATTTGAATGTGTTACACTCGCTTCAAGTGCCAAGTGGTGAAGATAGCGAATAGCGAGATATGGTGTTGATGCTGTTCCATATGTCGCAGTGTTTAATGTAGAAGCTTGCAATGGTTCTGTTGTATCTTCACGCCAAACAATCATTTGGAATTGTCTTTGACTTTGTTCCACCCAGACTTCTCGATACATCATTTTCACATCTGCTACTATGACATAATTATGAATACGAAATCGTAGCAGAATTGATAATAGATCGTCCTGAATTGTTGGACCGATCATCTGAAGGTCGTTTAAGGAAAATCCTGTAGTTGTCTTCGTTGAACCGTCGAATGCTACTCTGGGTTTTGTTGATGAACTCTTCTTGTTTATAACTCCATGATGTGGTAAGAAATAGTGTGGTTCTGGTATATTGTTCCAGGTTACCGATGTCATGTGACCTAGTTTTTTATACTGACGCATGAAGGTTATATATTTATCTTTGAAACTTGGTTTGGAATTGAATTTTCCCTCTAATGATTGAAAGCGTTTCATGGCTTTCTGCTTGGATTCGCCTAATTTATTTGGAGAATCCTTAAATGGAATAGTAACTATGAATTTTCCATCTCTTTCACGTCCACATGTATTTTCAAACAACCCTTTTCTTCAGGTGACAAAAGACTTTGTTTTGGAATGTATTCTAAGATCTAAAATTTATCTAATTGTTAATGAGTGTTTGTTTTTGGATGACTACAAAGTCTTTTCTGAAGAATGAAAGGTAAAGGACCCGATACGATCCATCCCAGTCTTGTACTTTGAAAGGAAACGTTGCTCTTTATCTGAAATCTGTTTTTGTAAAGAAGATGCCAAAAAATGCCTGCACCTAGAATAACATCCATTTTCCTTTTTTATAAAATGTTGGGTCGGCTAGAAAAATGTCTTTGCTTATGTGCCAATCGGAAATGTCAATGTCTTGCAAAAGAAGATATCTGTGATCTGTTCCATAATGTAGCAAGAATTCGTTGTAGAAAATGTTGACATGTTTGATTGGAAGGTAAAGTTACATTTACTGTTGACCGTAGAGTGTGACTTGTTTAGTCCAATAATGGAAACTGATGTCAGGTTTTCTTGGAGACCGAAAGAATCCCATAAAGACTGTTTTATAAAGTTTTTTTTTTTCCCTTCGAGTTTAGATGGCTACGGCTATTTGCCATACGCACATTCTTCCCCTCTCGTTATGTTGCATGAGTGGTATTTTTACTAGAATAGCTTGATCAGATCACTAAGCTTTACATTAATTGTTATTGTGCCGCATGTATAAACGCATAATATATACTGGATTACATACCCCCTAAAAATAAAGTAGTGATTATCGAATTTTGTAACAGAATTTTATCCTGTAATAGTTATTTTTACTTAATTGTTTTTTTTTCTTATTATAAATTGGGATAGACAGGGACACACGCTTCATGCCTTAGGGGTCTGACTAGGCAACTTTAAAAGACAAACAAAGAGACCCATAATGGAGTAGGGAAACAATAGGACAGACATTAGGACCTTATATTCTAATACCTAATAATATTACAAAATTATGGAATACATACATATGTACTCACAAATATTAATTACCTAATATTATTTCACCTATTATTCATCTCGTCATTCGTTTTACATTAGCACACATACACATATCACACTCATTTACACATTCATTTTCGCACAGGTACAAATTTTGCTTAGTTAATATTACATAAATAAAATTGTATGATTAGACCTTTATTTTTAAATTATTTATATGCGTTGAGATTAGTGTATAAATATTTACATTTTTTGTACATAATAGTTGCATCAAGTTAAAGGGACACGGAACATTGCCTAACTTATAAATTATATTTACAAAGGAATAAATAATGCCTGTTTTTTCTTTACAGTCTAAAAGCATGTGTTGAGCGTCCCCAAACTCGCCGCACTCACAATTTGGATTATCTTTTAGATTTATTTTATTAATATGTGAAGGAACCAGTGAGTGCCCAAACCTCAGTCTGCACATTTTAACTATAGTAGTTTTGCTTACATGTATGGTGGAAAACCACGGAACTGCGGGTGGAAGAGGCTCTAGACTTTTATAAAATCTACCTTTGCTATTGTGGCTGTAATCGTTATGCCATTTCAGTATTATCTTCTTCGCAGAACTTGAAAAAATGTCAGTAATTGGACACAAATAGTTCTTCTTTTCCCCAGATTCTACAGCCTCCTTAGCTAAAAGGTCAACTTTTTCATTAGGAGCTATACCTGTGTGAGCTTTTACCCATACTAAATTTATGCGTCTCCCTTCATTTTGGAGTCTCGTAATTATGTTGATTATTTTGACAATGATGTGGTTGCAAGTCGAATGAGGTGAGATATTTTTTATCTTGTCCAGACTACTTTTACTGTCTGTAAAGATTGTTGCCTGTTTTGTTGGTTGTTGACTGATGTACTGTAAAGACTCTAAAATCGCAACGAGTTCGGCTGTGTATATTGACATGTTGCTATTTAGTTTGAATTTCTTTTCTATTCCAAAATGAGGCACGTAATAGGCACATCCACATCGTGAGTTTTTCTTAGAGGCATCGGTAAAAATGTGCAGTGATTCCTCAAACTTTTCACTTACATCTAATGAAAAGATTCGGTTCCGAATAACGCTTGGGATCTCTGAGTAATCTTGTAAGTATTGTATGTTACAACCTTGGAACTCTTGAAAATTTATATTAAAAACTGGATTAATACTGTCTTGCCAGATGTCATTGATGTTGTCAATTATATTGGAGTAACTACTGACTATTAGTATAGTTTTCTTCTTTTTCCAGAAAGTCATAGTAAGATCTTGTATATAGCATTGATGTAGCTTGTTAATGAGTAGGCTATTTTTTCCTATCAATTTAAGTGTGAATTTAAAAGCTAGCTTTTCTCTTCTATAATGAAGTGGCATTTCCCCGCTCTCTGCTAAAAGATTGTTTATTGGAGTGCTTTGTAGAGCACCCAGACATAGTCTGAGACATTTATTTTGTATTGACTCTAATTTGTTCAGGTGTGTTTTGGCCGAATCTGCATAAAGCACGGATCCATAGTCGATGATAGATCGTACGAATGACTTATAGAACATGATACAAATATTTGGATCTGCGCCCCAAGTTGTATTACTTATGAATCTTAGCACGTTGATACCTTTTTCTGTTCGGCTGACGAGTTCTTCAATATGTTCTCTCCAAAGCAATTTCCTATCCAGGATCATTCCCAAGAATCTTACAGATTGTTTTACTACGTATTTAACTTTTGCTACTTCCACAGTTGATGGTATGGAATGTTTTTTACTAAAGATTGTAATCTGTGTTTTTTCTTTAGAAATTGAGAAGCCATTATTACGGGACCATGTCTCAATTTGTGTAAAATCACTTTCGATGGACCTTAAACCTTGCTCGATGTCGCATAGTGGTTTGTATATACATATGTCATCAGCATATTGCAGAAGAGAACTTTCGCTAATCTGACTCTCTAAATCGATGGTATAAATAGTAAACAGTAATGGGCTTAATACACTACCTTGTGGCAAGCCTATGTTGGCTAGTCTAGGACCTTTGTAAATATTGCCGAATTTCAAATATAATTGTCTGTCCTCGTAGATCTTAATGATTTTTCTGGTAAAATTTGGTGAAATGCCTATTTTTGTCATTTTTTGGTATAAGACTTTTAGGTTTACATTATCGTAGGCTCCTTTGATATCTATGAACATAGCAATTACAGATGTTCTTGTGGCAAAAGATTTGTTGATATCCAGTATAATATTGGCCAAACTTTCGGTAGTAGACCAATCTTTGCGGAATCCAAACTGAGTCTTTGGCAGTACACTATTTCTTTCTACCCAGGTTTCAAGACGATTCTTAATCATATGTTCTAAAGTTTTTAACAGGCAGGAAGCGAGAGATATTCCCCTATATGAGTCTATGAGGTAGGGGTCTTTATCTGGTTTAGCAATTGTGGTAATAATGTATATCTTCCAGGCATTGGGTACATTTTCGGTTGTCCAAATTTTGTTTATAATTTTTAAAAATAATAGCTTGGTGTTATACCAGAAGTGTGCGAGAATTTCATATTGTATGCCATCAGCTCCTGGTGTAGATCGCCTGTGTTTAAGACAAAACTCTAGTTCAGACATTGTGAACTCATTTTCCAGAGCATGTGTAGAACTGGGAGCAGTGCTATAATTCTCTTCTTTATTGCCATCTGGTACTAAGTTTTTTAAAAACTCGTCGGCCCATTCTTCATCAGGTTGAAACTTTGTAGAATTTGTGTTAATATTTTTTAGCCTTTTTGACATACCCCAAATGTTTTTGATAGGTGTACTTCTATTTAAATTTAGACAAAAATTTTTCCATGTTTCTCTTTTGCTGTTTAAAATAGTTTTCTTTTTTAAAGCTGAAATTCTTTGATAATCGAGAAAATTATTGTAGGAAGGGTTTTGTTTATAAAACTGAAGAGATCGTTTTTCATTTTCCACCGCAGTTTTACAATTTTCGTTCCACCAAGGCTTTCGGAATTTATTGTTAGACGTTGTCGTCTTCTCAGGAATTGATAGTGATATCGCATTATTTATATTTGATATAAAGTTATCATATGAAATATCGTTTTCTGATAAATCGCGTTCCGAACTCAATTCCATCAAAGATGAAAACAACGTCCAATCAGCTTTATCCAGGTTCCATTTCTTGTTATTAATTACTGTATGATTGTTGTTATAATGAGTATTACTTCTAATGTTTGTATATTGAACATCAAATACATAATCTAACCTTATAACATAGTGATCTGATCCTAGCGTTTCCGTTTCGACAAACCAGTCGAATCTATGTGCGATATCCGATGAACATATCGATATATCCACCGCCGATGCAATGTCCGTTAGTTGCCTTTTCATTAACGTTTCGGACCCGGTATTTAAATAATTTAACTGATTATTCTTTATTGCGGTGAGCAACTCCCTTCCACTAACATCCGTCCTGGAGCAACCCCAAGCAGTGTGGTGACAGTTGAAATCACCTCCTATGAGAAACGGTCTTTTCAAACTATCGAAAAATGATGTCCAGTTATTACGCGTTAATCTTGTATTTGGAGGGATGTAAATAGAATATACATTAATTTTTTGTCTTCTGTTTAATTGTAACGTTGTTGCTATACACATCATACCCTGAACTTTATAGAATCCGCGCTCTAGTGAAAAAGAGAATTTATTACTAATAAGTATAGCAACTCCGCCGTAGCCATCGTTTCGGTCTTCTCGAATTAGGTTATACCCAGCAAATTTAATAAAATTGTCACCTTTAAGCCAAGTTTCGCTTATAATAGCAATATCGACCTTATTATCAAACAAATATTTTTCTAAATGCCCCTTATTTGCTTTGATTGATCTAGCATTCCATTGCATTAATTTAAGAGTGAATGTTAATTATTTCTGAGAATTTCTGATACCTTGCTTTTCATGAGATTCATTGTTTGACTATTTGTGAGCTGTATATTTGGTTGTTTTAAGATATCTATGAACATGTTTACTATATCATCAACAGTTTCGCTTATACTAGAGGAAGGTTTTTGAGGTTGGGAGAATGACGGAGGATAAGGATTGGTTATACCGCTCTGCTTTGGTAGCTGGATATCTTTTACTATCTGCTGCCTAGCTTTCTCAGTTTTGAAGTCTCTTATTGAATCCATAGTTTTTCTACGTTTAGGAGGTTGTAATCTGGTAAAATGTGTTGTAGACTCTAAGTTTCGAGGTTGTTGTTGAGTGGAAGAACTTGCGGAGAATATAGTTGGGTTAAGTGGTGGAAAGTGGTATTTGTCAAATTTAGGGACCTGTTGTTGTATTGTTTGGCCTTGATTTTTTGTAGCAGATGAATAGCTTTTAGAATATCTTTCGAGAGCATCCCCATATGAGATATTTTCTATACTCATTAGGTATTTAATACTTTTTTGTTTCTCAAACTCCTGACAAGCAGTACGTTCTGTTGCCGGATGAGAACCCGCGCACAAAACACATATAGGGCTACTTTTTCGAGTGCATATTTCGCTACTGTGGTTTTCTCCACAAAATTTGCACCTTTCTTGTGCTTTGCATTGGGAGCTAATGTGATTATATCTCATGCATCTTAGACATTGGATTGTACGCTGTATATACGGTTCAACGCTAAATTTAATTTTCTCAATTTCCACTTCCGAAGGGAGCATACACCCCTTAAATTCCACAAGCACTGATGACGTCTTAACATATTCAACGCAATTTTCTCTAACTACCTTACGCTTAAGTCTGATTACATTAAGGACTTCGAACTTATTACCCATTGTAGGAAGAATCAGATTTATCAGATCCTCCTCCTCAATATCAACATCAACTTGTCTTATAACGCCCTGTCTGCGTGCCAAAAACTGTGGTATAAATGCTTCTAAATTGTGTTTTTTAAGATATTCAGAGTTTATTAAAGCATTAGCGCTTTGTAAAGTAGACAACACTATTTTTAATTTATTTTTTCCTATACTAGAAATGTTCATCACGCAAGATTTAATATCCGATGAACAGTTAAAAATTATTTTAGCGGTACTTATTCTGTGAGCTCTACCTATATTATCATTCGGGTTTTTGCTAACAAGATAAACAGTGTATGGTCCCGAATGAGAATTATCATATATTCTGATAAATTTCTTCTCTCTTTTTCTCACATCTAAAGTATTGATACTTTCCTCTACCGTATTACCTGAATTTATAGTATTATTTACGATATTGTCTACATGCTTGATTTTTGATAAATCTAAATGTTTTAAGTAATCAACTTTTTTACTCACCTCCTTCCTACTGTTATTTAATTTACTTACGCTATCATTATTTAGAGTATTTGACTTTTCCATTTCTTCATCGCTAGAAATAACAACATCCATACTTTCAAGTTTCTTATCGTTACTAATTCCATCTGGGTGTCGACCCCTATCTGGGGGTTGACCTTCGCCTTTCTTTGGCATTATTTCACTTTTCTTAAAGCACTACTTCACGACAAATTAGAAAATATGCGAGCAACTCTCGGGATACGTCCACACGTCTCGAATGCTACTCACCGAATCGTTTTATAAAGTTACTTTGTGAGCCTGAGTCTAAAAGTGATCTAGCTTTTACAAGATGACCTGACACATCTTGAATGAAAATGATTGCAGTGGCAAGAAGTACTTGATGGCTGTATGCCGCATGACTGCTGACTTCTGTCACCGTTTCCAAATGTAGAAGTGAATTGTTCTTTGCTTTGCAAAATTTGCATTTTCCACGTATGCAAATTGCTGATGAATGACCTGTACAAAGAGAGTTTTCACAAGGTTTCAACTCTTTTGCCCTCTCAAGTCTTGCGATACTTGAAAGATTTAAAAATTCCTTGCAGTGATAAATCATGTGATTGCCTTGCCAATTATAGCACAAACTTAGATGTTTTTCTTGAGCTGTAAAGGTTGTTTTTCTTTGTGTAGTGGTTAGTTTTGTATCAGTTTTAATATCACGAAAAGAAAGATCCTCAAGTTGATCTGCCTTTGCTTGAAAAAAATTAAAGAGTTCCTCTATGGGAGGTTTATCTTTATTGCCCTTATAATTTTCACACTCCCTGGCAGTATTCTCGTCGAGCTTGTTGCAAATCAAGTAGATAAGTGAAGCGTCCCAATGCTTTGTGGGTTCGTTTAATGCCTCTAAAGATTGCAAATGTTTTTTCACCTAAAAGTTTTCTAAAATTGTAATAGGTGTCATTTTTAGTGAATTTTCTTAAAAAAAAATCACTAATGAGGAGATCCCGACTTTTGAATTTTGAAAAAATTTCTTCAAATGAGCGCTAATGAGGCCCCCAGAAAACATATCCGGGGTCAGTTTCAATTTTTATATGTTTATTTATATATATATATATATATATATATATATATATATATATATATATATATATATATATATATATATATATATATATATATATATATATATATATATATATATATATATATATATATATGTATCACACCGATAACTCAAAAAATACTGGGCCGATTTTGATCAAATTTGGTGAAAAAATTCCTTTTGCAAATGGCTTGGACGAGTTCGTTAGTCAGAAAAATCTGCCCAGGTTTTCCCAGAAAATTTTGTGTTTTCTTTCGAAAAAAATTTATATCTCCGGAATTAACAAAGTAAGGGCAACCAAATTCGGTAGTCAGGTTAACATCCTTATAGGTAAGTTACCTACCAAAATTTAGCTATGTAGGTCAAAAGAGAAAAAAGTTATAGGCATTTAAAAATAAATAAATTGGGGTTTTCCTCAAAACGTCAAAGTGTCGATTTAAAATGTCAAAATTGGCAACATTTAGGCAAATAACTTAAATCTAATACGGGCTATAGGAATAAAAGGTCTCAAGAAGGATGTTTTACAAACCCTAAAGTCTTAGTTTCAACCGTCATAGTCCTTCATTTTACTAAAATATTTCCAGAAAATTCATTTCAAATAGACCCTTTCTCTGATGCTTGGCAGTAGCGTTAGCTATAGAGTTTATCATTTAATGGTATATAATTTTTGTCGAATTTTCGTAAAAAATTAATAAAGCTCAATATATCCGTTATTATATAAGATATGAAGAAAATTTGTATATATTAATCATAGGGTGTCTTGAGCTACATCTTAAAATAATATTTCTGCAATCACAGGGTAGCCCATAAGTCGTTGGTGATACAAATTTCCTTTTTAGTGAATTTTCTTTAAAAAAATTCACTAATGAGGAGATCCCGACTTTTGAATTTTGAAAAAATTTCTTCAAATGAGCGCTAATTAGGCCCCCCAGAAAACATATCCGGTGTCAGTTTCAATTTTTATATGTTTATATATATATATATATATATATATATATATATATATATATATATATATAAATATATATATAAATATATATATATATATATATATATATATATATATATATATATATATATATATATATATATATATATATATATATATATATATATATATATATATATATATATATATATATATATATATATATGTATCACACCAATAACTCAAAAAATAATGGGCCGATTTTGATTAAATTTGGTGAAAAAATTCCTTTTGCAAATGGTTTGGATAAGTACGTTAGCCAGAAAAATCTGCCCAGGTTTTCCCGGAAAATTTTGTATTTTCTTTCGAAAAAAAAAATATATCTCCGGAATTAACAAAGTAAGGGCAACCAAATTTGGTACGCAAGTGTACATCCTTATAGGTAAGTCACGTACCAAAATTTAGCTATCTAGGTCAAAAGACAAAAAAGTCATAGGCATTTAAAGAAAAATAAATTGGGGTTTTCCTCAAAACGTCAAAGTGGCGATTTAAAATGTCAAAATTGGCAACATTTAGGCAAATAACTTGAATATAATACGGGCTATAGAAATAAAGTGTCTCAAGAAGAATGTTTTACAAACCCTGAAGTCTTAGTTTCAACCGTCATTGTCCTTCATTTTACTAAAATGTTTCCAGAAAATTCATTTCAAATAGACCCTTTCTCTGATGCTTGGCAGAGTAGCCTTAGCCTTAGAGTTTATCGTTTAATGATATATAATTTTTGTCGCATTTTCGTAAAAAATTAATAAAGCTCCATATATCCGTTATTATATAAGATATGAAAAATTTTTGTATATATTAATTATAGGGTGTCTTGAGCTACATCTTAAAATAATATTTCTACAATCACAGGGTGGCCCATAAGTCGTTGGTGATACAAATTTCCTTTTTTTTTTTAATCAAACACGCCTTATGTTATTGCATTTTTGCATTTTCCATCGAAATATAATGCATGTTTGTAAGAAAAGAAATTCTGGACGCAGCAAGTGCGTTATGGTAGCTAATTTTGATCAAATGTTTCATATTTGAACAGCTTAATTTGCTATTAACCTATAAGGTTGACCAAGAAACGTGTTTTTTCGGGAACACTTTAAGTTTACTTATGGAAATTTTTGTACATTTTCACACAATAAAGTTATTTTGATGAAACATGGCATATTGTTTTTACTATATAGGTTATACTGGTAACCAAATTTGATGCCTGCTTTCTTAAAAAAACACACATATTTGTTATTAAAAACATTTTTATGAAAATTCACTATCATAACGCACTAGCTGCGTCCCGAATTTTTTAATCAAACACGCCTTATGTTATTGCATTTTTGCATTTTCCATCGAAATATAATGCATATTTGTAAGAAAATAAATTCTGGACGCAGCAAGTGCGTTATGGTAGCGAATTTTGATCAAATGTTTCATATTTGAACAGCTCAATTTGCTATTAACCTATAAGGTTGACCAAGAAACGTGTTTTTTCGGGAACATTTTAAGTTTACTTTTGCAAATTTTTGTACATTTTCACACAATAAAGTTATTTTAATAGAACATGGCACATTGTTTTTACTATATAGGTTATACTGGTAACCAAATTTGATGCCTGCTTTTTTAAAAAAACACACATATTTGTTATTAAAAAGATTTTTATGAAAATTCACTACCATAACGCACTTGCTGCGTCCCGAATTTTTTAATGTTCATAATGTTCACAATGTCAAAGAGACCTTTTACATGATTGTGTATCAGAAGTCGATTGTTATTGTAACGTTCAACTAAACTCGTCCAAGCTACGTCATAGTTTTTATCTGTAAATTGTAGTGTATGAATGTTTTGAGCAGCACTCCCTGACAATGACGCTCTCAAATAATTAAACTTTGGATTGGTGAAATTGAAAAATTTGTTTGGATTAAAGATGAAAATGTGTCTTTAAATTATAACCAGTGTTGATAATCGCCATCAAATTTGGGCAAGTCAATTGATAGAAGCTTAATATTATAAGAAATTTTTGAGTTAGCATGAGGAAGACTCAAATGGAACGATTCGCAGGAATCAGAATGTGGAACAATATTTTCGTTTTTGGACGTGAACGAAACTAGCAGATTTGCCTCACTAAATATTTTGTAATATTTTTGCTCGAAACTGTCACGAAACGGCATCGTCATAAATGATGCTTTCGATTTCGTTTTGAATCTCTTGAAATTCATGCAATACTATTTCAGTTTTACTTATTCGGAGTTGAATTTCCGCGATATTTTGGTCAGTAACAGTATGCATTGAATGTTTTTCAATGAATGCTTTAAATGATGTCAAACGATGTTTGATAGAACCACGTTTTTTAATTAGCAATTTTAACGTGCCTTGAGGCATAATTTAATTTATAAAATGCATACTGAATGCAAAATATAAATAAATTGATACTTTAATTTGCCAAGTTACTTAAAACGAGTACTTGGTTGCTATAAACTAGACGGTAATATTTCTAATCACGACAAAGTAAATTTAGAAAGTCAAGTTAATTGTAATTACTTTAGTTACCCAAATAAAGAGATATGGTAAAATGGGATTGAAATGAAGATTAAATAAAATGACGGGAAAGCGGTCACTCAAGTTACCAAAATGTGTCTTCCTTTTGGCGAATTTTGTTTTTTTTTGCAGATCCAGACCTTTTCCACTATAGCTGGAGCTGCCCAATGTACCAATGGAGCCTTAGGACTTCTATTAGCACTGCAGTGACGAGATCCGTTGATAATTGAGTCAGCTCGGCGATTGAAGTCTTCAGACTGTCGCGGAAGATACTCCTAATGTCAGATACTTCCACTTGGTCACTGATTTTGTTGTTTCGAATTGAGAATTTATGTTATTAGTCGAAATAATGTGGTAATGTAATAATCCGGCTCGAAGGACCATGTACTGTTTTACAGCTTTGAAAATGATAATCGATATTAAACGTGAATACTTTATTTTCTATCAATAATAATTCTGACACATGTCAATTCTACCGTTGCCTGGTTGCCCACAGCTTACTAAAAAAATATGACCGGAATGATATGTACATGCTTGCTGCGTCCAGAACTTTTTTTAATATAAATAAATTTAATGAAAAGCCGATTATTTCCGTTCTTGACAAAGGTAACTTGAAAATAACTAACACCATCAAAAAGTACGCTGAATACGCTTTCCAAGAATGTGTGGAATTATCCATGTTGTTACTTAGGAAATTAAAGGGTTGTTACCCTCCAAAAAGTGGCTGCTTCAAAAATGTCAGGAATGCCACCAAATAGTCGTAAATAATCTGTTATGCAACCCCACATATTTTGAGTCCGATGCCTTGCGGGTTTGAGAAGTTATGGCCTTGTTGAATTACTTATGCGCAACCTGTATATAAAGTGGTATAAATTAAGTCTTTTTACTTACCTGCTCAATTCCAAAGCATAATACTTTTAAAAGGAAGTATTCTAAAGAAAAATTTATTAATGCTCTTTTGCATTCACATTATAGCTGCTCATTTATATTGTCACTTCTGTATAAAGCTAATTACAGTTACCGGGGGGTCGGCTACTTGCTTTTACACTATAATTTTGCCTTAATAAATGCATTCAAGTATAATTACAAAAATCACACTCCCTAGAATCATTTAATTAAATATCATAATTTCTATTTATACAGTAAAACCTGTAAACATTAACAGAGAAAATCGATCGGGTAGAATAATTAAAAACACGCTAATTCCTGGTTTCATTTAATTTATTTTTCTATCGGACGTAAAGCCGTATTGCAGTGTTCCGTGTTTGGTGCGTATATGCTTGTTAAGCTACATAATTACTCATGAAGTATCCTATATCTTTTTATGTCTAGAAATTACATAATTTTTTATAGCTAGAGTTTAATATGAAAAGCAATTATCTTTCTGTAGAAATATTATTAATATAAAAATTTTGAGATAATTTTTCTGGAATAAATCTTTCAACAAGAAAAATTACTTCCTGTTAAACTTTAAGTATGTGGCTAATTTATTATAAGAATTCAGTGCCGTACGCAAGAAAAGCCTTAAATGAGGTTTCTTGATGGATTTTTATTCAATTTCAGTTCCATTTTTCAGTTTTTTCAGGATATTTCAGGAACTAATCGACATATTTGAAATTTGTTTACAAATATTGTATTAGCTAAAATGTACGCAAATTTTTGGTGATTTAACCAACTCTGTATCTCCTAACCTTAATGAAATGCCAATAGTGATCAATTAATTTGTCGTAGCGATAACTCAAGAAATAATGGGCTGATTTTGAGAAAATGAGAAAAGCATAATACTTTTAAATAGAAGTATTCTAGGTACCTACCTTTTGAAAGTTGCTTGGACAAGTTCATTATCTAGGAAAATCGAACTGGTTTTTCCTACAAAATTTTGGATTTCTTTTCGGCAAATTTTTGTATTTCCGAACATAACAAACCAATAGCAATCAAATTCGGTGTTCAGGTTTACACTATTAAACTGACCCTACAAGCCAATTCAGATCTCTAAGTTGAAAGAAAGATATATATATATATATATATATATATATATATATATATATATATATATATATATATATATATATATATAGACATTTAGAAAAAATTTGGGTGCCACTGAGGACCAGAGAAACGCACAAAACCAATATATTTTGTGTGCATAACCAAATCTGTTGTATATTATGGACAAAGATTAAGTTTTCTTGGCGCAAAAAGGCCAAGAACTAACAGAAAAATTACTTTTAAAATGTTATAGTTTTTCTTCTTAAAATGTCAACGTCGCGATTTGAAACGCCAAAATTTGCAATTTTTAAACGGGGAGCCTGAAACAAATACAACTTATGTAGAATAAATGTCATAATAAATGTGTTTTTCAAAGCTTTAAGTTGCAGATTTAACCATCATTGTCCTTCATTTTGCTATGCAGAAAATTCATTTCAAATATACCCTTTCTCTGATGATTTGGCAGTAGTTTCAGTTATAGAGTTTGTGGTTTAATAGTCTATAGTTTTTTACGAATTTTCGTAGAAAAAAATCGTTATTAAGTAGACCACGACTTTAGAAATTTCAAAAAGGTTTTTTCAAAGGAATGCAAACTAAGCCTTTGGGGTCAATGTCAATTTCGGTTTTCCGATGTGTACATACAAGGTGGTCCATTTTTACTGTAAAGCTCAATATATCCGTTATTTTACAAGATACGGAAAAATATTATTTAAGTTATTTATAGGGTGTCTTGAGCTGCATCTTATAAAGTTACGTTGACAATCACAGGGTGGCCCATAAGTCGTTGGTGATACAAGTTTTCTTTTTTTTTTAATGTAACACCCCTTTTATTGTAGCATTTTTGCTTTTTCCATCCAATCTTAATGCACGCTTGTAAGGAGAAAATTTGATATCGCTCAAGTCTTCGAGTTATTTCAATTATTTTTAACTTTTTACATTTTGGAACATATCAAAAATTGTGATACGGCGTTTTTACCAATGGAAATAGAGTCCCATGAAAATGAGGCATTTAGGGAGGTTTTCAATTATATTATTCGTCAAAAAAATCTAGATGCCATATACAGGCGTTCTCAAATTATTAGCCAATCTTAGTAAAAAAAATGGCGAATTTTCATGGTACAGATTGTTTATAAATCTTTTTGTAATAATTTTTTTAATTTCTGTCAAAAAGTTTTATGTAAATAATTGTATCTTGGCTGGTATAGTTCTTGTATAAATTACGAGGATAGTTCGTTAGCCAGGAAAGTCAGACTAGTTTTTTGGAGAAAATTTTAAATTTACCTTTGATGAAATACGGTTAATTGTTTCGACTATAAAGGTTACACTATCTACCAAAATTCATGTCTTTCTTAAAAAATACATATTTAAATTTAACACTTAAAACAGCTACCATAACGCACTTGCTGCGTCCAGACATTAGTGAATTTTACTAAAATATTTCCAGAAAATTCACTTGAAATAGACTCTCATGCCTCAGTAACAATTTTAGTTAGAATTTATGGTTCAATAGTTTATGATTTTTAGCCAATTATCGTAGAAGAAAACTCAATATATCCCTTTATATACAATCACAGCGTGGTCCATAAGTCTTTGGTGATAAAAATTTCCTGTTTTTAAATCGACACCTCTTATGCATTTTTGCATTTTTCATCGAAATATAATACATGTGTGTGAGAAAAGAAATTCTGGACTAATTATATGCTTTAAATTTCAATAAGTCAATTTGCTATTAACTTAAGCTTCGTTGGCCAGTTTTTCGGCAACATTTCAAGTTTATCTTCGGAAACCTTTTGTACATTTTCAAGCAATAAAGCTATTTTGATGAAGTATGGTACATTGTTTCTACTATAATATAGGTTACACTGGTAACCAAATTTGGTACCTGCTTTCATGAAAAAAAACGACACATTTGCTATTAAAAAGAATTATATGAAAATTCACTTCCATAACGCACTTGCTACGTCCGGACTTGTTCTTTTTATACAGCTTTATCTATCGAAATTAATGAATGTCTTAAGTATAGACAACGAGTTGTGTTATGGCCTTGGGGCTAATATCCTGCTGGAATAACACCAGTAGTAGTCTCAGCTTGGAGCTGTCGTCACAACATACTACCTGGTTTCACACCGAGATGGCGATCTTGTCACAATGTTTCGGCTCCGTTCTATTCTTACATTATATTATATTAACTTTATATATCTACAAACTAGGTTTTAGATATTTGGTTTCAAAGCTTTAAAATAAAGAAGCTAAAATAATAGTATTTATTTCGTATTTAGGCCATCAATTACTTTTTGAAGAATTATAAAATGCTTGGTGGTCACTGGACACGAAAAACAAAACTTATTTTTAGTCTTGTTCCTCTGATGATAAAGTGCACGAGTGCAGTAAAAAAGTCGGGACGCAGCAAGTGCGTTATGAATTTTCATAGAAATGATCTGGCACCAAATATGTTTTATCACTTTTTTGCTTTGCAACATAGAAATCTAAATTTCGGTGGTTTGCTTTATATATTATAAACCTACCTACCAAATTTGGTAACCATAGATTTTAGTGAATTGTCTTAGAAAAAAAATATTAATGGAAGAACCCGACTTTTGAATTTTGAAAAAATTCTTCAAATGAGCGCGAACTAGGCCCCCTAGATACCCGGGGTCAATAATATATATATATATATATATATATATATATATATATATATATATATATATATATATATATATGTATGTATATATATATATATATATATATATATATATATATATATATATATATATATATATATATGTATTTCTATATGTATGTGTCACATCGATAACTCAAAAAATAATTATCTGATTTTGATAAAATTTGGCATGTACATCTCCTTGTAAGTGGATTGAATAAGTTCCGTAGTAAATAATTTTTTCACGCCCGAAGGGGTACCACCCCTTACATCAAGGGGCTGGAGAAGTCCCAACGAACGTTTCCCGTTCTGGTGTATGAGTCTGTTTCCCTTATAAAAAAATGATGATGGCTCCTCCTTGTACAAAAGATTCCACAGATAAAATACCCCCCATTCTGATCTCCGGGAGAGGTGTGTACAGGGGGCGCCGGCATCAAGATTTAAAATATCCTTCTCGAATATATGTGGAGTAAATTCTAACCTGAACTCCGTCCACATTTCCTCCAGGCTAATAGGCCGCCACTCCTCCTCCTCACCGAAACCCAAATCACTGCCAAAACAGCCATTAATCACCTTAGTTTCCCGGAATATGAGCTCCCTACTTCCTTTAGATTGCATGAAGGCGTATGCGCATACATCCGTAGCAACTTACCCTGCACCAGACTCCTAAATTTAGAATCTGGAAGAAAAGACATACTTTGGATGAACCTCTCTCTCAGGGCTCAAACTAAATTCATCTGTTGCATTTACCGGTCACCTTCTGACAACAACTTTGTCCAGCTCTTCGAATACCTTTCTGAAAAACCGACCATCTGATTTCTGAATATCTTCCTCCGAGGTCACTATTCTTGGTGACTCAATGTCCATAATAAAGAATGGCAAGGGTCTTTAAAAACGGACCCACAAGGGAGAGCAGCGGAGGCCTTTGCAGTCAGCAATTCTTTAGCCAATATATTTCAGCAACCTACTTACTTTCCCCGCAACCCAACACACAGCTCAAATCCCTTGGATCTCCTTCTTACTACAAATCCTGACTGCTATAAGATATCAGTCACCGCCCCGCTTGGCCGCTCAGACCACCGCATGGTCACTGCTTCCTGCACAAGGCAACCCGAGGTCACACAGTCATCACACCCACGTACCGTTTGGGACTACAACTCCGCGAACTGGGACGAAATGCGGGATTACATTTCCTCATTTCCATGGGCGTCTGTCTGCTTTCCTCATACTGACCCCTCTGATACCTCACAAAGCGTCAACGAAACTATCCAAGCTGGCATGAAATTATTTATTCCACGTATACAGAAAACTTCTTCAGACACTCAAAAGACCTAGTTCTGTAAATCCTGTGACAAGGCCAGACTTGAAACGGTCAAAGCTCACAATACGCTTCAACTTTGTTTCTTCTCCACATCAATGACCTTCTCTCTAGCACATCCAACCCAATTCACAATTAAACGAACGACAGCACCCTCCACTCAAATATACAATATTGTGAGCCTGTCGCTTTAGCCCAATTAGATGAGGATCGCAGACTCATAGAGGGTTCTGTCTCCGTGCATCTCCAAAAAAATCTTATACTAGGGAAGTAAAAATATTGTACAATTCAACCCCACCAAACCTCAGTTTTGCTCATAAGAGATACACAAGCCCTAGACCCATCACAATAAACAACCAAGTTATTTAAAGTAATACGTTCTTTTCACTTGTTGGCATTTCTGTGGATCGAAATCTCAATTGGTACCAATATGTCACATCAACTGCAGAAGCGACTGCTAAGAAATTGAGTTTTCTCTTCCGGGCTCGCAAATACTTTTCACCAGCTAATCTCTATACCTTATGTACTTCACGAATAAGGCCAAACTTCGAATACTCTACACTAGCATTTCTGGACTCCATTCAGAAGAGAGCTATACGTCTTATCGGTGAACCTACCCTCACCCAAAGGCTGCCATCCCTTGCCCACCGACGTGCCGTTGGTAATCTCTCTCTCTCTGTTATAGATATCTGCACAGGCACTGCTCAGAGGAGCTTTCTTCCATAGTTCCTCCACCTGCTGTCCCCAACAGATCTATCAGGGGAACAGAACGAACGCACCATTTTACTGTCCAGGTCACTAGACATAGAACATCTTGTTATGCCTGCTCTTTTGTCCCGAGGACTTCCAAGTTATGAAATTCCTTGTCGGCACATGTTTTTCTTTCTCCTTCGGACCTCCAAACTCCCAAGTCCAGAGTTAACAAGTTGCCTCTTTCCTCCTTGTCGACACCCACGGTACAATAGTATTTCGGCTGTAATCCCCCGTGGTATGTTGTTAATATATATATATATATATATATATATATATATATATATATATATATATATATATATATATATATATATATATATATATAAAATACAGGTACGGGTTTTTAAAACAATTGACTTTATGGCGGCAGAAAGTAATCGTTGCGACGATAAGACGACATCACCTTTAGAGTGTCATGTTGATAATAAAAGTTTCGAATTTTATTGCCCTACATTTATTTAAATATTTCCTAAAGTTTTAGTAACTTTTAAATTAAATCGCAGTTTAACACCGATTGTATAATAAAGTAAAAAATTAGGCAGGGCATCAACAGAGTTTTGGATATACAATTAGCTAATTTAGTCGTAAAACATAATCAACCGACTAGAAGCTTTACAGTTTGCTTACTTTACGAGACGTATCCTTGATTATATTTTCAAGTTAAAAGCAGTAAAAGCCATTATATCCAGGCGGGTGTTTCACATACCCTGGATAAACAAATTCGTATAAAATTAGCAATCCAGAGAATCAAAGTATAAGCATAAATAGTTTGATACATACAGGGTGCGCCAAAAGTGTTGCTCCAAACCATATACTGTCTAAATGCGTAAGATATTAAAAAAAGTGAGCATGTTCTCTGTCAGTTCATGTTTAGACGCCATCTTTCATGAAAACGTTTATAAGGCAATATAAATTGTATAGCATCGTATTTGTAATAATAATAAAAACACTAAACAACAAAACCACATATGACACCACGAATCCATATTAAAATTAAAATATAGAAAATGTAAAAATATAAACAAAATAAATTGAGCCACAATATAAAACAAGCAGTCAAAATGTGGTTGCGTGTAAAAAATTTCTGGACGCAGCAAGTGCGTTATGGTAGTGACTTTTCTTTTTCTTTAGCGAATTTTTAAAAAAATTCGCTTATGGAGAGATGAGTTTATATATATATATATATATATATATATATATATATATATATATATATATATATATATATATATATATATATATATATATTTATATACATATCCGACCGATAACTCAAAAAATAATGGACCGATCTTGATAAAATTTGCAGAGTAGCTTCCTTTTGCAAATTTGGTACGCGTGTTTGTATTATATTTAGGTCCCTAGCTTTAAAGACAAAGAAGTTATGGGCAGTTAAAGCAAAAACATTTGGAGTTTTCCTCAAAACGTCAAACTCGCAATTTTAAACGTCAAAATTGTTTAGGCAAAGAATGTGAAACAAATACCGATTATAAAAAGAAAATGTTGCAAGAAGAGTGTTCTGCAAACCCTTAAGTTTCAGATTCAACCGTCGTTGCCCTTCATTTTACTAAAATATTTACAAAATACCCATTTCAAATAGACCCAGTCATTGATGCTTTGGCTGTCAGTTTAGTTAAGTTTGGTGGCTTTTTGGATATTTATTTGTAGGTTTAGTGAAGTTTATGGTTTAACGGTCTATAATTTTTAATTTTTTTTAGCTTATTATCGTAAACAAATTTGTTAATGCATTTTTGCATTTTTTATCGAAATATGATGCGTTTATAAGAAAAAAATCTGGTCGCAGTAAGTGCGTTTTAGTAGCGAATTTTCAGCAAACTTGCAGATTAGCTCCCAAACGCTTTTCAAAAAACTGTTTTCAGAAACCTACCTAGTCCACTCCCCCCCTTGATCCACAAAACCCAAGAAAAATTTATTCTTCATACCCCCAAAGAAGTTACGGGACCAGGAGTGAATATGGGTGGTAGGCGGGGTGGGTAGTAAAAAGGAAATATGAGCAGTTTAGCTCCCGAACGTTTTTCAAAAAACTGTTTTCAGAAACCTGCCCCCCATGGATCCACGAACCCCACGAAAAATTTCTTGTTCACACACCCCCAAGAAAGTTACGGGACCAGGGGTGCTGAGCGGGGTATGTGGTAAAAAGGAAATATGAGCAGAAAATTCGAATAAAGCGGGCTTGAAAGCTGTTTTTTTCACATCTTGAAGCCATAGCCCCCTTAAACCCTGCCTACCCCGCTTCCCACCCCTATTCACTCCCAGTCCCATAACTTCCTTGTGTGTGAACAAAAAATTTTTCTTGTGGTTTGTGCATCCAGGTGGGGTCCTAGTAATGTTTCCGAAAACAATTTGTTGAAAAGCGTTCGGGAGGTAATCTGCAAATTTACCGAATTTTCATTAAATCCTTCCAATTTCAATAACTCAATTTGCTATTAACGTAAGCTTTGTTGGATAGAAAACCAACATGTAAGATTATTTTCGGAAAATTTTTGTACATTTTTAAACCATAAGTAAGTTTGATAAAATATAGTACATTTTTTCTACCACATAGGCTATTCCGGTAATCAGATTGATGCCGACTAGCATTTGCTATTAAAAATATTTTTATGGAAATTCACTTCCATAACACATTTGCTGCATCTAGATTTTTGGAAAATGTTTATATATTTTCAAACAATAAATTTATTTCAATGAAATATGGTACATTGTTTCTACTATATAGGCAACCAAGTTTGATGCCTGCTTTCATCAAAGAAAGACATTTGCTATTAAAAATATTGTATAGAAAATTCGCTACCATAACGTACTTGCTGCACCCAGGGATTTTTATTATTAGAGTTTTGACTTTGAGAACTGGCTCATTCAGTCACTGTCAATCTTCAAAATGAACAAGGATGCATCTGACCCTTGCTTTTCACAATGGTAAAACCTGTCTTAAGTATGTTAATCTAACAATCTCTTTAACTTATTTCTTTTATCTTCTTTTGTTTCCCTGTACACTTGCTGCTTACTAAAAATATGTATTAAAATTAAAACTTACATACACATACGCGAGGGCATATACACTCATGTATACGCACTCACGTCAATAGGCTTTATACGTCTAGTACTAACCTAACACTAGGTGTAGCGCGGAAAATGCACATTATTTCTTTATGTGCACATACACACACATACATATGCATGCAGACATCTACGCTACAAGTTGTTGCAGGAGAAACACTGGGACACTTTTCACACCAATGGAGCCTGTCATGGTGACTTTTTAACATACTGGGGAGGCCGCTGTCAAAAGATATTAACAGAAGGAAATACACAAAGGAACTTACTTTTATCTCTCTGACTACATTAATCTGCTAATTTTATTTAGTATCCCTTAAGACTATACAGTATATTGCCACTACTACAATATTTATTGGAACAGTCCAATTTTCAGATTATCATCTTTTTACTATGAGCTATATAAACCTAGCTAACTTAGAGTCTTTAACAAAACACATGAAAGCTACCATGACACTTTTATTACAAGCAGCGTCATACATAAGTGAACATCAAGTGGAAAGGAAACATTGTATTCTATCAAATTACAAAATAATATTTTTCTTTGTTCATGATGCATAATACAGGAAAAAAATCAAATGATATAAATCAGCTGGGCTGGCATTGTCGCATGAGGAATTTTCTTTAAAATGTTTTTAATAGCAAATTTCTTTTTTTAATGAAAGCAAGCATCCAATTTCGTTACCAGTGTAACCTATACAGTGTGTCCCAAACTGGATGGGAATGTATTGCTATCTCCGTTATAATAAGATATAGGGAGGTGGTTAAATTTGCAATATTTTGTAGAATTTCATGCTCGTTCCAAGTATGACTTGTATTTTTCCCTGCCTCTTCTCGTTTTAGAGTTATTTTGAAAAAACCAAAGTGTGTCTATTTATTTTTTCTTCAATATCTAAGTGGGCGTTGATCTGACATGTCTAAGACTTTCACATTATCAGGACACTTTTTACATAGTAATCTTTTTGTGCCATTCTCAACTTTACCTTGTCATTTGTTTTTGAGCCACAAGTATCAACGTTTGTTTGTATTATGCCGGCTATATTGGATTTTTTACTCATGTGATAGCCTGTGAAAAGGGCTTTACAATGATGTACAACATGCTTGAGAAATATTGTAAATGCACTGACAATTTTGAGAAAAACCGTTTTGAGGATAGTAGGCTATGAAATCCAATATCAGAAAACAAATGACAAAAAAGTGTTCAAAAAGCAGTAGCCCATCGAGTCTAACAATAGACTTCTATGATTCACGATAAAAGAAAGGAATTTGAGCAAATGCTATTTTACATTACAACGTTATCCTAAAAAATTGTTATAATGTAATTAAATGGGTAAACCTGGTAAATAACAAAATTTACTACTATAACTCAATAAAAAGCAGATTACTCGTTTACGAAGACGCCTTTGAAAATTGTTTCATTTTGAAACGTAAGTCAACTGAAAAACAACAGAAGAAAGGTTGCTATGGATATAACACTATCGCTACAATTAAGAATATTGTCATTCTTAATTATCTGAACAATTGAGGTGTACGTTGCATAAAATTTTGTACTAAATAGTTTGTTTCCTATTTATTTTAAATATTATTCAACAATATGTTCAGTAATGAAGAATATTTTGTCATGTTGGAATGTTATATTCATTCTAACCAAACTACTGAGGATGCTGCAAATTCATATCATAACAACTACCCAGTAAAACGACAACCAAACACCAAAATATTTCGCAGGATGGTGACCAATCTATTCAACGACGGTAGCTTTCACGCAAAGAAACTGCCAATGCCTAGAAATGAAGAAAGAAATAATGAGGTCTTACATGTTTCAAACGAAAAGCCTGTGCAATTTGTCGGTTTTATGGTGAACAAATTTACATTCCAAAAAGTACGGTACACCATGTATTAAAACAAAGTCATTACCATCCATACAATCTTACAAGGCTTAAATGTTGACGATTACCCTAAGCGACTTCAATTCTGCAGATGGTATCAAGGACAATGTCAGCAATGATGAAAATTTTCATTTGAAAATAATATGGACTGATGAATCCAGATTTACAAATTGTGGTGTGTATGATCACCATAATAAGCACAATTGGGCAAATGAAAATCACCATCTAAAGGAAGAAAGACGATTGCAAGGCAAATTTGCTATTAATGTTTGGTGCGGCTTATTAGGTAAAAAACTGCGCCACCCTATATATATATATATATATATATATATATATATATATATATATATATATATATATATATATATATATATATATATATATAAATTTTAACAGACCTTGGTTTTGCGTTCTAGGGACCCAAATTCGCGCACATCTGAAGAAAAATTTTCAAAATCTATTCATCGTGACCTCTCTATTAGCGAATTTTTCTTAATGAAAATTATATTAAAAGAAAACTTGTATCACCAGCGACTTATGGGCCACCTGTGATTGCCGAAATCGTTTTGTAAGGTGCAGATCAAGACATATAATTTTTTTTCTAATATCGGCATTTTTGAGCTCTGCCGTAGAAATGCGTCACCATGTATACCTGTAAATAGAAAAACGGAAACTAACACTGCATATGGGTTCCATGGGTCCTAGTTCTAGCTCATTTGAAGAAATCTTTCCAAAATCCAAAAGTTGCGGTCTCATTAGCGAATTGTTTCTGCGAAGGCGAAAATCTATTGGACATACTCTGAGGCATAATAAATTTCCGACAACTTAATTTGGAGAACCCATACTTGGAAAAAAGCGAAGAGGTAGGCGAAAATGGAAACTTCTGGAAAACCTAGCCGAATTGATCAAGTGTGGAATCTAGAATGAAATGAAACGAGCTGTTTGAAGACAGAAAAAACTCTGGGCGCAGCAAGTGCGTTATGGAAGTGAATTTTCATAAAAATGTTTTTAATTACAACTATATCGCTCTAACGCAATCAAGCATCAATTTGGTTACCGGTATAACCTATATAGTAGAAACAATGTACCATATTTTACCAAAATAATTATTTGAAAATGTACAAAAATTTTCCGAAAATTTGAAGGATTTAATGAAGGATTTAATGAAAATTTGCTACCAAAACGCACTTACTGCGTCGAGATTTTTTCTTACAAACATGCATCATATTTCAATAAAAAAATGCTAAAATGCAGTAAAGAATTTGTTCTACGAAAATTAGCTAAAAATTATAGACCTTTAAACCATAAACTTCACTAAACCTACAGCGATACCTACTACTGTTTTATACTTTTTTAATATTAGTAAAATGAAGGACAATGACGGTTGAATCTGAAACTTAAGGGTTCGCAGAACACTCTTCTTGCAACATTTTCTTTTCACAATCCGTATTTGTTTCACGTTCTGTGCCTTAACATTGCCAATTTTGACGTTTTAAATTGCAAGTTTAACGATTTGAGGAAAACTCCAAAATTTATTATTTTAACTGCCCGTAACTTTTTTATCCTTAAACTTAAAGACCTAAATTTTAGTACATGGTTCACTCTTTATAATACAATTGCGCGTACCAAATTCGGTTAGCCTCACTTTGTTAGTTCTGTAAATATGAATTTTTTTAGAAAGAAAACACAAAACTTTCCGGGAAAACCTGGTCCGATTTTCCTGGATAACGAACTTATCCAAGCCACTTACAAAAGGAAGGTACTCACCAAATTTGATCAAGATCGGTATATTATTTCTTGAGTTATCGGTACGATATGTATATATATATATATATATATATATATATATATATATATATATATATATATATATATATATATATATATATATATATATATATAAACACGGATCTCCCAATTTGTGATTTTTTTTAAGAAAAGGGTCAGCAATGGCCTAATTGCCAGTAAGCATATTACCTTTACCTTTTACCTTTTATGGGCCACCTGTAATTGTAGATATATTTTTTCAAGATGTAGCTCAAGACACCCTATAATTAATGTATACAATTTTTTTTCGTATCTTGCATAATGACGGATATATTGAGCTTTAAAGATTTCTTACGAAAATTCGACAAAAATGATATACCATTAACCGACAAACTCTATAGCCAACACTACTGCCAAAGCATCAGGGAAAGGGTCTATTTGAAATACATTTTCTGGGGATATTTTAGTAAAATGAAGGACAGTGACCATTGAAACTAGGACTTCAGGCTTTGTAAAACATTATTCTTGAGACATTTTCCTTCCATAACTCATATTAGTTTCAGGTTCATTGCCTAAATATTACCAATTTTGACGTTTAAAATCGCAACTATTGACGTTTTGAGGAAAACACAAATTTATTTTTCTTTAAATGCCTGTAACTTTTTTGTCCTTTAACCTACCGAGCTAAACTTTGGTAGGTAACTTACCCATAATGATATAAACCCGCGTACTAAATTGCCCTTACTTTGTTAATTCCGGAGATATATATATATATATATATATATATATATATATATATATATATATATATATATATATATATATATATATATATGTATATGTATATATATATATATATATATATATATATATATATATATATATATATATATATATATATATATATATATATATATTTATATTTATATTTGTTTATTTATATAAACATATAAAGTCTGAAACCGACCTCGGATTTGGGTTCCAGGGGTCCTAAATAGCGCTCATTTGAAGAAATTTTTTCAAAATTCAAAAGTCAGGATCTCCTCATTAGTGAATTTTTTTAAGAAAATTCACCAAAATAACATCGCCTTACGATTATAATTATTGTGTATATTAAAATTTTGATAGTCACAAACTTGGGTTGTGATGATTCTAATTTCACGCTTATATGAAGGATATATTTCCTATTGCGAATTGATTTATGAAAATTCGCCTAATTCACAGTGGTATGTATATTATGTATTTATAAAATGTAAAATGTATTCTTTGCATTTTATCACATCAGTTAGCTAGAGAATCTGTTTATATTTAACTGGCGGTAATATATTCATGAAAGTTTTGTTTTTTTTTTTTTTTCTTTAACGTCAGTCTATTTCCGTGAGTATGGTCAATCACCGACGCCAGGGGCGGTTTCACCACACTATCCTGGAAATTTTGCCAAACTCCTGCCTTTCTACAAGGAGAGCCACCAGGATAGTAAGTGAAATTGGAATCGCGGAAATAGAAACGAAAACACGCACAGGTTTTGTCGGTTTAGTTTATTCATCCCTCTGATGATGCTAACTTTGTTAGCGAAACGATCATCAGGTCTGAAAATAGTATTCTGATGAATTGGGTTTTCCAAGTTGTATTTGACTGTCATGTGGAAGCAAAATCGAGTTAATTTTTTCTAAGACTACATTAACGCAACAAGCTTAGTTTGACAGTGAACAAAATCGTCTAGTCTAAAGACGATGTCGCCCGGTCGTCGCAACCGTGGTTTTCTGCCTCCAGTAGTTCGCTTCATTTTATCGTAGCTTCCATGCCTCACCAATTGTGCCACAAGGTAAAACAAAATAAAAGTTTTCGTTTGAAAATCAATATCACATAATTAAGTAGCAGAAAACAGCAGATAAAAATTGTACGACTATCAACGCTAAAAGTTATTTATCAGTGTAATTGATGAATTTGCTTTGTTTGAAACAAAGTTTAGGCCATTAGATTCAGTTTAGCGTTCTCATCTTCCACTTGGGTTATTCCAGTTTTCATTAACATTTTTTACTGGCAACCTTTCTCTACATTAGATTTTGTTTAGGTCTTGTATTTTTTTACAGTTGCCCCTCATTTCTAAGAATGCACGATTTTCATACGGATGAGTTAAGGATCAAGTTAGGTAACTTTTTGTTCTTAAATGTATCATAAATAACTGCAAAAGTAATATAACGTGGACCAATTTATTTGCAAACAGTAAGTCCAATTAAACAATAATTTCCGCGATTTAATAAATGTTGACACAACATTTTCTGAGGTAATACGCACGAGGGTGGATCCTTATGCCAAGGCTCTAACCTATTTGTAGGCCTCCTCAATGAAAATGCAGGTACATAGCCTTTTTCTCTGGCTTTAAAAGTGCTTGTTTTCTTCTCTCCAACCGGTTTGTCATTTTCTGGATGCGTTAAGCAGTAAAACATTTAATTTGTCTATACACACTCATAGCTATAGGCTAACAAACGATAAATGTCAAAAAACCTACAGGTATGTTAATAACAAAAAATATTTAAAGATAAAATAAGGATGACAGATGACGTCTTTATAATACCTTGCTTTAGTCTTGGACACACTGCAACATTTGAATAAATAACATAAAAGTAGTATCAACTCCGAATAATAATAATAATAATAATAACAATCATAATAATAAAATAGGAAATCCGCAATAATTATTACATTATTACAGCTATTAGTGAATTTTGAAAAAATCACTAATGAGCAGATCCCCACTTTTGAATTTTAGAAAAATTTCCTCAAATGAGCGCTAACTGGGACCCCTAGAACCCTCATATATATATATATATATATATATATATATATATATATATATATATATATATATATATATATATATATATATATATATATATATATATATATATATAAGTAGATAGTGCCCCACCTGGGCTCACCCCCTCCACTTTTTACTGCGCATGCGCGAGTCATCATGCGCATGCGCTGACCTGCGCAGACCTGTGACAGTTGACAGCTGACCTGTCAGATTTGACAGGTGTCAAATGTCACTGACCTGACAGCTGTCAACGTCAGCTGTCACCTGACCTGACATGTGTCAACGTCAAATGTCACCTGACCTGTCAGATGACGTCACAAGCATTCCAAGATGGCTGACCTGTCATAGACAGTCGCAAGCCGGGTTCTCTCTATGGAACTAACCTGAGATGACGTCACAAGCATTCCAAGATGTCTGACCTGTGTGTCCATAGATATCTACAAGTCAGGTTAGCTCTCCATGTGTGTTTGTCTGATTGTTTATTAAGGTTATGTATTTGTTTATTAAGGTTATGTTCGCTCACGTGTCATCTGTTTGTTTATTAAGGTTATGTTTGTATTTGTTTATTAAGGTTATGTCATGTGTGTGTGTTGATTACCATGCATCTGTTTGTTTATTAAGGTTATGTATGTATTTGTTTATTAAGGTTAGGTGTTCGTAAACACAGCTGTTTGGTTTGTTTATTGTGTTGTTGTTGTTAAGGTGTATTGAAGTTTGTTAGGGTATTTCGTTTTTGGCGGGAAATTTGAATTTGTTTGAAAATTTCTGTCTGTTGTGTCCAGAGATCTTACTCCTCAAGCTAGAGAACATTCTATTTGTAAAGTTGTAGAGTGTAGAGAATATTCTCTAGCTCGAGGGGAGACATCTGTTGGACACAGTCATTCGGTTTAGTCACACACATACATATATGAGGAAGATATATTGAGCGGGTAATTTGAAATTTTGATTTTAATTTGAAATATGATTTTTGAAAGAAAAGCATTCGCCAGAAATTAGATTTGAACCCCCAACCATACAACTTACTAAGATATGCAAACGCCCCTAAACCGATCATGCTATTCAGACATACGATGAAAGTTTGTTATCAGTGGGTATATATATAAAACAGAAACCTGTTACATAAAACGAGTTTATGAGGCTGCTGAGTTTGTGTGTGTAGGCAGGGGTGGTATCTCTATTACATTCCAATTGAATAATAGGAACTGTAATGTTAAAAACAATTGTTTATTTATAGTAAAAAGAAATTTAAAACACGTACCAATTTACCTATCTAATATCATTTAATAACAAAAACGTTTCAAGTAAACTATATCAATAAGAAAAACGTATTTACATCTAGATATGTTAATGAGTTTATTTTAATAGCCTCATAAAACTCGGGGACTTGGTTTTATTGTCGGCGTGTTTGTTTATGTTAGTGTGTTTGTATTTTGAATGAATGAATCTAAATTTATATAGGGAGTGATCAAAAACACACAAGTAACAAAACTCAATTTAAAACAACTAAATTAAACTTTGATATACGAGGATTGTTTGATAAGTATTGTTTGTATGTAAACATAAATAATATAATAGTATACTTACATACAGCAAGAGACGTCAGCCTTCTTTCACAGCTTAACACACACTAACGTATGTTGAGGTCTTGAATGGGGCCCGTTATAGAAATAACACAGTTGTTTAATGACATCCACTTGAACCAAACAAAACATATAGACGCTGTTGTTGATTGTTAACACACACACAAGCACTCTATGACTAGAGAGTTATAGATGTACAACGGTCGTCGTACACAAGCCAGTCTTGTGTTTGATTCCGCAAAAACAAGAAACTTTTTAGTTCCATACTATGGCGTTCTCAATTGTTGGAGAGTCGACTACAAGAAACAGTCGTTTTAATATTATACAGAACATGGTGCATTTCAAGTTGAATCCACTCAATAGCAGTGGCGTCAATAATCCTGAACAATGGCTTAAGAACGGTATGCAGGAAATTTATAATCGAGTTATTAGAGACTTGAACACCGACACCAAAGTAAGCTTTACATTCTCCGGCTTGGATAGAGACTATCATATGCCGTTTAGGAAGCTGTCGTTGCTGACGTTTGAAGAAGTGTGGTCTGAGCTGTACAAGATGTATCAGAGCAATAAGGGGGCCATTGAAGGTGATGCCTTTACTATAACAGCTACAAGTCTAGGATCATCACAGCACCAGCAAGCAACCACTTCACAAGGTTCTGGTTTGTCGACGCAGCAGCAGCACCAACAGCAGTTTAATGAAATCAATCTACAAGAGAGTGAAGAAGAACATACAGCCGCGAGACCAACAACAACAACACAACCACTAACACAGGATGACAAGCAAGAACTGAATGATGATGGTCTCCGTTGCTGTGTCATTTGTTTTAAACGCTGTCCACCAACAGAGAGAAGCTGTTGTGACAAATGTTTCATTAAAAATGGTCAAAACTTGGGAAAATGGCTACCATACAACGCACACTCATGGGAAAGTTATGAAAATTTCGTAAAATGGCAATACACGTACGACAGGAGGAAGGTTACATGTTTACACTGTAATAAACAAATGTTGAGAACGTCCATTTATAGACACAAACAAATATGTCTAAAGAGAGCTGACGTCGATCCTAGGCCTGTAAACGAGTAAAAAGTATGTCGCTCTGTACACATGTCCATAACAGAATACATAACACAATAAAACAGAGAACAAACAACATGGTTATGACTCATATCCTGTAGAATGACATCATACCATTATTCGTGTTTGAGCTTGTCTGTGTATCTGTTTAATATACGCAAGAGAGAGGCCCTCTTAGGGTAAATAACCTGTCTGTTGATGACCTTGATCTGATAAACCTGTTTGACGTTGTCTTTACAGTTATGATCTAAGGGGTTAGTTCTGTTAGGTGGTATCCAGCCATCAGTTGTGTTTGAGCTTGTCTAGAAGCTAGTTTTGTTGGTGTACGTTGAACAAGGTGTAACTAAAACTAATATGGTGCAGAATACGCGAAAACGAAAATCTCTCAACACAGAAAATACAGGTAGAGGTGCTGGTGGAGGTAAAAAGCTTAAAGTGTTACAAGATGTCTTGCTGGCTAACGCAGTTGAAAGTATTATAACAAAAGAAGAACCAAAGACGTGGGATAATATCATAGGTGAGCTGTACACAAGCTATCCAACAACAACAAACACAAGTGAACCGAATAATCTCTCTGATATTAGTATGAATGCTGCAGATCCTACAAACATACAAACAGTCGAATATCAGCCTACACACGATGAGCTATTCAATGAGAAGTTGGTGCAGATCAATCAGAAAAGTATGGAGAAAAAACTAAAAACACAAGACTGTGAGCTCGTTGGTCAGACAACGTTTGCGCTGTTGGCAAACGGTGAGAAAATACTTACGATCGGAGCTGACCCCATGCTTAACTTTATGCCTCTGGTTAAGGTTTCACAGAAAAATTGTAATATACCTGTGTTTTTCGACATGTGGACATTTGAAGAATTTTTAAACGTGTTACCCACCATAATTTTCAACCTGGAAAACCAATCACAAGGTACAGACAAAAACACCGATTCGTATACACTTACTAAATACTTGGTTCAAACACAACGAAAATCAGTGTTTTTTAAGTTTAGGTTGTGCAGTGATGAATATGTCACTAATTTCAACCTAAGCTTGGAATCATTGAAAATACTAGAAGATGTTGGCTCTGTGGTCAAAGACTTATTATTGGAATTACGTTTTAGGAGTTTCTTTGACCTAAACATGTTTATGGCTGACATTAGATCGGAACTGTCCAAGTTCAGAGACAGGGCAGTTATACCTTGTGCCTTCTTCATTGCCCGCTTAAAATACTCTGAGAATCTGTGTATAGTGTGTGAATTTATTACTAAATATCAACTTGTACTGAAAGATATGCTAACATGTAACAGATTTACCTATAACACTAGTTGATAATAAAATATATGTGTAAAAATCTCTGTGTTTTATTAGCTGTATTTTCTGACAATCATTCTGTTGGCGTGAATGCATAAAGGAAGATTTGAAATAAAAAAATACTTTTAACATGTTTCCTTTATTCATAACATAATACAAGTTATTTAATGTCTTTAGTGTTGACCCAGGAATTATGAGTACGATCAAAACCAAGCCATTTCACGTAAGACTTGGGGCCTTTTTTTCTCAACACTCGTTCGATTAAATACAGGTCAGAAGATAACTGTCATACAGGTGTCTAACACAGGTGTCTAACACAGCTGTCTAACACAGCTGTCTAACACAGCTGTCTAACACAGCTGTCTAAGACAGCTGTCTAACACAGCTGTCTAACACAGCTGTCTAAGACAGCTGTCTAAGACAGCTGTCTAAGACAGCTGTCTAACACAGCTGTCTAACACAGCTGTCTAACACAGCTGTCTAACACAGCTGTCTAACACAGCTGTCTAACACAGCTGTCTAACACAGCTGTCTAACACAGCTGTCTAACACAGCTGTCTAACACAGCTGTCTAAGACAGCTGTCTAAGACAGCTGTCTAACACACAGCTGTCTAACACACAGCTGTCTAACACACAGCTGTCTAACAGACAGCTGTCTAACAGACAGCTGTCTAACAGACAGCTGTCTAACAGACAGCTGTCTAACACACAGCTGTCTAACACACAGCTGTCTAACAGACAGCTGTCTAACACAGCTGTCTAACAAGACAGCCGGACATCGTGATAAATAAGAAGGCATGTACCGTGACAGAGTCAGTATATGTTAAACCACCACACAACCTGTATCGCTCAAACAAATGATTAGACCGACTGGTAACACCAAAAACAGTTGTAGCACAATGGAAGTGTTGGGTAAGGAAGAGCGAAAAGTTAAGAAAAGGATTTTACAACTTGCTGACAATATTCGAAAAAAACATTTAATGCTTAAACTTAACAGAGCTGAGAATGATGATGCTCTGCAACGTTTATATAAACCACTTGTTGAGCCCCTAAGTGAAATATCTAAAAACACAGCAGCACTGCAGCAGCAACAGCCATCGCAACCACCAAAGGTTGAACAAATCAAAGACGAAGTCGATATACCAGAAACGAAACCCCAAGTACAGTTCCTTAAAGACCATGAAGTTTTTGAAGCTGAACCAAGGGAAGAGGCTGAGGCGACAAGTTCCGATGAGGACATCCCAACATTTGAAGAGCTTGAGGCAGACCTACAAACTGTCACAACCAACCCTGCATATCAAGAATTTTTGGAGCAATATCCTGACCGAGTTCGATATTATGTAGACAAGTATTTTACTGAACCACCAAGGCTCGGTACCATTGATCAAACGTATGGTGCCCGCTACGCTAAAGATACCGGTAGCTGGAGTCTTGGTAACAAACACTTAGACTTTACTGATGCTGAGATTCAACTGGGCCAAAGGAGATACCCGCAAACACAAGGTTTGCTAGAATTGATATTTATGAAAAGACCCCGGGGGTATACTTATGACGATCTTCAACACTATAGAGATATTCTAGAAGCAACTAGTGTTTATAAAATGAACTATGATCCTAACGCCCGAACCAAGGGTTGTTCCTCTGAAAAGTATCTGACTCTAATAAAACCAGTGATAAATCCACGAGGTCGTAGATCCTCAACTCCTCAAGGTTTTGGTTACACCTACGAGGAAGACGATGACGACAGCACCGACAGACATCTTAACAAAAAACAAAAGACTGAACTTAAAACTCAGAGTGATAAGAGCAGCGATAGCAACGGCATGAGCCCAAACAACATCAGCACCAACAACTATATGATACAAAATAACAAACAAATAGCCTATGTGTATTGGAATGACATAAACGAGTTGGTTGACAGACTTAGACTTTTAGTGGCTTCCCAAGTTGCAGGTAATACTGCTCATAACAACGAAATTCAGTCAATCTTGGAAGAACTAAAAGAAGCTAGTGTTATCACCTAGTAAGCCCACAGCTATGAAGAGACACCGACGACAACAACAACAACAGCACCAACGCAACACTGAACCATCTAATGTTAATAATTCTATAAATGTATTCCAACAAAGAGTTTACATACTTGTACTTAGAATCAAATAAAAGTCTTTGTTAAAATTAATGTGTTTTTATTTTGTAATACAATTAAAAAGTATGTCTTAAAGCAATAATATCCTGAACAAACTTATCTTGTGGTACATCTGCTAAAATACATGGATGATGTCATACTTCTAACGACTGTATTCTAGACAAGCTCAAACACGAATAATGTGGGGTTATTGAACAGATATAACACAAGGTCATCAACTGACAGGTTGTTTACCTTTAAGAGGGCCTCTCTCTTGTGTATATTAAACAGATACACAGACAAGCTCAAACAGGATCAAGGTTAACAACTGTAAAACGTTGTTTATCCTTCAAGAGACAGAGACACTTGTTCAGTATGTGTTAAGTCGTGAAACAAGGATGACGTCTCTTGCTGTGTGTAAGTACACTCTTATTATTATGTGTGTTTGCATTCAAATAACAAATACAAACATAACCTTACTAAACAATCAGATGATTGGTAATCAACATGTATACAAACACCTAACCTCATATGTCAACAACAACTGGCTTTGTTTTATATATACAACAGCGAACAAACTTTTAACGTGTGTGTCTGTGGAGCTATTGGTTTAGGGACAGTGTATATATGTAAAGCAAACAACGGCTGATTCGAGGTTCGTGGGTTCAAATCTAAGTTCAGGCGAATGCTTTTCTTTCAAATACACATGCATCTGTCAGTTTAAGCAAAGACTTTGAACTGTCATGACGTGTTTGTTAAACAACATATACAAGCTTTAACAATGGCAATCAGTTGTCTGTCTGTATCCTCAACACAGAAGACACCTGTTCAGTAGTGTGTGTATTAAGCTGTGAAAGAAGGCTGACGTCTCTTGTTGTATGTAAGTACACTCTTGTATTATCATGTCTGTTTGCATTCAAATAACAAATACAAACATAACCTTAACAAACAATCATATGACTGGTAATCAACACGTGTGTGAACATAACCTTAATAAACAAATACAGACAGCTGTGTGTGTGTGTGTGTGTACGAACATAACCTTAATCAACAAATACAAACATAACCTTAATAAACAATCAAAATGGCTTGGTAATCAGTCTGTATACGAACACCTAACCTTAATAAACAAAATACATAACCTTAATAAACAAACAGATGCATGGTAATCAACACACATGACATAACCTTAATAAACAATCAGACAAACACACATGGAGAGCTAACCTGACTTGTAGATATCTATGGACACACAGGTCAGACGGAACATCTTACGTCATCACAAGACAGTTAATACCTAACCTGACTTGTGGCTATCTATGGACACACAGGTCAGACATCTTGGAATGCTTGTGACGTCATCTCAGGTTAGTTCCATAGAGAGAGAACCCCGGAGTTGCAGCTGTCTCTTACAGGTCAGCCATCTTGGAATGCTTGTGACGTCATCTCAGGTTAGTTCCATAGAGAGAACCCGGCTTGCGACTGTCTATGACAGGTCAGCCATCTTGGAATGCTTGTGACGTCATCTGACAGGTCAGGTGACATTTGACGTTGACACATGTCAGGTCAGGTGACAGCTGACGTTGACAGCTGTCAGGTCAGTGACATTTGACACCTGTCAAATCTGACAGGTCAGCTGTCAACTGTCACAGGTCTGCGCAGGTCAGCGCATGCGCATGATGACTCGCGCATGCGCAGTAAAAAGTGGAGGGGGTGAGCCCAGGTGGGGCACTATCTACTTATATATATATATATATATATATATATATATATATATATATATATATTATATATATATATATATATATATATATATATATATATGTATGTATATATATATATATATATATATATATATATATATATATATATATATAAAATGAAGGTATCTGCCAAATCTCATTAAAATCGGTCCATTATGTTTTGTTTTTGAATAATTGGTGTGATACTTACATTGAGATTTGGCAGATGCCCTTCCCTTTGTAAGTGAATCGAAACAAGTTTTCTGGGATAATTTTGGTTTTTCTTTCTTAAAAAAAATATCGCCGAAAATAACAAATCTATGAAAATCAAATTTGGTTAGCCGGTTCACATAAAGGCTAAACTATATATCAAAACTTAGGTCGGTATATTGGAAGAAAAAAAGTTATAGGCATTTAATGAAGATAAATATAAGTGTCACTAAAAGTCAGAAAAGATGCAATACCAAAATATTGCATATGTTAAACAAAATATATTTAATATTACGGATAATATTTATTTTTTATTCGCCAAAAAACATCAAAAAGTAGAAAAAAAATTGCTCTGTAAATTTTATAATTTTTCTCCTGTAAATATCAAAGTGGAAATTTGAAACGTCGAAAATAAATAATGTTTAAATTAAGCGCCTATAACTAATGCGGTTTTTGAATGGTAAATATTGCAAGAAATCTATATTAAAATGTACTACATTTATATTACAAATGTTCCCATTTGATTACAATATTAAAAAAATGCATATAAAATAGACCTTGCATATTACAAATAAATAACCCAAGACGATTAACGGTTATCTACATTTCATTATAGTTTGATTTCCGTTGTATAATGGCCAGGTGATTTAGATAGCAGACCCGTCAGCAGGCAACGTTGGGGACGTGGGTTCAAATCTCAATGGCGACTGAATTATTTTTTTATTTTTTTACTTTTTTTGGTCTCGAATTCATTGTTAACCTTATCTGATCATATTACGTAATCTCAATAATTTTTATAGCGACTGTTTGTTGAAAAAAATTACTAATAAAAAGATAAGGACTCTTAAGACTTTTAAGTTCGATTTTAATAGAAGCTGTTGTTGCCCTTAGTTGACGAAATTTCATTCATCAAAAGTTCCATAATTAACACAGACGTAGATGTTTTTTCTGTGACTTCTGAAATGTTTGCTTTCTTCTCTGCAACTGGTTTCATTTTTTACAACATCGCCGGGCAAAGAATTTTCTCTGCAGAAAAACCATCTATTTCTGTATTCAGATCAGATTTTGAAGATTTTTATATTCATTAAATTTATTTCTATTAGCGAATAATCTTGTACAAATTGCTCTTTTGATAGCGAATTTTCTTATAAATAAATTTAGTTAATTTTCTTTGAAGAAATATAGTTACGAATTTTGGTGTGAAAAATTGTTCAACGAAGTTTTGATGGAACAATTTTTTAACGAAATTCGTCGAAAATAATGTTTCAATGGATTTTCCTGGAAAAAAATTATTTTAGTTTCACTTTTAGTTACGGGTTGGGCATATAATTTGAATATTATGTATTCTTTTAGCAAATTTTTGTGTAGAAAATATTTAGTCACTTTTCGCAGAAATTTGTTTGTGTTACCGTAGAAATCATTTTTTTCTAAGACTTTTCTTAAATGTTGGTAATTAATAATAAATGTTTAATAAGTGATTGTATTGGGATTTTGGTTAAAAAAAATGTTTGCAAATTTTCATGCATTTTTTTTTAAGTTTCGTCGAAAAGCTTTTTGTAAATAATTATATTTTGGCAGGTGGTAAATATCTTGAAGGGTTTCGTTGGCCAGGAAAATAGTACCAATTTTTTCGGGAACATTTTAGGTTTATTAGTGAATTTTCGTAGAAAAAATTCACTAATGGGGAGATCCAGACTTCTAAATTTTGCAACTGAGCACGAACTAGGTCCCCTAGAACCCATATCCGGGGTCAGTTTCAATTTATATATATATATATATATATATATATATATATATATATATATATATATATATATATATATATATATATATATATAGCACGAACTAGGTCTCCTAGAACCCATATCCGGGGTCAGTTTCAATTTATATATATATATATATATATATATATATATATATATATATATATATATATATATATATATATATATATATATATATGTATGTATGTATCACATCTATAACTCAAAAAATAATCGGCCGATTTTGTTAAATTTGGCATATACCTTCCTTTTGTAAATGGCTTGGATAACTGCGTTAGTGAGGAAAATCGGACGAGGTCTTCCGGGAAAATTTTGAGTTTTCATTCAAAACAAATTTATATCTCCGGAAATAACAAAGTAAGGGCAACCAGATTTGCTATGCTGGTTCATATTGTCATAGGTAACTTATCTACACAAATTTAGATCTGTAGATTAAAGGACAAAAAAGTTACAGGCATTTAAAGAAAAATAAATTTGGGTTATCCTCAAAACGTCAAAGTCGCGATTTAAAATGTCAAAATTTGTAATATTTAGGCAATGATCCTGAAATTAATAGGAGATATCGAAAGAAAATGTATCAAGAAGAATGCTTTACAAAGCCTGAACTCTTAGTTTCAATCGTCATTGTCCTTCATTTTACTAAAATATTCCCAGAAAATTCATTTAAAATAGACCCTTTTTCTGACGCTTTGGCAGTAGTGTTGGCTATAGAGTTTATCGTTTAATGGTATATCATTTTTGTCAAATTTTCGCAAAAAATATTTAAAGCTTAATATATCATTTATTATGCAAGTTACGAAAAAAAAATGTTATACATTAATTATAAGGTGTCTTGAGCTACATCTTAAAAAATATTTTCACAATTACAGGGTGGCCCATAAGTCGTTGGTGATTCAAATTTTCTTTTTTTTTAATCGAACATTTTTGCATTTTCCATCAAAATATAATACATCTTTGTAAGAAAAGAAATTCGGGATGCAGCAAGTGCGTTATGGTAGCGAATTTTCATTAAATCCTTTAAATTTGAATAGCTCAATTTGCTGTTAACCTATAAGATTGACCAGGGAACCAGTTTTTTCGGGAACAATTTAAGTTTACTTTCGGAAATTTTTGTAAATTTTCAAACAATAAAGTTATTTTGATGAAACATGACACATTGTTTCTACTATATAGATTGATGCCTGCTTTCTTAAAAAATATTTGATATTAAAAACATTTTAATGAAAATTCACTACCATAACGCACTTGCTGTGTCCAGAATTTTTTTTAGGAACGTTTTTTCGAACAATGAAGTATGGTACATTGTTTCTAATATACTGGTAATAACAAATTTGATGTCTGTTTTCTTTAAACAAAAGACATGTCATTTTTATGAAAATTCACTACCATAACGCACTTGCTGCGTATAGACTTTTCTAAATACTGTTAGACGTACTCTGTTTGAAAAGTTTAATTAAAAAGAAGAGTTTCCAAGAAAGAGAAATCTACCAAATCAGTTTTTTGGTTACATGCTTATTTAAGGATAGAATGTTGTAGAAAATAAACTGTCTCTGACATACATAGAGACTTTTGTCCAGACAAGTGGTGCCTCACAAATAGTGTTATAAATATTTTGAAACCCTTCCTAAGTTAAACTCTTCTACAAAAGCTGGCGCCTTGTCAGCATTCATTTGGTAGAAATCTCGCGTACAGCATATGTTGTTTTCTATGACGTGTCTCGGTTATCCCTGTCCAATGTTGCCACCCGTAAGTTCTAGTATTATACAAATTGAGCGTTTACTATCCACTAAGTAGCCAGATGATAGAGACAGAGGCGACATAACCAGTTTTTTGACTAATTCTATTGTATTCGCCTTTTACTTTAATGAATAGGAGCCTCGGTGGTTCAGTTGTAAGGACGTTTACCTCTGAACTAAGGGGCACCGGGTTCGATTCCAAAGGTTTCCCTTTCCCATTTTCAGTACATACTATACAATTAACATCAACCGAGGTGTGGCATTGTATTTGAGCAAGTTGAATATATGCACGTTCCGCCCTTCATAGGGGGCCGTCTGTTCCGTGTCGATACAATGTTGGGCACGTTCAAGATCCCTACCCTCCTTGCAGAAAGGCAGGGGTTCGGCAAAATTTCCAGGATTGTGAGGTGAAACTGCTTACTGACGTCGGTGATTCGCCATACTCGCGGAATAGACTAACGTTAAGAAAAAGAAAAAAAATTCCAAACCTTCATGGATATATTTCCGCCAATAAAATATAAACAGATTCTGCAGCTAACTCATGTGGTAAAATGCAAAGAATGAATTTTACATTATATAAATACATAATATACATACTACTGTGAATTAGGCGAATTTTCATAAATAAATTCGCGAATAGGAAATACAGTGTGTCCCAAACTGGATAAGAATGTCTTGCTATCTCCGTTATTATTAGAGTTAGGAAGACGGTTAAATTAGCTATGTTTTGTAGAATTTCATGCTCTTTCCAAATGTGACTGTCATTTTGCCCTGCCTCTTTTCGTTTTTGAGTTATTTTGAAAAAAAATTGTCGATTTCTTTCTTCTTTAATATCTAAATAGGCGTTGATCTGACATGTCTAAGACTTGCACATTATCAGGACTCTTTTTACAGAGTAATCTTTTTGTGCTGTTATCAGCTTTGTATTGTCATTTGTTTTTGAGCTACAGGTATCAAAGTTTGTTTTTATTAAAGCAGTCATGTTGGATTTTTTTCTCATGTGATAGCCTGTGAAAAGAGCTTTCCAATGATGTACAACATGCTTGAGAAATATTGTATTGACACTGACAATTTTGAGAAAAACCGTTTTGAGGATAGAAGGCTATGAAATCCAATACCAGAAAACAAATAACAAAAAACAATAGACTTCTACTTTCAACATAATTTTCCGGAATGATTCACGATAAAAAAAAATATTGTGATGTAATTTACAATACTTAATTAGGTAATAATGCTGGGTAATATTATGTGAAACAGTTTAATAACGAAACCCGGCAATAACAAATAGAAACCTAAACTCCACAAGACAACACAATTTGAAACGGAACTCAACAAATAAAACAGAAACTTAAAAACACACTAAAAAGAAAATTGTGCAATATGGCCACCGTTTTATTCAATGCACTTTTTACACCTTTTTGAAACATGCCTGCAAACTCTGTGAGGATGTTCCGGTCAATATGATTTACATCTTCCGTGATTCTGTTTCGTAATTCATTGATATTTTGTGGTGGATCGAATTATATACATCATTCTTCAGAGTACCCCAAAAATAAAAATCTATGGGTGTTATATCAGGACTTTGAGCAGACCAATGAACCGGCCCATTGTTACAATTACACGATTGTTAAAATTTTGGTACAAAAATTCTTTGACGATCCTAGCATTGTGAGCTGGATAAACGTCTTGTTGGTACCAAATCTCATCTAAACTATCATGAACTCTTCTAATTGTTGGTAAGATATCATTTCTTAATAGATTAAGACACCTTTCCCCAGTTAAATTATTTTCAAAAAAGCACGGACCAACAACGAAGTTACCTGAATTTTTTAAATTAACTGTCTAATCTACAAATAAAAATAACAGTTTTTAGTGAATTTACGTAGAAAAAAATCACACATTTTACCTAATAAGCCGCACCAAACATTAATACCAATCTGTCTTGCAATCGTCTTTCTTCCTTTGGATGGGGATTTTCATTTGCCCAATAATGCCTATTATGGCGATTATACACACCGCATTTTGTAAATCTGGATTCATCAGTCCATATAATTTTCAAATGAAAATTTTCATCTTGCTGACATTGTCCTTGATACCATCTGCAGAATTGAAGTCGCTTAGGGTAATCGTCAACATTTAAGCCTTGTAGAATTGTAGGTTTGTATGGATGGTAATGACTTTGTTTCAATACACGGTATACCATACTTTTTGGAATGTCAATTTTTTCACCATAAAACCGAACAGATTGCGGAGGGTTTTCGTTTGAAACCTGTAAGACGGCAATATTTATTTCTTAATTTCTAGGCAGTGGTAGTTTATTTGCGTAGAAGCTACCGTCGTTCGCTATATTGGTCACTATCCTGCGACAAATCTTGGTGTTTGGTTGTCGTCTTTCTGGGTAGTTGTTTTGATATGAATTTGCAGCGGCTTCAGTATTTCGGTTAGAAGGAATATAACATTACAACATGTCTAAATATTCTTCATTACTGAACATATTGTTGAATAATATTTAAAATAACAGGATACAAACTATTTAGTACAAAATGTTAAGCAACGTGTTAAACGCACCTCAAATTGTTCAGATAAAAATGGCAGTATTCTTAATTGTCGCGATAGTGTTATATGCATAGCAACCTTTCTTTTGTTGTTTTTCAGTTGACATACGTTTAAAATCAAACCATTTTCAAAGGCGTCTTCGTAAATCATTAGTCTGCTCTTTATTGAGTTCTGTTAGTAAATTTAGTTATTTTCTAGGTTTATCTATCTAATTAAATTATAACAAATTTTTAGGATAACGTTGTAATGTAAAATACCATTTATAATAATGGGCCGATTCATTGGTGTGCTCAAAGTTCCTATTTTTTTTATCGTGAATCATTACGAATAATTATGTTAAAAGTAGAAGTCTATTGTTAGACTCTATGGCCTACTGCTTTTTGAACACCTTTTTTGTCATTTGTTTTCTGGTATTGGATTTCATAGCCTACTATCCTTAAAACGGTTTTCACAAAATTGTCGATGCAATTACAAGATTTCTCAATCATATTGTACATCATTGGAAAGTTCTTTTCACAGGCTATCAGATGACCAAAAAATCCAATATGGCTGCCATAATAAAAACAAACGTTGATACCTAAAGCTCAAAAACAAATAACAATCCAAATTTGAGAATTGCCGAGAAGATTACTCTGTAAAAAGTGTCATGATAATGTGCAAGTTTAAGACATGTCAGATCAACGCCTACTTAAATATTGAAGAAAAAAAAATCGACAAATTTTATTTTTTTTCAAAATAACTCAAAAAAGAAAAGAGGCGACGCAAAATACAAGTCATATTTGGAACGAGCATGAAATTCTACAAAACATTGCTAGTTTAACCGTCTCCCTATCTCTAATAATAACGGATATAGCAATACATTCCCATGCAGTTTGGGACACACGTATATTTTTTACATTCGCGTGAATTTAGAATCATGACAACCCAAATTTGTGACGAGCAAAATTTTACTATACACTATATCATCATTATAGTCGTTAGGCAATGTCGCTTTTCTGTCTTCAAACAGCTCTTTTTATTCCATTGTAGATTCCACACTTCATCAGCTTGGCTAGGTTTTCCAGAAGTTCCCATTTTGGTCCACCTCTTCGCTTTTTGCAAGTATGTGTTTTCTAATGAAGTTGTCAGAAACTTTGTGTGTCTCAGAATATGTCCAATACATTTCGCCTTCCCGCCAATTTCTTTCAAAAAGCACCTTTTATCTTCCACGTCTACTAGTACAATTTTATTCGTATTTATAGCAGTGTGTAGATTTTCACCATGCCCAAGCGTCAATGCTTTTTTATGTCCTGGTAAGTCAAAGGCAGCTTTCCGTTCCATACATAATAACATTCTACAAATATGACGCAACGAACCTTTGCCTTAGCTCCAAGCTTAGATGTTGAGCCAATTTCTGGTGATGTTGTCAACAGAAGAGGACGAGGTTAAGTCAATTGTGAAGACACTGAAGGACCACAATGCTCCGGTATACGACGGAATACGTATATAACACTGAAAGAAATAATAGGTGAGTTTGTTACTCCTCTGAGTTTTATTATAAATAGGTGTATAAACGATGGCATATTCCCTAGAGATTTTAAAAGGGGTGTTATCAAACCTTTATTTAAGAAAGGCGGATACCGCTAACTATAGACCGATGTCACTAATTTCTAGTATTTCTAAAGTCGTTGAGTGTCTCCTGAAAAAACGCATCGATAATTATCTAATTAATATTCAATCTTATCTGAGAAACGTTATGGCTTTAGCACAAAAACATCTACGCAAGATACCATAATTAAACTGACGAGCAATATTTATTAGAGTCTGAAAAACACTAGACCACCATTGTATATCTTGGCGGACCTAAAAAAGCCAATCGATGCGGTTTATCACGCAAAATTGCTTGAAATAGTGAAGACAATGGGGTTTAGGGGGAGACAACAACAGCTGTTGCAGAGGTATCTATCTGACAGATATCAGGTAGTGACTGTGAATGATTTTCTGAGCGACACGGTAAAAATAAACTGGGGTATTCTGCAAGGAACCATTCTAGGACCCTGATTATTTGATATTTATATAAACAATCATGTTGAATAGTTAGGAAAGATTGTCGTGTACGTGAATGATGCTGCTATATATTATAACGCAGCATCATGGGATATGCACAAATCTACTGTTTAATCAAATTTTCGAAAAATCCTAGAATGATTTCAAAACCGATTGTTAACTGTAAATGCGGCGAAGGCACTGTATATACCATTTTATGTTACAAAAAAAACTTATCAACTTTTATTACGTGGAATTTGGAAGTGTGTGATGGCATAAAAATAAAGAGTGTGAAGCACGCAATATATTTGGGTGTTACTATAGATTCACACTTGAAATGGGAGAACCACATTTTAAATGTAACTAAAAATATCCACTCTGTGGTGGTGAAATTCAGGGTATTGAAAAAGATGCTACACATCAAACACCCGAGGACCCTATATTATTCTTTAGTTTTATTTATTTTTTAATATCTTCCGTCGGTCTAAACACGATCATACCGTGGGTGCGGGCCGGGCGTCTCGTTGCGGTGCATTTTAACCGCCGAAACCATACAGAGTGCGTCCCTGTCTCTTCAGGGCATAAACGACGTCGATGGAGGTGACGGTTTTCCTCTTGGCGTGTTCGGTGTAGGTGACGGCGTCTCTGATCACATTTTCCAGGAACACCTTCAACACACCCCTTGTTTCTTCGTAGATGAGACCGGAGATACGTTTCACACCTTCTCGTCGGGCCAATCTTCTGATGGCGGGATTCGTGATACCCTGGATGTTATCGCGCAAAACTTTGCGATGACGCTTGGCGCTCCACTTGCCCAAACCTTTTCCACCTTTACCACGACCAGTTATTTTCAATTCTCTCTACGTCTAAGCGTACAACAAACGGACGACGACGTAATAATGCTCACTTACGTGCTGCAAAATGCCATATAGCTCAATTACAGATTGTTCAAAAGTGTCTCATAGAGATGATTTGTGGTAAAGAACGCACATATTCGAATGATGTTTTTTACGCCAGACAATAATATTAGGCAGCTTTTCTATTTTAACGCTGCTGCATATCAGCATCTTCATCGATGTGAATTAAAGGAGCTATTATGCGAGACGTTGCGCTCACGCATCTACAACAGAAAAAGCTAAGAACAGTATTGCACAGCGTTCCTATGCTTACCTTTGCGTAAAAATTTATAATTCTATAGAAGCCGAAATTTTCCGGCTGCATAGTGTTTGACATTTTAAAATAGGCTTGAAAAAGTTGATAGCTGGAGTAGATCGTGAAGTAATCCAAAAGGTCATAGAAGTTAATAAGCTGGTGTAATGGTTTTCTCCTTATAGTTTGTGGTTTTCGTTTCTGGCCTCTGACCTATGACTCCGCGCATGTGTAAGGGTGTGTAGGTTACGCATAGTGTGGCTGAAAATCTGGGAGTAAAAATTTGTTTTATGGTCGAAAAAGGATAATTATACTTTTTTATATTTTCCGCAAATCCCTGAGTTTTGTCTGCTGTTTTGGTTTTTGTTTGGATTGCTTTAAAATTACAGAGTATGTGCACCAGCTTTCTTTGGGAGAGAATGATGTTACTAGTATCAAGAACAAGTCTTTGACTTAGGCGACTTTTAGTGTTATAAGACCAGTCTCTTAATTATTCTTGTAAGTTGTTTTGTAAGAATTTTATATTCAATAAATTATTATTATTATTATTATTATTATTATTATTATTATTATTATTATTATTATTATTATTATTATTATTATTATTATTATTATTATTATTATTATTATTATTATTATTATTATTATTATTATTATTATATTACTAATGAATATGTTTATATAGAAGTTCGCTAAAAAGTCTTTGGAATTACATAAGCTGACCACATACTAGACTTTTACGTCATGAACCCTATAACATAAATTACTGCCAAAGCAACAGAAAAGCGTCCAGTTGAACTTAGTTTTCCACAAATATTTAAGTAAAATGACGGTCAATAGTGGATGAAGCAGGAACTGAAGGCTATAACACACTCCTTGTCTCATTTCTTCCAACTGGGCCTCATTTGTGAGGTGTTAACAAGAAACACAGGTCCTCTGTGGTCCAGGTGCAGGAAGGTGTGAAGGACTGAAGGGTACTGGGTTCGTTTTGCAGGGTTTCCCTTTCATTTTGTACACAAATTGTAATAAATTAACACCAACTGAGGTTCTGGCATTGCATTTAAGCAAGTTGAATGTCTACACGTTCCGCCCTACGCAGGGAGTGCAAAGCCGTCGGTCCCGTGTCCATGCGATGTTGGGCACGTTAAAGATACCTACCCCCATTTTAGAAAGGCAGAGATTTGGCAAAATTTCCAGGATAGTAAGGTGAAACTCTCTGGCGTCGGTGATTGGCCATAGTCGCGGAGATAGGCCGTCCATAAAAGTTAAAAAAAACAACAAAAACTATAAAAAAAAAAATCTGGGACTTATAGGCCTTTTCGCTCCAAGAAAATTTAATCTTTGCTGTAATATTTAATAGATTTTGTTAGCCACACAAAATATTTTGACCTTGAGCGTTTCTCTGACCGCCAGTGGCACATAATACTTTCTACCCAAATGCTTACAATTTTTTCAACTACAGATCTGAATTTTGGTAAGTAGGATACATTTAATAGTAGAAACTTGTGTAGCAAGTTTGGTTGCCACAGCTTTATTGTTTTCTAAAATACAAAAGTTTTCAGAAAAAATCCTTAATTCTGACTTTCTGTATAAGGCGAATATTTTTTGAGTTATCGGTGAGATATATATATATATATATATATATATATATATATATATATATATATATATATATATATATATATAGATATATATATATATATATATATATATATATATATATATATATATATATATATATATATATATATTAATATAAAACTTGGAACTAGTCACTGATATGGGTTCTAGGCCTCCTAGTCCGCACTTATTTTGAGAATTTTTTTCATAATTCAAAAGTCGCCATTAGTGAACTTTTAGTGAATTTTCATTCATAAAATTATATACCGTTAAACGATAAACTCTGTAGCTAAGACTACTGCTAAAGCATCAGAGAAAGGGTCTATTTGAAATGAATTTTCTGTAAATATTTTGGTAAAATAAAGGATAATGATGGTTGAGGCTAAGACTTCAGGCTTTGTAAAACATTCTTCTTGAGACATTTTTATGCCATAGCTCGTATTAGTGTTAGGTTCTTTGCCTAAAAGTTGCCAATTTTGACGTTTTAAATCGCGACTTTGACGTTTTGAAGAATACCTCGATTTATTTTTCTTTTAATGTTTATAACTTTTTTTGACTTTCAATCTACAGAGCTAGATTTTAGTAGGTGATTTACCTATAATTCTGTAAATCCGTGTACCAAAATTAGTTCCCCTCACTTTGTCATTTCCGAAGATATGATTTTTTTTTGAAAGAAAACACAAAATTTTCCGGGAAAACCTGGGCCGATTTTCCTGACTAACGAACTTATCTAAGCCACTTGCAAAAGAAAGATATTCACCATATTTAATCATATATATACATACTTAAATGAAGGAGAATGATGGTTGAAGCTGGAACTTAAGGCTTAAGATCTGAATTTTAGTGTGTAGGGTAATTTTGCTGGTATAAATGTTCACGTCAAATTTGGTTGTCATAGCTATGTTATTTCCGGAGATACAAAAATTTTCCCGAAGAAAACTCAAATTTTCCCCGGAAAAACTGGTCCGATTTTCCTAGATAACGAAATTGTCTAAGCCACTTACAAAAGGAAGGTATATACCAAATATCATCAGAATCTGTCTATTATTTTTTTAGTTATCGGTGTGATATGTATACATATTATTACGATATTAATAATTATTATGGTATTATTATATAATTTTTTATTATACTATTAGCAGAGCTATGAGTTCTTAATGCTCAGGGGTGCTTCAAGGTACTTACTTTTTGAATTTATCAAAGTGAAATCAAAACAAAAGAATATTCAAAATCAATTATAATTACTTATAAAATTTAACAATTTTTTTTTTATATGTTCAAACAGCTTTACTTTACACTATATTATTTACACATCTACCCTACAAAGTGCACTTTTTCTAACTCGATATAAATTTAAATAATTAAACACTACTTACTTAATGATGTTACCCTTATTTTATTTCAATATTTCTCTTCTTAATCTGCTTTACCATTGACCTTTTTAATTGTTTTCTGCTTCTATAAGGCTTCCTAATCCTTGTGATTAGAAACCTTTTATATCAACTGTGGCACCAAGAAGAACCTTTATAGACGTCGGACCTAAGTTTTAAAACTGTACTAAACGCTGTTTGTGACACTGGCTTCACTAACAAAACTTGAAAATGTTCCTATCAAATTTCACTTCTTGTTCAAAACTGTCTAGATAACTTTGCTTTCAACTTTACAAACTCTCGAATACTGGTTAACTATCTTATGTTTTCCTTTAAAACTTCCCCCAATCTATCTTCATAAAGAAAACCAAAAACTTATATTTGCAACGTTCCAAATTCCTTCAATATATCCTTATAAAAAAACCAAAAACTTATATTTGCAATGTTCCCAATTCCTTCAATCTATTTTCATAAACAAAACCAAACACTTTATCTTTGCAATCTTCTCAAAATTCGTTCTATCTGTCTTCATAAAGAAAACCAAACACTTATATTTTCAATCTTCTTAAAAATTCCTTGACATCTCCTTTTTCCCCTGGCACCTCTCTAAAATCTCTTGTTTTGTTGACTTTTTTCCTTGACAACCTGGTGCCTGGATTATCTCGCTTATAATACAACTATTTCTTCTATTACTTGCTCTATTTTTTGGCGCAGTACATATATACTGGCTGTTTTAAAGTATCTATTATTTTAATTTGTCAGTTTACATGTAAATGGTTAATTATCTGAATATACCTTTTTTATATAATTTTAGTAATAGAAAATTATCGATGAATAGATTTTCAAACATTATGTGTTTTAAACAATAATTATTGAACTAACATAGTTATTGGCCTATCGCATTCCATAGCAACATCCCCAAATTCTGTTATGAGATAATTTTCTATCAGATAAGTTCTAAAATGTTCTGGTTTAAATAATATGTGTGTCTAATATATTTTGCTTTTAAGGTTGTTGCCTCTTAACATTGCTGTGGCTGATTGAAATTAAATAAAAATACTGACTTTATTTACCAAAAAACTAATCTAGTAACCCTAATACTAATTAAATCTTGGTAAATGTAACAGAATGTGTAAAATTAAACTGGAAAACTACAAATAATGATCTACCTAACTATTTACACCTATTCTATATATTATGGGTAAATTTTATGCATGTTTTTATTACTTCTGCTAGACAATTGTTATGCATTTTCCCCAATGTTTTGATTTGGCTGAGGAATATATTTGAAAATATGGCTTATATTGAAAATGCCACGAGTGTTTTCGTTCTCAATGTGTCCTAATACATAACTATTTGTGCCTTGTTCATTTAATATTCTATAAGGTCCTTCAAATGACGGTTGAAGTTTTGCACATTTGTCTTCTCGTCGATTTGCTACTTGTATGTTGCGTATCACTACTAAGTAACCTTTTTCAAACCTAGTCCTTTTCTTCACCTTCTTTTGTTCTAGGTGCAGCCATTTTCTTTTGTTCCTGTTTACTTTCTGTCTCACTCTTTCCAAAATGTCTTCCCATTTTTGTCTATTTGTTATTTCCCATCTACGTTCTGGTCTCTCTCCTTTAATTAGAAACACTGGTGTTTGCTCTGTTGTTGTGTTTGGTGTGCTGTTTAAAAACTGTTCTATTAAGGGAATTTGTTATTCCCACGATCTGTGGTCATTTATGCACAATATTTTTAGGAACTTAATTACTTCTTGAATATAACGCTCTGCTGGGTTGGCACATGGATGTCTGATACTGGTGTAATTTAACACAACGTTGTTATGGGCAAAAATTCTGCAACCTGGTACTTTGGAAATATGTTGCATTGTCGAGGATACATTTTTTTGGAGTCCCAACTTCTTGAAAATATTCTGTCAAGCTATTTATTACACTTGAACAATTGGTTCTTTTACTCGGATACAGCTTAACATATTTACTGAAAATGTCAACAACTACCAATATATGTTTTTTTCCATTTTGGCTTTCTACTAATTCACTAATATAATCTATTGCGATGATGTCCAAGCTATTTTCAGCTATTATTGTCTTGATTATGTTTTCATTTTTAACATTTTTGTGCTTGGTAAGTTGACATACATGGCAACTCCTTGTGAGTTCTTTAGCAATGGATGTGTCTAATTTTGAGATGTAATTTTCTCTGAACACTAGCCATGTTTTACGAGAACCTGTATGTCCATAATCCTCGTGTAGAGTTTTTAATATCTTCTTTGCCATCTCTTCCGTGATAACATAGACTTCGCGATCCCCCATATTCTTATACCATATCTGATTTTCAAAATTACTACCTTCTTTTTCCTTTTGGTTGAACTTGAGTTGGTCTTGTTTAATTTCTTGTAAAGAAAATATTCCTGTTTGTTCTTTCATGACATTGACACCAATTTGCAAAGTTCTAGGATCTTTTATAGCTTTACCATCCTCTCTGGATACAGAATCACATAATACATTTTCTTTCCCAGGTATATGTTCTATTTGGAATTTATACTCCTGCAATATTAGTAGCCAACGATGAACTCTGCTGTTGCCATATCGATTGTGCATTATGGTTGTTAAAGCGGCATGATCAGTTCTTATTAAACATTCAGCACCCATTAAGTAAAATCTAAGTTTCTGTATGCTAAATATTATGCTTGCCAGTTCTAATTCTGTTGCACTGTAGTTTCGTACGTATGGTTTTGTGATTCTCGACACGAAACATATGGGTACCTCTATTTCATCTTGTTTCTGTACTAGTACACCAGCAAATCTATATTTAGATGCATCAGTCAATAGTATAAATGGCTGACTATATCTAGGATGGTATATTTTCAATCCTTTTTGAAAATCGTCTTTGATATTTTGAAATGCCTGTTCGTGTTCCTGTGTCCATTTCCATCGAACTCCCTTACGCAGTAATTCCAATAACTTGTGCGTTTTCTTACTAATATCTGGCATTAATCGCTTAAAATAATTGATAAGGCCTAAAAATCCCCTCAGCGTTTTTAAGTTTGTTGGACGTTGAAAATCTTTTATTACGTGTATGCGTTCTTCATCCATTTCTAATCCTTCTGGAGTCAGTTTGTATCCTAAAAATATCACTTGTTTTTGGAAAAATTGACATTTTTCTGGATTTATCTTGAGTCCAGCTTGTTCCAATGTTCCTAAGATTATGTCCAAATGTTTCATGTGATCTTCACTGTTATTGGAGTATATCAATATATCGTCTATATAATGAAGTGTAAAATTTTCATATTTATCTAATATCTGGTGTAAAGCCCTTACAAGCGCTGAACTGGCACTCTGTAAGCCAAATGGGACTACTTTAAATCTGTACACAACACCTTCTACGCTGAATCCAGTGTAATCTCTCGAGTTTATATGAAGTGGTATTAACCAAAATCTGTGTTTTAAATCTATTTTAGAAAAAATTGTGGCTTCTGTTATATTTCCAAAAATGGCATCTATATTCATGGGTGCCTCATATTGAGGTACGCTGTATTTATTTAGGTTTCTTGCATCTAGACATAGGCGAAGTTCTCCATTCTTTTTCTTGACAACAACTAGTGGGTTTATGAATCTTGTATTGCTTCTCTCTATTATTTCATTGTGTAGCATATTTTGTAACTCTTGGTTTATCTCTTGACGATAACGGTATGGAATGGGGTATGTTCTAGCTTTAAAACTTGCTATACCTTTGACTTCAATCTTGTGGACATAGTTGCTTGCTACCCTATTTTCGCTAATGACCAAGTTTTTGTTCTTGTACATGAGCCTATATATATAATTTTCAAAATTTTCTTCGCATTTTATTCTTGCAAATGCTTCATTTAATTTTTCTACTTTGTCATCTTCATCTTTGTAATTAATATGATTCTGTAATTGATTTGTAATGAAGTGACATTTCTTCTCTTCCTCCTCCCCATATTTGCAACTGTATATCCCTAAGCTTATTTTCTTTTCTGGTATGATGAAAGTTTTTTCTTCATAATTTATAATTGCCTTTAAACGATCCATCTCGTCTGTCCCCAATACCATATCATTGTTGAGATTATCTACAATAAGTAGTTGTAGTTTTATTTTTGCTGATCCATTAATAACTTCTACTGCTACTGATTCTTTAGTTTCAAATATTTTTCTTCCGTTCGCTGCTACTAGTGTTGTCTTTAGAACTTTTATTATATTTTGCTGTAGCTTACATTTTTCTATTAAGCTTCGTTTGATGAGTGATGCTTCTGAACCTGTGTCTATTAATATTTGTATTTGTTGTTGGTTTATCATGCCATTTAAAAAAATTAAACCGTTGCCATTTTCCATGTTCTTTGCGTCGTCTTCCATTATAAACTCTAGAGGGTGTTCATACTTGGATATAATTACATTTGACCTGTGCCGTTCTGAAAATCCGGAGCATGTGCCATGTTCATTTCCGGTCTAATTGCCATAGTCTGATATCTTTCTTCTCTTAGCGGTGATGATGCTCTTGTTGGTTCTCCTGAATGTGGTGGTGCTGATGGTTCAGGTGTCCTATGTTCTATAGGTCTTTGGTTCTGGTAGTGCCGTCTATTTTGCTCTGTCCTTAGGTTACCATTGTTCCAGCGTTCTCTGTCTTGCATGTTATTTTGATATCCATTTCTAATTCGATATTCGTTGTTTTGATATCGTTGTCCTTCTTGTCTTGGTACTTGATTGTAATTTTGCCTAGGTGCAGTCCTGTTGTCTGAACATCTTTGTTGTTGTTCCTTCTCTCTGTTGTGTCTTGCCACGTTGATATCTATTTTTGTCAGGAACTCATTCATTCTTCTAAATGTGGATATATCCTGCATTGTCACTGCATTTTCTATTTCATGTGTGAAATGTCTTGCTATACACATTATTATCTCTTTCTCCTCTAGTGGTGGTTCTAAATGTTGTGCTTGGTTATAATGCTGTAGAGCGTATGCACTACGGCTGATTCCCCAACTGTTATACTTTCCGAAATACAGGCGTTCCCTGCACATTGATTGTTGGTTCTGTCCCCAAAATTGATCTAAAATTTCTTGTTTAAACGTCTCCATGTCATTTATTACCATTCCTCGTGCAGCAAACCAAATAGCAGCTGTACCTGTTAAATTTTTTCGTAATACTTCTTTCGCATCCTCGAAATTTGTGTTGTTTTTAATCCGATTCTCTATGATTTTGATAAATACCTTGGGGTGTACTCTCTTTACGTCCCCATCGAAAGTTATGCCAATCTCTTGTTGTGGAGTTACTATGTATTTAATAGATCCATCTGAATTTCCCATCGATCTTCTGTATTCTTCTAATTTTTGTTCTACTGTATTTACCTTCTGATTAAATCTGTTGTCTGTTTCTCGCAAATTTTCATTAATATTTTCCAAACTTCCCGTGACTCTACCTATATCCTTATTAATTTTGTCTATTATTTCTGTTTTCTCTCTTCTGTCTTCTTGCTGGTGAAAATCAAGCTTATTTTCAATTACCTGGATATTTTCTTTTACATCTTTCCATTTATTGTCCAGTGTTTCGTAAACATTTTGTTCCACCAACTTGATATTTCCATCTAGCATTTTCATTTTTTCTTGTAAAATGTGGATTTTTCTGTCTGCAGTTTCTATCTGTTTCTCAACCATTACATATATTTCCTGTTTCAAATCTTCTAATTTTTCTTGCAATTTGTTGTTGTTTGCTTCTATTTTTTCTTCTATTTTTTCTTGACTTAGTTTTATAGCTGATAGTATTTGCATCATAATCGAGTGATCCATTTCTGCCTCTGGTTTTTGTTGTTCTTTTGTGCTAATGGCACTATCTCCTACAGTCAGATGCTGTTCTTGTTCCGGTATTACCATTTCATTAGCACTCCTCAATGTCATCGGCGTGGTTTCTGTAGCTTCCAACATCTTAGCTTCTTCAGTTTCTTTTTGTGTTGGTAAGGTAAATTTTTCTTTGATGGGACCCCTTTTCGTTTTCTTGTCTGACATAATTTTAGTTTTTTTTTTGTCTAGCAATTTATATTTTATACAGCGAAATGAACTACTTTGAATATTACCTGTAAACGCAATGTATTTACAGATCTTCTGCCCTATAAAATTTATATATTTGGTGATAAAATATTCAGAAAACAACACACAAATGAAATTTTATGCAACTTAAAAACGTACAACTGTTGAAATATGTTTGCGATCAAAATACCTTGTTTGTAATATTTTATATTCAATCAAATTTTAAGTGCTACTAAATTTTGCCCTTTGACTATTAAATTTTGAAAAATCCCAGTCCTTTCTGTACCTTTCTTCACGCCCCACGTTGGGCGCCAATTATTACGATATTAATAATTATTATGGTATTATTATATAATTTTTTATTATACTATTAGCAGAGCTATGAGTTCTTAATGCTCAGGGGTGCTTCAAGGTACTTACTTTTTGAATTTATCAAAGTGAAATCGAAACAAAAGAATATTCAAAATCAATTATAATTACTTATAAAATTTAACAATTTTTTTTTATATGTTCAAACAACTTTACTTTACACTATATTATTTACACATCTACCCTACAAAGTGCACTTTTTCTAACTCGATATAAATTTAAATAATTAAACACTACTTACTTAATGATGGTACCCTTATTTTATTTCAATATTTCTCTTCTTAATCTGCTTTACCATTGACCTTTTTAATTGTTTTCTGCTTCTATAAGGCTTCCTAATCCTTGTGATTAGAAACCTTTTATATCAACTGTGGCACCAAGAAGAACCTTTATAGACGTCGGACCTAAGTTTCAAAACTGTACTAAACGCTGTTTGTGACACTGGCTTCACTAACAAAACTTGAAAATGTTCCTATCAAATTTCACTTCTTGTTCAAAACTGTCTAGATAACTTTGCTTTCAACTTTACAAACTCTCGAATACTGGTTAACTATCTTATGTTTTCCTTTAAAACTTCCCCCAATCTATCTTCATAAAGAAAACCAAACACTTATATTTGCAACGTTCCAAATTCCTTCAATATATCTTTATAAAAAAACCAAAAACTTATATTTGCAATGTTCCCAATTCCTTCAATCTATTTTCATAAACAAAACCAAACACTTTATCTTTGCAATCTTCTCAAAATTCGTTCTATCTATCTTCATAAAGAAAACCAAACACTTATATTTTCAATCTTCTTAAAAATTCCTTGACATCTCCTTTTTCCCCTGACACCTCTCTAAAATCTCTTGTTTTGTTGACTTTTTTCCTTGACAACCTGGTGCCTGGATTATCTCGCTTATAGTACAACTATTTCTTCTATTACTTGCTCTATTTTTTGGCACAGTACATATATACTGGCTGTTTTAAAGTATCTATTATTTTAATTTGTCAGTTTACATGTAAATGGTAAATTATCTGAATATACCTTTTTTATATAATTTTAGTAATAGAAAATTATCGATGAATAGATTTTCAAACATTATGTGTTTTAAACAATAATTATTGAACTAACATAGTTATTGGCCTATCGCATTCCATAGCAATATATATATATATATATATATATATATATATATATATATATATATATATATATATATATATATATATATATATATATATAAACAAAAATTATGATAGCTTCTCCTTGTACAAAAGATTCCGGAGATAATATACCCCTCCATTTGGATCTCCGTGAGAGGGGTGTACAGGGGACTCTAGCATCAAGATTTAACATATCCTTCTCGAATATATGTGGCCTAAATTCTAACCTAAACTCCGTCCACCATTTTTTCCAGGCTAATAGGCCCCAACTCCTCTTCCTCACCGAAACTCAAATCGGTGCCAAAACAGCCACTAATCACCTAAATTTCCCGGGGTATGAGCTCCTTACTTCTTTTAGATTCCATGGAGGCATGTACGCGTACGTCCGTGGCAACATATCCTGCACCAGACTCGCCAATTTAGAAGCTGGAAGAAAAGACATACTATGGATAAAACTCTCTCCCAGGGCTACAACTAAATTCATTTGTTGCGTTTACCGGTCACCTTCTGATAACAACTTTGTCCAGCTCTTTGACTACCTTTCTGAAAAACCGACCATCTGATTTCTGAATATCCTTCCTCCGAGGTCATTTTTCTTGGTGACTTCAATGCCCATAATAAGGAATGGCTAGGATCTTCAAAAACCGATCCACAAGGAAGAGCAGCGGAGGCCTTTGCAGTCAGCAATTCTTTAGCCAATATGGTTCATCAACCTACTTACTTTCCTCGCATCCCAACACACAGCTCAAATCCCTTGGATCTCCTTCTTACTACAAATCCTGACTGCTATAAGATATCAGTCACCGCCTCCCTGGGTCGCTCAGACCACGGCATGGTCACTGCTTCCTGCGCAATACAACCCCAGGTCATACAGTCATCACACCCACATATCGCTTGACACTACAACTCCACGAACTGGGACGAAATGCGAGATTATTTTTCCTCATTTCCATAGGCGCCTGTCTGCTTCTCTCATCCTGACCCCTCTGATATCTCACAAAACGTCACCGAAATTATCCAAGCTGGCATGGAATTATTTATCCCACGTACACAGAAAACATCTTCAGCCACTCAAAAGCCCTGGTTCCCTAGATCCTGTGACAAGGCCAGACTTGAAAAGGTCAAAGCTCACAAAACGCTTCTACACAATCCCAGTCAAGAAAACCGTAAAGCATTTAACGACCCAAGAAACCGCTATGTCCGCATTCTTTCTGAGGCAAAAAACTCGTTTAATAACCACATCAAAAACAAAGTCCTCTTAAGCTCCAGCGGCAGAAAACCCTTCTGGACTCTTGCTAAATCTATTGGGAATAATTTCTGCAAGAGCACGTTCCCACCTCTTGTCTCAGGAGATGAAATTCTTTCTGCCGCCCTGGGCAAGGTTGAACATTTTGCCTCGTTGTTCGCCGGCAATTCTACTCTCAACCCACCTCCAAATTTTCAACCACCAACACAGTCCCTAATGTCGCGCATAAAACGACGAATATCATTTTCAAAACTAAAAAGGTACGAAAAATACTTTCTTCTCTTAATACCAGGAAAGCCTCTGGCCTTGACGAGATCCCAGTAATTGTTCTCAAAAAATGCGCACCAGAATTTGCTCCCGTCCTGACTCGTCTGTTTCAGACATCTTAAAATAGAGGCATATTCCCTAGTAATTGGAAAACTTCTCGAGTACAACCCGTCCCCCAGAAAGGATCCAAAGCGCTTCCTAGCAACTACGGGCCTATTTATCTCCTTTCAGTCGTCTCTAAAGTAATGGAAAAGTATATAAACACCGAATTACTAAAATTTCTTGAAAAACACAGTTTAATCCACGACAGGTAGTATGGATTCCGTCAGCGGAGATCAACTGACGACGTCCTTTCCTTTGTCACCCATTCTTGGAACAAGTCTATGGAACTACACGGTGAATCCCAGATTGTCGCTCTAAACATACCCAAAGCATTCGACCAGGTCTGGCACACAGCGCTGCCTAATAAACTGCCGGCCTATGGCCTACCACCAAAACTCTGTACGTGGACAGCAAATTTCCTCTCCAACCGGAGCATTTCTGTTGTCGTGGATGGCAATTCCTCTAAGCTGTATCCATTTAATGCAGGAGTTCCTAAAGGTGAAGCTTTATCCCCTACTTTGTTTCTTTTCCACATGAACGACCTACTCTCTAGCACATCCAACCCAGTTTACAGTTACGCGGACGACAGCACCCTAACTCAAATATACAATATTCTAAGCCTGTCTCTTTAGCCCAATTAGATGAGGAACGCAGACTCATGGATAATTCTATCTCCGTGGATCTCAAAAAAATCTTAGACTGGCGAAATACAAATCTTGTACAATTCAACCCCACCAAATCACAGTCTTGCTTTCTTTCTCATAAGAGATACACCAGCCCTAGACCCATCACAATAAACAACCAAGTTATTCAAAGTAATGAGTCCTTTTCACTTGTTGCCATTTCTGTGGATCCAAATCTCAATTGGCACCAACATGTCACATCAATTGCAGAAGCGGCTGCTAAGAAATTAGGTTTCCTCTTCCGGGCTCGCAAATACTTTTCACCAGCTAATCTCTATACCTTATATACTTCACAAATGAGACCAAATCTCGAATACTGCTTCCACATCTGGGGTGCTGCTGCCGCTTCTACACTCGCTATCCTGGATTCCATTCAGAAGAGAGCTCTACGTCTCATCGGTCAAGTTACCCTCACCCAGAGGTTTCCATCTTTTGCCCACCGACGTGCCGTTGGTGACCTCTCTCTCTCTCTCTTTTATAGATATCTGCACGGGCACTGCTCAGATGAGCTTTCTTCCATAGTTCTTTCACCTGCTGTCCCCAACAGATCTACCAGGGGAACAGAGCGAATGCACCCATTTACTGTCCAGGTCACCAGACATAGAACATCTTGTTATGCCCGCTCTTTTGTCCCGAGGACTTCCAAGTTGTGGAATTCCTTGCCGGCACATGTTTTTCCTTCTCCCCCGAACCTCCAAACCTTCAAGTCCAGAATTAAGGAGTTGCCTCTTTCCTCCTTGTCGACACCCACGGTACGATAGTATTTAGGCTCTAAGCCCGCGTGGTGTGTTGTTGTAATAATTTATATATATATATATATATATATATATATATATATATATATATATATATATATATATATATATATATATATATATATATATATATATATACAGAACTCCTCATTGGTGAATTTTTCGTTTTACGAAAATTTAAATTTCTGTGTTACAAGACAACAAAGTTATAAAACATATTTTGTGCCAGATCATTTCTACGAAAATTCACTACCATAATGCATCTGCTGCGCTCAGAGGTTTTTTTAGGAAAATTTACTAAATATGGTATTAACGTGATATAAGTGGTAAGCTTTATCTCTCAGCAATCGTTGTGCCTAAAACTCGGCGTGCACTCATTTACAAATTTACCACTGAAATCTATACGTCAATAGAAAATGCAGTTACTAGATAATAAAAGACCACAGCACACTTGCTGCGTCCGAATTTGTATACATTGGTAAAGAAATAGGCAGAGCCTTCCTGGCTGTATTTAGTATTGCGTATCTAAAACGTTTACAAAAAAGCCTGGACGCAGCAAGTTCGTTATGGTAGTGAATTTTCATAGAAATGATGTGGCATAAAATATTTTATTATAACTTTTTTTTCTTGTAACATAGAAATCTAAATTTTGGTGTATAGTTTACTTTCTGTATAATAAACCTACCTACCCAATTTGGTTATCATAATTTTTGTATTTTCTAAGATAAAAATTTTTTTCAAATGGAAACTCAAAATTTTTCCGAAAAACCTCGTCCGATTTTTTCTACTAACGAACTTATCAAAGCCATTTACAAAGGGAAGGTACATGCCAAATTTTATTAAAATCGGCTCATCCTTCTTTGAGATAAATTTTTTTTTCGAATAAAAACTCAAAATTTTCCCGGAAAACCTCGTCCGATTTTCCTGACTAACAATCTTGTCAAAGCCATTTACAAAAGGAAGCTACATGCCAAATTTTATTTAAATCGGCTTATTACTTTTTGAGATAAGAATTTTTTTCGAATGAAAACTCAAAATTTTCCCGGAAACCCTCGTTCGATTTTCCTGACTAACGAACTTATCCAAGCCATTTACAAAAGAAAGGTACATGCCAAATTTTATCGAAATCGGCCCATTATTTTTTGAGTTATCGGTTTGATATATATATATATATATATATATATATATATATATATATATATATATATATATATATATATATATATATATATATATATATATAACATATAAGAATTGAAACTGACCCCGGATATGGGTTCTAGGGGTCCTAGATCGCGCTCATTTGAAGAAATTTTTTCAAAATTCAAAAGTCGAGATCTCCTCATTAGTGAATTTTTCCTAAGAAAATTCACTAATAAGGGTTAACACAGTCAGTCAACAAAAGATATTTGTCTAGGCTATCTACATCATATCAATTATGCCTTCAATAGCACCTATATGCCTATGTAACTATCGACTTACCTCTCCTGTTTCCGTGTGTACTTTGTTAATTTGTCCTTTGCACAAAAACACAACACAATGTATAGGTTAAAATTTGTTTTACTGAGTTTTAGTCAGCACTGAACTTCACCACAGTTAATAGTTTATAATTGTCTAAATATGTTTTAGAATCACGGCACGTTCGCACGTCAATAATTCCTAATAAACCACCACAGTCGCGTTTACCGGTACAAAATTGACCAGAGAAAGTATTTTACGATGTCACGCAAAGCTTTTCACAGCTAATGTGTTTAAAATGTTGGCGTTTGAACCAAATGTTTCTGTTCAACCCGTGTCATGGCTGGCTACGTGATAAACATAATGCAGTATAAAAAACTTCAGTTTATTTTGTAGTTATTTCAAGATAGCCACAAAAAAATGTTTATTCACGTAGATAAGGCTCTTTATTTCAACTGATTAAACCATCTGATTCAACTTGAATATTTTCAGTGTCAATTTTGTTATCATTTAAATAACTGGAGATAATAATTAGATTTCACGAATTACAGAATCTGCTTGTTATCCGTAACGTCGCTGAATATTAAATAAATTTCTGGTTCAGGTAGATCGTTTGTTTATTTTATTTTTTAATATTCACTTGTTGCTTTTAATGATTTTTCTTTACAAAATTCACCAATGAGGAGTTCGCGACTTCTGAAATTTTTTTTAATGAGCGAAAACTAGGCACTATAGAACGCATATCGGGGGTCTGTTTCATTTTTTATATGTTTACATATATACAGGGTGACACGTTTCTATGGTAAAGCTCAAAACATCAGTTATTATACAAGATATGAGAAAAAATATATACATTACTTAAAGGGTGTCTAAAATAGGTCGACGACCAAAGCACCACAGGTCATTTTCAAATTTAAGTGTATTTTATCATTGTGGGGAATAAACTAAAAGTAATAGGAAAGTCGATAATAGGTCCAGCAAGGCATTTCGACCAACGCGTTTTAGTTACATTTAGGGCATTTTAATTCTATATTGGGCCAATGGACGCAATTTATTGGTAAATATGTCCAACGTTCTACTTGAATCCGACATCTGGGCGCAAGTGGCGTAAAATTCTTAAGAACGAACTGCGCATGTGACATTATCCTGTAGGATGTGTGGTTATGTATGTATTAACAAACAGTAGATATTAGGAACACGGTATGTTCATCTTTGTTTAAAAATGACAACATGTTGAATGATCAAAGAAATCACTTTAAATATTTGGATCAATGATAAAGGTAACTCGCACCGTATAAAGGAAAAAACCACTGCGGTTATGTTTTTCTGTTAACATGATTATGATACTTTGATATAATTCAAGCGCATTTGTAAAAAGTATGTTTGGTTAAAATTTAAAACTATTCAAAATTCTTGAAATTCTGATTTTGAGGATTGGGTGATGTAAACAAGACAAAACTATCCTACCCTCATTCTATACAAGCATTATTTTATGTTCATTTTCGAGTTGAAATTTAACTACACTGGATTCAACAAAAAAAAAAGGTTTTTAGTTTTTCAATACCAGCAAGATGGATACCTCAAGCATATACCGCAAGCATAATTTAATATGGCTACCATTGTAACATTATTGACCTGAAAGTTAATTTTGCTCCATTTCTATACTTATAAGTCACAGTTCCCAATGACAAGGCAAACTAACCAAATTTTGAAGGCATTTTGTTCTATTATGGAAATTTCAACTACATGGTAAACGAATTTAGTTTAAATTTATTAGCAATCATACATTTTCATATTTTCATGTATAGAAATATATATATATATATATATATATATATATATATATATATATATATATATATATATATATATATATACATATATACATACATATATTACTTATATACGTACACACCGGAGAGACATATAAGAATGTTATAAACATCAATAGAGCGAAAATAAATAAACAAACATAAACATATGACAGCTTACCGTGTTCCCAATGCTTCATTCCATTGGCATAAAAACGGATGTATTATATTGAAGGAGTAAACGTGGTGATTTCAAATCAGCAGCTTTGTGACTATACGGCCAATCAGAAAGCCATTTTAGGTTATCTTAGTGCCCAAAATATCTCCTGTGTTGTATTGCAGTTAGAGTGGTAATATATATGTAATCTGGACTTCATAAGAAGACCTCCAATCTACTATAAATCATGGGCTTGCAAGTGGCTTGGAACAGTTCATTAGCCAGGAAAATCAGCCTGATTTTTCACGGAAAATTTTGTGTTTTCTTTCGGAAAATTTTTATCTCTCCGGTTATGGCAACCAAGTTTGGTACTCGGGTTTATGTGATAAAAGGTAAACTGCACTAAAATTTAGGTCTGTAAGTTAAAAGACAAAAAAGTTATAGGCATTTAAAGAACCAGTTTTTAAGATTTTCCTCTTAAAACGTGAAAGTTCCAATTTGAAAAGTAAAAATTGGGACCATTTAGGCAAAGAACCTGTGATGAATACGGGTAACGTAGAAAAAATGTAGCAAAGAGTGTTTTACAAACCCTCAAGTTTCAGCTTCAACCGTAACTGTCCTTTATTTTACTAAAATATTTCCAGAAAGTTCACTTCAAATAGACCCTTTCTCTGACGCTCCGACAGTAGTTTTAGTTGTATAGTTTATCGTTTAGTGGTCTATAATTTTTAGCGAATTTCCGTACAAAAGATTTCTTCAAATGAGCGTGAACTAGGCTCCTAAAACCCATATCCGGGGTTAGCTTCAGTTTTCGTCTGTTTACATATATACAGGGTGACACATTTCTATGGTAAAACTCAAAACATCAGTTATTATACAAGATACCAGAAAAAAAAATTACATTAATTATAGGGTGTCTCGCGCTACGTCTTATGGATGTATTCTTACAATCACAGGCTGGCCCATAAGTTTTTGGTGATACAAATTTAATCACAGTGATTCCTTTTTTTTTAAATCACTAATGAGGCGAGCTCGACTTTTGAATTTAATATTCTTCAAATCACCGAAAACTAGGTCCCCTGGAACACCATCCGTAATCAGTTTCAACTTTTATATATATATATATATATATATATATATATATATATATATATATATATATATATATATATATATATATATATATATATATATATATATATATTTGGTGAGTACGTTCCGATATTTCCTACCTTGAACAAATTCGTTAGCAAGGAAAATCGGACCGGTTTTTACCGATACATTTTGGGTTTCCTTTCGGAACATTTTTATATCCCCGGAAGTAACAAAGCGTTGGCAAACAATTTTGGTACGCGGGGTTACATCGTAAAAAGTCAAATATAATAAAATTTTGATCTGTAAGTTAGAGTTAAAAAAGTTGTAGGCATTTAAAGAAAAAAGAAGGGTGCTACTGATGACTAGAGAAACGCACCAAAACAATATATTTTTTGTAGGTTACAAAATCTTTTGTATACTACAAAAAAAGATTAAGTTTTTTTGGCCCAAAAGGATCAATCTCAAAGACGAGATTTTAAACGTCAAAATCGGCAACTTTCAGGGAAACAACCCGAAAAGAATACGGGCTATGTAGAGAAAATGTCGCAAGAAATGTATTTTACAAATCCTAAAGTTTCAGTTTCAACCGTCAGTGTTCTTCATTTTACTAAAATATTTTCAGCAAATTCATTTTAAATAGAATATTTCTTTGATGCTTTGGCAGTAGTTTCAGTTATAGAGTATCTATATATTAATACATGAAGAAAAAACTTTGTACCCCCTTTTAAGCACATTGCGCTGACGGAGTAGTGCGAGAGTTGGCATTGTTAAAGCTCATATGGAGAAGGAGGGCAGAAAGATAAAATGCTACTATAATATTTGTTCCAAATAGATTAAACAATGTTTTGTTTTAATTAGCCAGTCGGATTCCCGCGCACTGAGCTGACCGTTAATTAATACGTTAAATGTCAAACACATAAAACTGTGTAGTCAAACAGTCGCACTGAAATTATAGAGGTATACTCTATGAAAAAAGAACATCAATAACGTTCAAACTTAAAAATTCAATGAATAACGATCGAATTTTGACCACTGCGCACCTCGTCTATAATTTTTAGCAAAATTTCGTAGAAAAAATTTGAACGATATAACACGCCCTCCGCTCGAGCGTAAAATCTACAAGCATGCATCAAAATTGGATGGAAAATACACTAAGGCTACAATAAATGGGATGATCTATTAAAAAAAAGATAACTTGTATCTTTTTTTATATTATAAAACACCTTATAAATAACTTTTATAATATTTTCCTGTACCTTGCATAATGGCCGATATATTGAGCTCTACAGTAAAAATGCACCAACCTGTATACAGTGTATCCCAAACTGGATGGGAATGTATTGCTATCTTCGTTATTATTAGAGATAGGGAGATGGCTAAATTAGCAATATTTTGTAGAATTTCATTCTAGTTCCAAATATGGCTTGTATTTTGCCCTGCTTCTTTTGCTTTTTGAGTTATTTTGAAAAAAACAAAATTTGTTGATTTCTTTTTTCTTCAATATCTAAGCAGGCGTTGATTTGACATGTCTAAGACTTGCACATTATCAGGACACTTTTTATAGATTAATCTTTTTGTGCTATTCTCAACTCTGGATTATCATTTGTTTTTGAGCTACAAGTATCAACGTTTGTTTTTATTATGGCAGCCATATTGGATTTTTGCTCATGTGATAGCCTGTGAAAAATGGCGTGCAACATACTTGAGAAATCTTGTAATTGCACTGACAATTTTGAGGAAAACCGTTTTGAGGATAGTAGGCTATGAAATCCAATACCAGAAAACAAATTATAAAAAAGTTCCAAAAGCAGTAGGCCATGCAGTCTAATAATAGACTTCTACATTTAACATAATTTTCCGTAATGATTCACGAAAAAATAGGAACTTTGAGCACACCAATAAATCGGCCCATTATTACAAATGATATTTTACATTACAACATTATCCTAAAAAATTGTTATAATTTAATTAAATAGGTAAACCTAGTAGACCCTATATTATAGGAACCCTATATTAGGGTAGAAATGGGCCAGGGCGGACAATTTAGTAAATTATTAGTTAGTTGTATACATACTCTATTTTTTAACACTTTGTGTTATTTGGAGCTGGCGTGACAACATACTACTTGGTTCCGTAACTAGGTGGAGGCACGTCCACCACTTACTTAGTGTTAAACATACAGTGTTAAGTACGTGGCAAACCCGGTGGCTAAACTCAACATCAGAATTGAGACCTTGGCTAACAACATCGAATGACCGAAGAAGCCGTCCTTATTGCACGCCTGAGATTAGGTCACACCGAACCTACTCATAACCACCTGCCAAAATAGTGCTGCAAATTGAATCATAACTTCCACATAGCTGTGATAATTTATTCTATTGAAAAAGACATTCTAATGGAAGTAATTTAGGGCCCATGACATAACAACAAATAAAAGATTTGTATTGCTGTACCCATAAACTTTTGAAACGTTATATTACTCGAGTTTTATTGAAAAAAATCTCAATTTTCATCAACTCACGCTTACTTATCCCCTATCCCCTGAAGCCATCTTACCCAAAAACAACTCAAAGCGTTATTTTGTCGGGTGCTAACTGCATACCAAATTTGAAGATGATATATCAGTTCTTTCGAAAGTTATTGCGCCTACTAACAGACAGACGTACATGCCGACAGACCGACCGACAGATCGACAGAGAAAACAAAATCATTCCAAAATCAGGTTTTCTATATGTTTTGAGCCTTTTTACGCCATTTACACTGTTTACACCCCACACATTCATCCCCCAATTTAATTTCAGCACAGAACACCAGATGTTTGATGAAATTCAAAGATGTCTAATAAATAAACCCAAAACGTTGTATTACTCGAGTTTTAACGAAAAAATGTCAATTTTCACCAAATCAACCCCAGTTCATCCCCTACCTCCCAAAGCGATTCTACCCAAAAAAATTCCGAACCGTTCGTTTGTCGAGGGTTAACTGTATACCTAATTTGAAGACAATATATGAATTCGTTCTAAAGTTGTTGTGGCTACAAACAGACAGACATACAGACCGACAGACAAAAAAAGTCGTTCTCAAATCATGTTTTCTATACTTCATACTTTTAACGACTTTTGAGCGAAAAAAAATTTGGAATTTTTGTCGCTGATGCGATACTTCCACACGTTGTGACGATGTGGAAGTAAAATGTTCCGCCACCAATACGTGTTCCCTGTGGTGTAAACCAGACTGTCAGACATTTTTCGGTAGAGTGGCCACTTTTCAAGCAAGAAAAACTTACCCTTGGAATTTCCTCCACAATTTATAAAGCGCTGGACTGAAATGGTCCTTTAACAATACAATAGCGTACCTTAGAGCAATCCATATGGCAAATTTTTGAAAATAAGCTTATACTGTAGTTTTTGTAGTGTTGTTGGAGAACGGTTGAAAATAACCCAATGTTGTCAAGTTTTTTCCTTACAAACATGTATTTTAATTCAATGTAAAATGCAAAACTGGAATAATATACTGGGTGTTCAATTAAAAATGAAGTTATATCATCAGCGACCTATGGACCACCCTGTGGTTACAAAAATTATTTTATAAGTTACAGCTTAAAACGACCTATAATTAAATTAAATATTTTTTCTTGTATCTTGTATAATAATGGGTATATCGAGCTTTACCGTAAAAATGCGCCATTCCGGTACATGTATAAACATATAAGACTGAAACTGACCCCGGGTATGGGTTCTAGGGGCTCTCGTTTAAAAAACAGTTTCAAAATCCAAATTCGCTATCTCCTCGATAGCAATTTTTTCTACGAAAATTCGCTAAATATTATATACTATTAAACCGCAATAAATAAAGAACAAGGACGGTTGAAGCAGAAACTTAAAGCTTTGTAAACCACACTTCTTACAAAATTGTGTCTACATATTGCGTTTTATAATCGATGTCTATAAATTCCCAATTTTGAAATTTTAAATGGTGATTTTGACGTTTTAGTAAAATCCATTATATTTTCAAAGTAATTCTTTTGATATTTCTTGACGTTTTCGCGACAAAAAAACCTAATCTCTGTAATATTCAGTAGATTTTGTTAACCACGCAAAATATTTTGCTGTTTTTCTAAAAGAAACACAAAATTTTCTCGGAAAAACCGGTCTAATTTACCTGGCTAATGAACTTTTCCAGGCCACTTACAAAAGGAATATACTCCTCATATATATATATATATATATATATATATATATATATATATATATATATATATATATATATATATATATATATATATATATATATATATATATATATATATATATATATATATATGTATATATATGTGTATATATATATATATATATATATATATATATATATATATATATATATATATATATATATATATATATATATACAGGGTGTGGCGCCAAGACTTCTAGTTAGCCGTTTATCAATAACTACTACGATTTTAAATTTGAAAATTTACACACATACGATCGAGATAAATTTCAGTTCAGCGAAAATAGTTTACTTTATGTCAAACTTCCGATTTAACCGGAAGTGACCATCAACTTGCTTATTTTAAATACAACATGGTAATTTTAGTTATATTTTCGAATTTTACATTGAATTTGAGATAAATTATTACGAATACACTATATGTCAAAAATCAACCGTTTTCGAAATTTTTCGATTTTTTTGAAAATTCTCGCGAAAACAAAGGCGAACGTTGCACGCTCTCTCTCTCTCTCTCTCTCTCTCTCTCTCTCTCTCTGTGGAAATCAACTGGTAAGACTCAGTTTTTATATAGATTACCCTCAGATTTGCACCTACACTACACGTTTAATAGCGTTTCTTTTAAGTATACATGGTGATGAGGATTAGCCCTGCCATTTGGTAAAATTGAAATCACAATTACTCGTTTATTTCAAATAGAACACCCTATATTTTATGAGATATTTCGGTTCGTATCCAGTTTCCCCTTCAACGTGTATTAGCATTCCCTAAACCTAAATTCAACCTTTTCCCGAATATTTCAATTTTATTGGATTCGCTTAATTCAAATTGCCGCAATAGATCGAAGACAGGCTTTGGAACCTGATAATATGCTTATTGACGTCTACATGTCAAAAGAGCGTCAATCGAAGCTTATTGTCATAAAAATCGAGATACTATCAGTCGCCGCGTTGCAAAAATGGCAAATTTGCAGTACACAAACGACGATTTTTTGGAGCTTCTAATTATTTATGGTGAACGTCAACGAATTGTGGGCCGAACATGTCGTGCATTTGCAGAAAAGTACCCGAAAAAAACGAAACCCAGTTACGACATGAAAAGAGGTTGCTGCAAAATTGTTCACAGCATGGAAGTTTTCGCCCAAAAGTACAGAAGCGTAAGCCACTCGTCGATAACGAGGTAAACTAAGTGAACGTATTAACATGTTTTGTTGCTGATCCCAAGGCATCTATCAGGGATTGCGAAAAAGAATCATCATCATTGGAGACCCTTCTCTTACCACCCGGTACATTTTGCAACCAAACGATCTTCCTAGACGTGTTGAGTTCTGTGAATGGTTCCTATTAAAAACACAAGAAGTTGAGAATTTCTGCAGGAGAATTATTTGGTGCGATGAGGCGAAGTTCTCCAAAAATGGCATGCACAACCGCCACAATAGTCACTTCTGGTCAGATGAGAATCCACATGTTACTAGGTTTAACTATTTCCAAGATATGTGGTCATTCAATGTGTTTTGTGCAATTAAGCACGGTAAGATTTTTGGGATTAAAATATACGATGAAAATCTCAGTGGTATGAGCTATAATGATATTTTGAACGAAGTGACTCTAGTTTCTCTCAACACATTAAGTTTAGAAGAAGGTAGAACAAGCTGGTATCAGCAAGACAGAGCACCACCCCACAGTTTCCATTTAGCTCATGATTTTTAGCAACACCATTTTGAAAACAGGTGGATTGCCAATAACGGCCCACATAGATGGCCACCACGGTCCCCTGACTTATCACCTCTGGATGAAAGCATCTGGGGCTATATCAAAAATAAAGTTTACCACGAACCTGCCACCACAAAAGAAGACATGGTAGGTAGAGTTTTACGTGCCTTCAATTCACAGAATTCGAGACAAATCAGAAAGGCTACGAGCCAAAACATTATAAGACGAATAACAAAATGCCTCCTTGTCAGTGGGAGTAATTTTGAGCATTTGTTATAAGTTCCACAATTTTTTTATTTGTTTTTGTGTTTTAGTTTTCAACTAGCTATCAGTTAAGTTCTGTATTCATTTATAATAAATAACTACCTATATTGTTGAGTTGTATTTTCATTTTACAAGTTAGTTAACAACTCACTGATTTTACAGAACTAAAATAAGGGAAATGCAGCGATTTGGATTTAAATACAAAGTGTTCTCTTTTTTTTACGCCAAAAGGCCCAACAAATGTTATGTTTGTATTTGTAAGAGGTGTTATTTGACATGTAGACGTCAGCAATCATATTATCAAGTTCCAAAGCCTGCTTTGAATCTATTGTGAAAATTTGAATTAAGTGCATCCAATAAAATTGAAATATTCAGGAAACGGTGGAATTTAGGTATAGGAAAAGCTAATACACTTTGAAAGGGAAACCGGATGCGAACCGAAATAGCTCATAAAATATAGGGTGTTCTATTTGAATTAAGTAAGTAATTGTGATTTTAATTTTACCAAATGCCACGGCTAATTCTGATCATCCTGTATACTTAAAAGAAACGCTATCAAACGTGTCGCTTAGGTGCCAATCTGAGTGTAATCTGTACAAAAACTGGGTCTTCTCCATTGGATTTCCACAGAGAGAGAGAGAGAGAGAGAGAGAGCGTGCAACGTTTACCTTGGTTTTCGCGATAATGTTAAAAAAAATCGAAAAATTTCGAAAACGGTTGATTTTTGACATATGGTGTATTAGTAATAATGTATCTCAAATTCAATGTAGAATTCGAAAATATAATGAAAATTACCATGTTGTATTTAAAACTAAGCAAGTTGATGGTCACGTCCGGTTAAACCAGAAGTTTGACATAAAGTAAACTATTTTCACTGAACTGAAGTTTGTCTCGATCGTATGTGTGTAAATTTTCAAATTTCAAACCGGAGTAGTTATTGATAAACGGCTAACTAAAGCTCTTGGCGCCACACCCTGTATATATTGCGATCTCCTTAAAAGCAAATTTTTTCTCTAAAATTTGTTAAAAGTTGTGATCAAGTAATGTTGATATGTGTCAATATTTTCGTTGTATAGTGTTTGATTCATTGCTTTTTTTTTGTAGTAGTTATTATAGTTATTCTTGTTTTACCTAGGTTGATTCTAGGCATAAACATTTTAAATACGTCCTCTGTCTTTATTTTTAAAGAAGTTTTTAAGTCATAACATAATGAGAAATTTTTATTTGTAGTTGTCATAGATGCCTATAAATTAATTCAATTTTCTCCTGGTTGATGATGCTGTGAAACAGCGAAATCGACGAGAAGAAAACAAACCTTCGTGAAACCAGAGAATTGGTCTCTACGTGTGTATTTGATTTGTATCAGCTTGCGGTTTACCTCTATCCTAATATATCCTAAGCCACTTAATTAAATTAGGGATTTTCGTTGTGCGTAGATTGTTTTTTCTACAAACCACACTTAATAACGTAGGACTTTTAGTTTAGAGACTGAAAGTGACAGAGCCAACCGTTTGCAGAAGCCATATTGTTGGCAATATTACAAAGGTCTACAATATTGCACCGCAGGACGCTTTGTGTATTACACCGTTTTGCGAGGAAGCTACGAGCTAGTAAAGAATATAGCTGAGAAATAAATAATTTCCTCCACTACCTTTCTGGTCCTATTCTTCTATTCTAGTAACATGGTTAGATTATCTTCTTTTAATGATCTCCTATATTTAGTAACGTAGAAGCTGCAGAGTCGATTCTAGGAACTTAATTAAATTTGCTCTGAAAGACTTTAATAAAGCCTACGACTTTTGAAAGCGCCAGGTAACTATGAAAAGCGTGATGAGTATTGGACGGTATACAGGGTGACAATTTATATTGGCTGACTGCAGCAACATCCGCAGTTACTAGAGTAGGAGTTGCTAAAATGTGCAGTTTTTAGTAATTTTTAGTGAATTTTCTTTAAAAAATTCACTAATGAGGAGATCTAGACTTTTGAATTTTGAAAAAATTTCTTCAAGTGAATGCTATTTAGGACCCCTGGAATATATATGTTTATATCTTTATGTGTCACACCTATAACTACAAAAATAATGGACCGATTTTGATAAAACTTAATGAGTACCTTCCTTTTGCAAGTGGATTAGATAAGTTCGTTGGCCAGCAAAATCTGCCGAGGTTTTCACGAAAAATTTTGTGTTTTCTTTCGAAAAAAAATTATATCTCCAGAATTAACAAAGTAAGAGCAACCAAATTTGGTACACGGCTTTATATCATTATAGGTAAGTTATCTGCCGAAATTTAGCTCTAAGGGTTAAAGGAGAAAAAAGTTACAGGTATTAAAAAAAATAATTGGGATTTCCTCAAAACGTCAAAGTCGCGATTTGAAACGTCAAAATTAGTAATATTTAGGCAATGAACCTGAAAAGAATACGAGCTATGGAAGAAAAATGTCTCAAGAAGAATGTTTTACAAAGTCTGAAGTATTAGTTTCAATCATCATTGTCCTCCATTTTACTAAAGTATTCCCAGAAAATTCATTTAAAATATACCCTTTCTCTGATACTTTGGCAGTAGTGTTGGCTATAGAGTTTATCGGTTAATGGTATATCATTTTTGTCGAATTTTCGTAAAAAATCTTTAAAGCCCAATACATCCGATATTATGCAAGATACGAAAAAAGTTTGTATACATTAATTAGAGGGTGTCTTGAGCTTTAAAAAAAAATTCTACAATTACAGGGTAGCCCATAAGTCGTTGGTGATTCAAATATTATTTTTTAAGGAATTTTTAAAAAAAAAACACTAATGGAGAGATCCGTGTTTATATATATATATATATATATATATATATATATATATATATATATATATATATATATATATATATATATATATATATACATATACAGGTTGATTCTTTGGCGAAAAATAAGGGGTGTCTTTTTTATAAAGTTTTTCTTAAAAACACCTTCTCCTCCAAGTTACAGCCATTTGAAATTTTGGCAAAAAAGTTTTCATTAAATATCTCCGTTATGGAATAATTTTAAAAACGAAATTTTGCAGATGCATAAGGCTAACAAAGTGACAGTTTTAAAAGGATTTTATAACCCTATAATGTTATCATAAGAGGGTGAAAAAAACCTACCCCTACATTATTTTTTATCAGTACTTTTTATTGTGTACCGTTTTCTATTTAAAAAAAATCGAAAGAAGGATTCATTTAGCAACTTTTTTATGTCTTGACATTTTCTCATAAAATTGTTAGTCACAAGAAATAAAATATTACTCTGATCGATGTCATATGAATTTACATTGGTTGTTATTTGCTGAAAAATCAAGTACGTGTTAGGCTGTCAAATAACGTCATAATTACACTAATATTAATTGTTCTGGTTGTTGTCAATCTATCGAGAATTTTTTAAACACTTAGAACAAATAAGTAAAAAAAAAAGGTAAATTATACCAATTCCGAAATGGCAGATATGCATTTTGAATATGGCCGTGCTAATGGCAATGGATTAAGAGCACAGCGCCTCTACACTGGGTTATATCCAAATAGAACTGTACCACATCACAGCATATTCGCACGCATTCATCAACGTCTGCAGGAAGAAGGAAAATTTTCAAGAAGTGCCGCCGATTGCGGGCGTTCTAGAGAAGTAAGAACTGTAGCACTTGAAGAGGCTGTCCTCAATTTAATTTAAGAATCTCCTGGTACAAGTACAAGAAGAATCGCTCAAGTCTTAAATGTCAGCTATTCCACGGTATTTAGAATATTAAAAGAACAACTACTGTAGCCCTACCATATCCAACAACTTCACGCGCTCTTACCTCGTGATTTTTTACGTGGTTTAATTTTTGACAATGGATACTTCAAATGATCACGCAAATTCCACAGTTCTTATCTCGTATTTTATTTACTGATGAGGCCAACTTTTCACGAGAATATATTAGAAATTTTCATAATAACCACATATGGTCTGAAAAAAACCCACACGAAATTACGGAATCTCATTTTCAACACAAGTTTTCATTAAATGTGTGGCTTGCTGTCATTGGTGATGACTTATTTGGACCATAGTTTTCTCCGATAAGACTAAATGGAGAAGTGTACTGTCATCTACTCAAAGAAGAGTTGCCTCTACTTCTGGAAAATATTACTTTACAAATTAGAAAACAAATGTGGTACATGCACGACGGGGCTCCAGCTCATTGTCGTAGGAGCGCTCGTAACTACTTGAACTAAGTTTACTCAAATCGTTGGATAATCGTTGGTCGAGGAGGCCCACAGGTTTGGACTGCCCGATCTCCTGATTTGAATCCATTGGATTTTTGCCTGTAGGGTTTTCTGAAAACCTTAGTTTATTTAAGTCCTGTTAAAAACATTGATGACCTCAGAAATCGTATTATCGCATCATGTGATATTATAAGAAACACACCAGACATTTTTCATAGAATATATAGTTCAATGAGAAACAGGCTAGAGTCAGGCGTTCTCTCCCGAGGGGGCAGTTTCAACATTTATTATGATGATACGTACTGACATTTTGTTAATATTTATTTTCGTTTCTTAGTTTGTTAATTATTAATTATAAAATACTAGTACAATAGTTGTTGTTTCTTATTATGAATTTTTGGAAATTAGTAAAAGCCAGAACAATACATATTAACATATTAGTGTAATTATGACGTGAATTGACAGCCTGCCACGTACTTGATTTTTCAGTAAATAACAACCACTCTGTAAATTCATGTGACATAGATCTGAGTAATATTTTATTTTTTTGTGATGAAACTTACAATTTTATGAAAAAATGTCAAGACATAAAAAAGTTGCTAAATGAATCCTTCTCCCTAAATAATTTCTCCTAATAGAAAAACGGTACACACAATAAAAAGTACTGATAAAAAATTATGTAAGGGTAGGTTTTTTCACCCTCTTGTGATAAGATTATAGGGTTACAAAATTCATTTAAAACTGTCATTTTGTTAGCCTTATGCATCTGCAAAATTTCGTTTTAGTGAATTTTCTTAAAAAAAATTCACTAATGAGGAGATCCCGACTTTTGAATTTTGACAAAATTTCTTCAAATGAGCGCTAATTAGGCCCCCCAGAACACATATCCGGGGTCAGTTTCAATTTTTATATGTTTATATATATATATATATATATATATATATATATATATATATATATATATATATATATATATATATATATATATATATATATATATATATATATATATATATATATATATATATATATATATATATATATATATATATATATATATATGTATCACACCGATAACTCAAAAAATAATGGGCCGATTTTGATAAAATTTGGTGAGTACCTTCCTTTTGCAAATGGCTTGGATAAGTTCGTTAGTCAGGAAAATCGGCCCAGGTTTTCCCGGAAAATTTTGGGTTTTCCTTCAAAAAAAATTTATATCTCCGGAATTAACAAAGTAAGGGCAACCAAATTTGGTACGCTGAGAAGTATCGTTGGTGAGACTTTCGGAAAATTTCCTGAAATCAACGCGAATTAGGGCCCCTGGAACCCATTTCCGTGGTCAGTTAAACAGTTTATATATATATATATATATATATATATATATATATATATATATATATATATATATATATACATGCATGTATGTATCCAACCGATAACTAAATTCTTCACTAATTTGGACCAAATTTGGGAATTACCTTTATTTTTTAACGACTTGGACGAGTTCGTTCATCAGATATTAATAGCCAATTTTTGTTAACAAACAATTAAAACTGTTTTTGAAAACGCAATATCCCACAAATTATTATAGTGATTCACAGACGTAGTTGCGTACCACTTTTCAAGTATTTTGATCAAAGAAAAATAAAGTTATTGTAAATTTAAGTTAAAATAATCCTCGACACCACTTCAGATTCAGTAATGCAATATCTACTGATGTTGAACAAAGACAGATTAAGTTAACTGTACTGCTATGCTGTTTAAATAAATGGTGGATAAAAATCTAAACAATGAAAGTTACGAGTATCATTGCAAGTTGTCAGAATGTAGAACATTGTGAAAAAAAGGAACGCCATTTCGGTGCGGAACCAGGTAGTATCTAGTTACCACAAAATGTTATAGAAGGAGACTGTGTACAATCAACTAACAATTTTGCAAATTGTCAGCCCTGGCCCATTTTTTCCTAATGCCGAGACAATGTTTGCTTTGAAAAGCGCTAAATTTTAGCATGCGACTGCAAGCCGATTGATAGCCGGCTGACGTTAGACGACACCGCTGATATTTAACAGCAGCAAGTAGCTTGCAAGCTTAACAAGCGCATTATTTATATGCCTCGTCGCTTGCGCTTGTTATGTAGCCTTGCTGACATTTTACAACTGACTTTTAACTGAGGTAACACATTTAAAACATGGATATAAATATTAAAAATAAATATTGGACGATGGTTATAAATTTTAAAAAATTAAGTTAAAGACTTAAAATAATACAATTTTGCGTAAATTAGAAAATAAGTATGTCAGTAAATCATATTATAAGAGCAGTGTTAACACTCGTTTTATAATGTTTCTTAATTGAGGGGACCCCATAGCCATTATTATTATTGTATAACAGGGGGAAATAACTAATGCATTGTGCAGTAATAGTAACAGTATCGGCACTTTAAAGCGTATTTCTGTATTTCTCATATTGTAGGTTTCAAACAAGTACAGTCTCCTGCTTAAAATTAGACATACCTACGTTTGTTAACAGTCCAAGTCTATCGAGCTTAATTTACAAGCTGGTTACTTGCGGCGTCGACCGGATTTCAGTATAGTCTTGGACAAAAGTTGAATTCATACAATCGCAAATTGCGAAATCGCCGCGAAACGTATTCCTACTGGTTTATTTAAAATAATATGATAGAACTGTTGTTTTTTATTTGATTTTATAAATGTATTTTACTAATTTTTGTCTGCACATAATTTGACACGATCTAAATCTCTTCTCTACTTTTAAGTTTAAGAGCACGGCTTTATTATACTCACTTAGCTTGTGCATATATATTTAATATAACAAGTACAATTTAAAAAAAATAAGAATACCGACTTCATTAAGGATAACTCAAAAATGCATATCACGCTGCCACCATTTGTTAAACGTGGTATCGGAGGTAAATAAAGGATAACTCAAAAACTACTGGTCAGGTCTTGATGAAATTTATACGGGACCACAAGAGGATCACCAGCTTTCAAACAGAGAATCATCAAAATCGGTTCACCTAGAAAAAATTTCTCAGGTAACACACATACAGTCGAATTGAGAACGTCCTCCTTTTTGTAAAGTCGGTTAAAAATAAAAAAGAAGTGACAGCAAGTGAATTTATTAACTTTAGTGCCGTATTCGCTATTATCTAAAAAAGACATTATAGGCGACGAAGTGGAATGTTATTTCGGTAAATAAAGAGTTTACTCCATGCATGGTTTTAATTTATTTTTAAGAAACATGGTTAGAACCCTACTTGGCTGCACAAGACACAAGGTAAATTTCTTGCAAATAACCCCCAAGAAAGTTAAGGCACCATGAATGAATAGGGGTGCTGGGCGGGGAGGAAATATGAGCGGAGAATGCTAAAAAACCAATTCTCCAAGGTCCAGTAACTTTCTTGGGGGTTGCTCCCAAGAAATTTTTCTTGTGCATTATGCTTTGAAGGTAGTTGTATTCATGCACAAGGGGAAGGAGAACTGTACGTGTTGTTGGGTGAGGGGGCAAAAACCATCTTGCTCCTGGGGGTTCTTCTTGCTCTTTTTTATCCATACAATCACCCCCAATGCATGAACCACGGGAATTTTTTTATGTTCAGCTTCCCGGTATATTTTTTGTTGAGTATATTTCCTGTTTGCCAATTGTTATATTTGAGTTTTGTATCCAAATGACTTTATAAATATTTATGTTAGAAATCATCCTTTTGATTGCCATTATTTACCATATTTTTGCTGTTCCTAATCAAATAAAGTAATGCTTTATAACTTTTAGTATAAGGCTAAATCATTATGACATTATTCTTCTGAAAATTCACTACCATAACGCACTTGTGCGCCCCGAACATTTTAAAGTTAGGTCCACATCTGGTTTTAGATCTGCAAAGTTCCCGACAGTTTCATTGTTACAACCGAGTTTATAGGCCCTTTTTTTTAATATATTGTACGCAACCCTTGCATGACATAAGGTTACACCCTCTTAATAAACAATAGAAGTAACCATCTATAATAATGACAATCGACTAACGCTCAATAATATAATTAAAAAGCTTAACAGTCAATTACAAGCCGATATATCACTTAGCAGTTGTGTTATATACTTAAGAGTAATCATGCTAAAGGTTTAGTATTTATCAGAATGATGGTGAAGCCTTAAGCTACTGCGTAATCCATCGGGCAAGCAGGTTCCAAAAGTGTCCAGTAACAACATCACTGATCTGTAATTAGACATATATCTGGGTACACCATCGTTCATCTAAAGCTAAACTTAATATATACGAGGGGCACTAAGTGAGTGGTGGACGTGCCGCCGCCTAGTCGCGGAACCAAGTAGTATGTTGTCACGTCAGCTCCAAATAACACAAAGTGTTGAAAAAAATAGAGACTGTACACAACTAACTAACAATTTAGAAAATTGTCAGCCCTTGCCCATTTTTACCCCGATATAGGGACAAAGTATGTAAGGCTAGATGCATTCTCGCAACAATTAGAACCTTAGACTGGTTTCGCTCTCATTAGAGCTCTTCAGTACGGTATACTAATTGTAGGAAAAATGCACCTAAAGTAATACGGCTATAGTATAGCCAGCCTTTCAACACTAAGTGTAGAGACTGTACACAACTAACTAACAATTTAGAAAATTGTCAGCCCTGGCCCATTTTAACCCCAATATAGGGACAAAGTATGTAAGGCTAGATGCATTCTCGTAATAATTTGAACCGTAGACCGGTTTGGCTCTCATTAGAGCTCTTCAGTATCAGATCGTAACCGCTCTACGGTCCTAATTGTTGCGAGAATGCATCTAGCCTTACATACTTTGTCCCTATATTGGGGTAGAAATGGGCCAGGGTTGACAATTTTCTAAATGGTTAGTTAGTTGTATACAGTCTCTATTTTTTAACACTTTGTGTTATTTGGAGCTGGCGTGACAACATACTACTTGGTTCCGCAACTAGGTGGCGGCACGTCTACCACTCACTTAGTGTTGAAAGGCTGTCTATACTATAGCCGTATTAATTTAGGTGCATTTTTGCTACAATTTGTATGCCGTACTGAAGAGCTCTACAGAGAGAGAAACCGGTCTACAGTTCTAATTGTTGCGAGAATGCATCTATCCTTATATACGAGGGGCATTGAAACATTATTCTATCTAACATTTATCACTAACACGCTCAACTTAGCGACTCAACAGCAATCACCATTTATACTCAAAGCTCAACTGAGCAAATTAACGGTACGATCAGTTTCTACCTAATGCTCCACTAAGCAACTTCAGCTCTAACTGCAGTTAACTACTCAATGCTCCATTGAACCAGATTAACTCAAACAGTTGTTATATTACTCAATGCTCCACTGAGCCACATTGACATTCAGAGCTGTTACTGCTCGATGCTCCGCAGAGTAACGTTTTAAACTCTGCACAACGCATATCAGTGCCTTAGAACTACGTTTAACGATGACTTTATATAATCAGGCAATAGCTTAACTTATGTGTTTAATTGGATGTTGTTCCCGACACTAGGTCCGTATCGGCTTCCAGGTGTGCAATGAGGCAACTGATCAATGCCTCGTCTAGAGGGCTCGCGATGGCACAAGTGATGTACCAAGAAGCGCAATGGACGCAAAGTACTAGTTCTCGTTGTGCCCTTCTCCAATACCCACGCGCTAGCACTGGCCTCTGCAATGAGAAAATCAGAAGACTCACGGTGTCTCAGGCCAAGCTCTCAACGCCGGCTCCAAAGTAAAATAACGGTTCACACACGTGAAAACTAAGAAGTGCAATGGACACAAGGGGATACTTACAATTGTGCCCTTCTCCAATATCCACGCAACAAGACGGGCAGGTGAAATGGGCACTGAGAGCGAACTCACACAGTATCTCTACCGATAATGCCCATGCTACTAAACTAACCGGATTGTGGTTACGTAATCCGGGCTCAATACCCAACCTCACCAGGATGATGTCCTGCTAGCTTGAGAAAATAGATATCCCAAATACGTTCCAGACTATTATTAATTTACTTTCAAACAGACTTTCCTCCAAAGTGACTTACATTCGGCAAACTGACATAACTCAACAATTCGTTAATTATCAATTATGACTTAACGTCGTATAAATAACAAACCAAATTACTGTGAAGTTAAATTTTACGCTATATTTATATATGCTAATTACCAAATGATTACTTAAAGCCACTCTAATAATCAAATACTTATTGAGATTCCTTCTAAATTTATAATCAGACAAATAATCACACATTTCACTTACATTGAGCATATTTTAGCACACAGGTCGGGTCATGGTTCACACTCAAATGTGTTACTCTTCATAAGTTGTCATTTTATCAACTGGTGCTAAGACGAACAGTAAAGAGCGACATTGGAACAGAAGATGTTAGACTAGTTCACTATGCTATAAATCAATACGATAATACGACGCTAACTGATCTACGAATAAGTAATCATGTTATGTTCATCTTCTTAGATGCTCTCGCATGTGCCCATATAATACCGTGTTTGTTCAACACGTACAAAGTGTTTGTATAATACAATGACCAGGGTTAGAAAATAGATAGATTCCTTACACGAAAGCTCTTATATATGTCATTGTTGATGATAGAAGTTGACTGCCATGCTCCTACATAAAATAATTTAGTTGTCAATTTTAATGTTACTATAATATTGTGGAGACCGATCCATGATGTAAATCAATTCTCAACTTAGAGAAAGAAGCAAATTAATTTATATTTTATTTATCGTATTATTAACATTTGACAAAGTTGAGAACTTCAGTGAAACTGCAGTCATACATAGAAGATTGAAGGATATAATTAAAAGATTTTCTTCCAGGCAGAATTTCAGGGAACATTATTTAATATTAACAAAGTGACAGCGGGTAATACTTACTTTTCTGTTTGTATTACAGAAACTGCACTATGTGAGAACGTGTCAAAGTTTTATGTTCATCTATTGTCTTTAAAGTTCTCCAGACAAAGGTAACATCTTAGGCAGGAATATCAGCATCTTCAGACTTGAAGGAGCAAAAGGATGAATATAAAATGACGCTCTTTTTAAAGCAGCAAAATGTAGTACGTGCACCTCTAGAAAACAAATTTGTAAAGTTGAAAGGAGGAAGAAAAACATATTCGACAGGTGACAGAAGTGACCACTGACACTTAAGCAAAAAAAACATGTCGACGGTAAGGAACAGAACCAAAGAGCACCCGAACCAAGCACGTTTAGCCCCATCGTCGGTGTCAATCCTCAATGACTAAATGGTACTGCTCTATTAGTTGTCTGTCTATAAAAGGTAATTTTATAGCACTAGTACTGAAAACATTGAGAACGTTGCTGCTGGAGCCCATTATGTATTTGTAGATCTCCAGCTCTTCTGGGACAAATTGTTCAGTGCCAAAACTTGATTGGCATTGGCATTGTTTCCTTTATCAAAACTGTGACCGCTCTCTCTCTCTCTCTCTCTCTCTCAGGTGACAGTATAAAACTGAAGTTGTATGGTCAGCGTTGTTTCTACTTCCCAGATGCTCAGAGACCTAGGTACCAAACGCTCATTCTGTTCTTCCTATACAGTGTGCGAAAGATAAGGAAGGCCACTATGGGAATCTTTAAAACGGTAGCAGATACATATGTTATTAAACAGATGAAAAGTTGCTCACTCAAAAGCCCAACAAATTGGTGGCTAGACATGTTCGGAAATTTCTGTGGTTTTTGAGATATTTTGAAAAGTTTGGATTTTTCGATTTTACATATTATTTTTTTCTAGCTTTAATGGTAAACCGGTGATACTTCTTTACAGCAATTTTTCGTTTTTTTTAACGTAGCATTGCTAATTTTTTAGATCCGACATTTCGTCTTTGCGGGACCAACATCAGGTTTTTTTTTTTAATACGGCTTTCATTTTCTGATATCATATTCTTAAAGCCCTTTTTATTCCAAATTCAGCCATGTGCCACATTTTGTGGTTTAACACTATTTTCATCTCTTTTTTTTTTCATTAATCAAGAAAATTCCTATTACGGACCTGTACATATCTTTTAAACTTAAGTACTAAACAACTATCTATATCAATTAACACTTTATGTCATTTAGGCGTTTAAAAATAATCCAGCGGATGAATTGAGGCAATAATCTAATTGAACAAACACAGAATAAATAAAATTACATTACCAGAAGACCTACACATAAAAAAACACAAACGTATACAAACCAAACAACCAAATTTCGATTCTAAAACCGTAGGCAACATTTGTGGAGTAATACTGGCAAATGCTTCCAGAACTAACCTCCTCAGATCTAGCTGTGTACAAAAATTTTGCTGCTATACATGATTCTTAACGTATCCCCATACGAAGAAATCAAGCAGGGTTATATCTGGTGAAGACGCTGGCCAGGGTGTTGCCGAACACATGCTGATTCACTTATCTGGAAATCTCCTTGAAAGATATTCCCGAACGTCTCTGGAATTATGTGCAGGATCCCCATCCTGCTGAATGTAACAGTTCTGAAGTCTCACCAGATGCATATTTTCGAGAGCATCCTCTAAATCATTTTGTAGCAAATGTAGATAGCGCTCTAATCTTAAGGTACGGTGGTAAAGAAACGGTCCTACAATCGTTCTACCAAAAATGCCAGGCCACATATTAAATACAAAACGGTGTTGATGCCTCGACGTTTTATTTGAGCGTTGATTGTTTTCAGACCAATAATGAACATTTCTTCTATTGAAAATATTATAATTCGTAATCATGTTTTCATCAGACCATTATAATTGACATGGAACATTAAAATTGTCCTGGAATTTCCCCGTGTAGCACTCACCGAATGAGCGACGTGGTTCTAAATCACCTGGTCTGAGTTGTTGACAGATTCTGTACTTGTACGGAGGTGATTTTTGTTTTCATAAAATAAAAGGTGCTGTTGATTTTTATATACCAACGTTCCGTTAAATCCGCCGGACCGATGTACTGGGATCTTCAGTAACCAAGCAACTAACAAAACATTATATACTGCTTCCTCATTGCTGGACTTTAGCCGAGAATATACAGGTTTAAAATAAAAAATATATATATATATATATATATATATATATATATATATATATATATATATATATATATGTATATATATATATGTATATATATATATATATATATATATATATATATATATATATATATATATATATATATATATATATATATATATATATATATATATATATATATATATATGTATGTATGTATGTATCCAACCGATAACTCAAAAAATATACTACATTGTCAGCAAGTACCTTTCTTTTATTAATGGCTTGTATGAGTTCGTTAGCCAAGAAAAACGATCCGGTTTTCTGGGGAAATTTTGAGTTTTCTTCCGAAAAAAAAATTTTCTCCAATAATTACAAAGCTATTTTAATGAGCTTTGGTGTATACATTGCCTTGAAAAAGTCCTTACTACATAGCAAAATTAAACTTTCTAGGTTTATATAAAATTGAGTTTTTCAAATTTTAAATTTTCTTTGGAATTTTTTTTTCCGAAAGTTACAAAGCTGTTTCATTCTTATTTAGGGGACATATTTCCTTCAGGAAGGCATTACTACATACCACAATTAAACTTTCTAGGTTTATCGAAAATTGAATTATCCAAGCTTAAAGCATTTAATAAAAATTCACTACCATAACGCACTTGCTGCGTCCCGAACTTTTTCTTAATTAGCATCGAAAAAAAAGACCGAGATGGTACTAAACCACAAAGTGCAACAGATCGCTGAATTTGGAATAAAAAGAGCTTTCAAAAAATATTTTAAAGGAAGTTCATGATGGTCCCACAAATACGAAACGTGGGAGAAATTACGAATTCTACGTTAAATAAAATGAGAAGTTGCTGTGAAGAAGTGTCATCGGTATTGGTGTAGGTCTACTATTAAGGCCAAAAAGTAATAATATGTAAAATCGAAAGTAAAGGCTTTTCTATCAAAGCGACAAACACAACATAAAGGGCAAGCAGGTTGAACGACTCAGCAAAACCCGCTGAGAACATCTGAACAAGCGAAATTCAGAAAGAAACGAAAAAAGGTGTCTATCTGGCAATTAATACTTACTATCCCTGTTTGTGTTACAGAAAATGTGCTGTATGGAAAATTGTTAAAGTTTAAGTTTCATCTATTATCTTCAGATTTCTAAACGAAAATGACATTGAAGAAGAGAACAACAGCCTCTCCAGATTTGAAGCAGCTACAAAATGGATATCGACGACGCTTATTTTTTATTTTACTAAAGCTGCAAAATAAAGTCTGTGCACTTACAAAAACAAAACCTGTAGAGTTTGAAGGATGACTAAAAGCAAAAATGGTAAGTGACAGTGACACGAGCAAGAAGACAACTGTCAATGACAAGGACAGAAACCAAAAAGTAACGACAACGAAGCTTGCTTAGCTCCATGGTCGGAATCGATCATCAGTGAGTAGCGACACTATTCTGGAACACTATTCCTTCGTTTTTCTGTATATGAAGGAAGAGTTAATAGCGCTGGTGCTGGAAACATTGAGAACATTGTTGTTGGAGCCTTTTATGTATTTGCACATCTCTATATGCTAAGACAAATTGTTTGGTGCCAAAACTTGATGGGTGAAGGATTCTGTCATTGCTTTCCTTGTCAAAGGCTCTCTCATATGGCTGCCTAAAACTGAAGCGGTGCTGTCAGCGTTGTATCTACTTCCCAAATAATCGGAGACTGGTAACTATCGCCCTTCCTGTTCTGCCTATACAGACAGTGATGAATTGGGGATCACCGCAAGTGAAAAAATATACCCCTGAGTTTTAAGTTGGAGAATGTAATCTTTATTGTGAACTAGAATCGTCTTAACAGTATCTTTGGATTTATATGCAAATTTAATATTTTTTCTCTTCAAGACACGAGAGACTGCAGCAGCGATGAGACCACGATATGAGAGGGGATAGTATGAAAGAGAGCAGATTGAGCAGACGAAAGGCTGGAGCTTGTTCCTCTCAAGAGCTGGCAGCTCTTTTTTCTTATTAGTCTGTCTATTAAGCAGACAGGATAATCATTGTTTACGGCTAACTTGTATTTGACTACTTGAAAGTGTTATCTTTGTGGGACACGTTTTAAATGTATAAAAAATGCTGTTTTAAGATCTGACCTGTCTGTTTAGTTTGCTTGGTCGTTCGGGATTCGTTTTCGATATTTGACATTAAACCTTTGCGTTTTCTGTAGCTGATGTGTGATGCTTGCATGTAATATCTACCAGAAACGTAGTTTCTGACAACCATACTTTTATATTCTAGGTCTTAAACGCCTGAAGATTGTTCAGGTAAACCGAAACGCGGTGGGTTAATAATAAGCACATTGTCTGGTAGAAAAAGCATTAAATTCTCATTCCTTTTTAAGCAAATAATAGTGTACATTAATTTGTTTGTTTCTCTAAGTTTAATGTTTCTGTTACGGTGAGGTGTACTTGATTGTGCTGGGCGTATTAAAATTGTGAACGTGTGTTTATTAATCCAATTTACTTTTTATTTATTCACACACGGGCCACTGACTTCAGCAAATGTTATGTTTGTTGGTAACTTGATACTTTTCTGCTAATGTTATTGTTGTTTTTACTAATTAGCAAACCTATTAAATGTGGTTATTATTATTGTTATTATCAATACCATAGTTGTCAAAAAATAAAACTTTATTTGACTTTGTGATGTATAAAGAACTTATAAATGTTCTTAGTGCTACTGAAATATAAAGTTTCTCACAATCTTGTCTATAATTGCCACATTACGTGTATACTACAAATCCGTTATTATATGTTTAACTTCTGTCGAGGTAAAACCGTTAATGATAGAGCAGTTACTAGATTAATGTGTTCACCAATTAGTGACTTCCAACAAAGGCGCGTTTTTCTGTTTCTGAGATTAGATACAAATATAAGGTTTTATTCCAAAACTGCTTATTTAGTCAAGTTTTAATGTAGAAATTTCATACATAATAGGCGACTACAATCGGTATATTAGCATATACAATATAGTTCAAAAGTAATGGAAAACAGAGTGACAGTAGATACCTGGCATCAAACTATGACGATTGAGCCAAAGGCACTTCAGTGAATAACTCAAAATGAAGAGATATGCAGCGGTTAAAGTGAAAATTTAGATTTCGATTTTCTTTAATATCTTAAAAAGTATCTTAAAAAGTATTTTCCGTATTGTCTAGAACAGTGGTCGTCAACCTGTCGATCGCATGCTATCTATTGTTTGATTGTTTGGTATATCGTCAGATCCAGTGGACAATCTATTGTTATACTCATTCTGTATTATACAAAATACCTCATCCGGAGTGAATTCATCGAAATACATGCTGTGGAACTGGGAGGGAATCTGAAGTAGATCGCCATCGCCATTCTTATTTGCATTGTTACATGAGATTAAATCCAGAAGGGTAGTCTTAAAAAATAGAGTGGATGATCCACTAACTCATCGTTCATCGTCAAAGATGGATTAGCTGCTTTGGAGTAAATTGTTTATAAAAACCAGTACCCTAAATTTAACATAAATAAGTTTAAATATGTCTGATTACGGGATAAGAAGATAAAGTAAGGTTTGTTATGTATCACAAGCTTATGAAATTCGCCATTATAACGAACTTGCGGCGTCCTGACTTTTTAGGGCTGTCAAGTGCAATTTTTATGTAGTAAAATAGAAACCGATTAATTATTGCCAACATCGCTGTAAAAAGACATTAATTTGTATTGTGAGCAGCTCCCCTAGAGAAGAGATTGCCGCTTTTGTCATTTATAGTAGTTTGCGGGCTCGGTTCCTGATCTTATCAATTTACGTTATTAGTTTTTCATGTCAGTACACGGGATTATAGGCAGCTTCAATGCCCACCCCAGGCTATAAGTTAGAAATTCCTTTCCATCGAAGGCTGATCCACAAAGTGAACAAAAAATGTTCGACTACAAAACGTGTGTGAAATACAGAATAGGTGTTTATTACTTAGCAAGATAAATCACTGGTAAATAATGTAGTCGATGCTATGAATACATATCAACACAACTATTGCGTCTTTTATTTTTTGTTGTGTTGTCATAAAAACTAACCTAACGGCTAACGATAGACTTGTTGACTATGCTAAGCTCAAAAATAGATATAGCATTCTACAAGTATATTGCTTTTACGTGTTAATTATTTATATTTATCAAAGAATTAGCAGAGATGAGCCAAATTTCAGGGGTATAAATATACAGGCTGGCGCATTGAAAACGAAACAGATCGATTTACGTCCAGATAACAACCCTTATATTTTAAATAGGGAACATGAGTTGAGTGTTACATCATTTGAAAGCTCTTTCTTTTCTGAATTCAGCACACAAAATTTTTTTAGAAATTTTATCAACTCGTTTAAAAATAATTCACAGTTAGAGTTGCAAGAACGTATTTCATTCATTGTGATAAGAAATGCACTAATTAGTCAATTTTTCGTTAAAAAAAATAAAAAACAAAACCAAACGTGCAAAAATGTTCATTCATTAAAGTAAGTGTTCAAATTGTTCACCAGCAGCTTCCATACAAAAGTAAAAATTTTGTTCAAAACGAGCTCTGACATTCTGAAGCATTTGTGGAGTTATTAGACGACATTCTTCAACAATGTGTCGTCGTAATTTTTCGTGAGACTCCGGTTCTGTTGCGTAAATTTTACTCTTTAAATGGCCCTATAAAATTATGTTTAAAGGAGTTAAATCCGGTGATCTAGGGGGCCGCTCAATAGCACCTCTACGCCCAATCCATTGCTCTGAAAACTCTCTGTTCAAAAATTCCCTAACACATTGTGAAAAATGCGGAGGAGCTCCATCTTGTTGAAACACTAATTTATTTTCTTGATTTTCGTGAAAATTTATTGAATTATTATCTGCCCAATAACGACAATTATGACGATTGACTGTAGAGTTTAATAAAAACGTAGACTCGTCTGAAAAACAGATATTGAACAGAAAGTTTGCGTTATCAGCTATTCGTGCAGTCATAACTTTACAAAACTCCAGCCGCCGATCAAAATCATCTTCATTCAGTTGTTGTACAAGATGAATTTTATACGGATGAAATTTATGGTGCTTCAATATTCGCTTAATAGTTCTTGGTGGCCAATTTTCTCGTGCTCAAAGTTGGGTCTGCAGCAATTTGTCCTAAAACTTCAATCTCAGTAGTCTCATTTATAACCGGAAATTCACGTTCAGGATCCCGTTTTTTGTTGGCTACTGAACCACTTTGTCGAAACTTTGCAACTAACTCCAAAATCTATTTTCTGTTAACATGTCTGTTCGGATGTCGTTCATTAAACAAATTTGCGGTACGGTTGGCACAGTCATCGTTTTTGAAAAAAAGAGTAATTATTTCAACTCTTTCTTCTACAGAATACACCATTGTGAAATAAATTTTCGGTAGTACTATCAAATAGCAGACCTACCGATAAACTGAAATAATAAACCGCATTTCTCTCATTCCGATAATAAATGTTCTGATAGTCAATTTTTTGTTTACAAACCAACAAAACATCGACTATCAGCACAAAAAATATTCTCTGGGCGCAAATCGGTCTGTTCTCAATGCGCCACCATATATATATATATATATATATATATATATATATATATATATATATATATATATATATATATATATATATATATATATATATATATATATATATATATATATATATATAGGAATATTGCACTACACTGTAATCACTTTTAAATATACACTTTATTTGTTTGCTGTACGTTTGTGATTTCTTATTGGTTTGCGCGGACTGCAGTTTCGAACCGTCCCGGTTCATCATCAGCACGTTACTGACTGTTATCACTCCTGTCTGGTCTACGTCTGAGATTGTACGTGGCGCATGCATATATATATATATATATATATATATATATATATATATATATATATATATATATATATATATATATATATATATATATATATATATATATATATATATATATATATAGGGTGGCGCATTGAAAACGAAACAGACCGATTGAGATGACCGATGAGAAACGCTGAAACATATATATATATATATATATATATATATATATATATATATATATATATATATATATATATATATATATATATAGGGTAACCTACGTACTTGGACTGTTAGCCGTATATCCAGAACTACTCTGATTTGAAATCTGAAAATTTCTAAAAGCATGCTTTCAATAATGATCTGTCTAACGCAAATAGTTATAGCTTTGGATCGTTTCCGGTTGTACCGGAAGTAAACATCAACTTCCTTATTTCAAATAGAACATCCTATATATTATTACATTTTTAGATTCCCTGTCAAGTTTTAATATAACTCCATGTATCATAGTTGCTACTTCTCTCTAATAGTTTGCAAAATATGGCGACCTGAAAACAAAAATTGGCATCTGAAGAGGTTTAAATTACACAGGGTGCTCCTAGAACATTATTATTTTTTCGTAACCTCAAACAACCGTAACTTGACTTTTTCAAATGTAACACACTGTATATTACATACCTGAATTATACGGATAATTTTTGAATCAAAGTAGTTCCTGATATATGGCTAACAGTTCAAGCTCGTAGGACATATATGTATCTTTATGTATCTGATCTGTATGATATGTATTCTTTGCAGTTTTCATTAAACTGTTCAATTTATTTCTGTAGGCTGTATACTTACTTTAGTTAGTTTTTCGTGTTTGTGGCATCATGGACATTACGCAAAGGAAAATAGAAAGAATAATTACACTTGGTGAGCACAAATCCATAACCCAAAGAAACATTGCTAGTGGGTGTTTCGTGAGTTTTAGAGCTGTAGATAAGATAATTAAACAAAAAAGAAGACTGTATGAGTTGAAGTTCAACAGAAGAGGAAATGTGGAAATAAAAGGCGGACGGGTAAGCGCTGGCTGACGCTCTTGGTCTTACTAGGCTCCTCTGCTGTTGATTTAGGGCTGTAATTTCTTGCATGACAGGGACCCGCCTCATCAGCACTCCGCCACCGACCTCCCGCATGCTGTCATGTCCAGCGTCGGCTCCAGACATGCCCTGCAAACCCCAGGCAGCAGCATTTTCCCGAGGCTTTGGTTTTACTCCATTTCCATTGGTGTGCCACCAATAAACCCTGGTGGCCCAGGTAGGGATGGAGAAAGGAGTAAGGTAATATAGTTAAACAAAAAGAGGGTAAATAGGACAGCGGACAGCTAGAGCCGCTTGCTGACCCGTATACGTTGTTACGAGCAGCGGTGAGCACACTGCTGGAAGCAGTACACCCACCGGCCAGACAGACCTGTGACCCTAGCCAGGGGCCCTTACAGGGTGCTACCGTTCGGGCCAGATGGACGTTGGTTTTTTAACTTGATTGTTACTACACCCCCTCCTTCTTTCTCACCCGGGCTTGGGACCAGCGATGGCGGAATTGGAAACTGAATTCCACGCGGACGAAGTCGCGGGCAACAGCTAGTACTTCAAATAATCGAATAGGTTTTCAGTTTTGAGCAGGTAATCAATCTAAGTATGAATGACTGATGAACGATTCTAACACAATTATTTGCTCTGTGTCTCGTCCCTTTTTTTAGGGTTAAAACAACATACTCATTTATCTTGTTGCTTATGCATACAAGGGTGGTGCCAACAATGTTTCTGAACAAATTTCAATAAGCAGACGTTGCACCACCTCCCTGTTTCTTCCTGAAAGGCTCCAAGTTCGTCCAATTAAAAGCTATAGGAAAGGAAAACCATATCACATTGAACCCTTGCAGAAGCTCAGGGAGAGGAGAAACCCCCTACTCACCCAAAGCGCCCCAACCAACCTCCTTTTCCCCAAAAGACACAGTTCAGAACCACAAGTAAAAATAGGGATGCAAATTAAATCATAACTTCCACATAGGTTTGATAATTTACTCTCTTCAGAAAGACATTCTCATGGAGTGAATTTAGTGTCCATGACTTGACCACAAAGAAAATATTTGTATTCCTGTACCCATAAACTTCTGAAACGTTATATTACTCTGAAGCGATCTTACTCAAAAACAATTCTAAGCGTTCCTTTGTCGGGTGCTAACTGAATACCAAATTTGAAGATGATATCTCAATTCTTTGGAGAGTTATTGCGCCTACTAACAGACAGACGTACAGTCCCACAGACCGGCCGACCGACAGACTAACAGACAAAAAAATGTTCGTTTCAGCATCAAGTTTTTTTAATATGTTTTGAGACTTTTTACGCCGTTTTAGTAAAAAAAAATCGACATTTTTGTCAACAGTATTCCACCCCCACACATTCAACCCCTAATTTAATTTCAGCACAGAATACCAGATGTTTTAACGAAAAAATTTCAATTTTCAGCAAATCACCCCCCATTCATCCACTACTCGCTGGAGCGGACAACTTCTCGAGGTGAATCGTTTCTTTTGAGAAATAGCAAGCCAATCCCTAGAAAGACAAGCTATAAGCTTCTGCCTTTTGAAGGGGCGAAAACAGCTGTGAAAGCTCAAAACAAACAGCTTTTGAGTGAAGCGATGTTGGAAAAAGAGACTTATTTGGGCAAGGAAATATGCTTATTGGACAGAAAAGACAACGAAAAAATATCAGATAAAAGATAGTTTTTGGATCAGGGGTACCGATCAAAATTTGTGCAAAAGAGTGTGGACGAAAAGTTAACTGCAGTTCACTTGGTCCAGACAGTGAAACATTCAGTCAAAACGATGTATTGGGGCTGTTTTTCATGTGTGGTAGCAAGTAAAATCATACCTATTGAAGGCATGATGAACAGTGAAAAATATTAAAAGATGTTAGAAACGTGTTTGTCCAGAGACCTGAAGAATTTCAGTAGTTGCCGAATCAATCTTCCAGCACGCTTTTCACAACAAAAGACTACCCTTCTAGGCTGGCCTGCAAACTCACCAGACATTAATCCTACTGAGAATTTGTGGTTTATATGCAAGATTGCTAAAAATGGATTGTACAAAAAAGGAGGGTGATTGAGGCTATCATTCAGGTGTGGTGACAAAAAAAAAGAAAATTGCAAAAAAATAAATGATTCTATGCCAAAACGAGTTGAAGCTGTAATAAAAGCCAAAAGGGGACACATGTGCTATTGAATTACACAAGATATTTATAAACCAGTACTTTTGTATTTCTTTCTTTCAATAAACGATATTTAACGTAAATATGCCTGTATTCACATTAATTTGAACCATATTACATTTAGCATAAAAACTATTGTACAATTTCGTTGGGATGACGTTTTACGAATTTTTATATCAATAAGTGACATAAGTACAGGGTGGACAACTTAGAATTGTCGTTGGCCATATGTCAGGAACGGTTCACTGTACAGCTTCAGGGAAAAAAACTGTCGTGAAGAAAGTTGCTGTGATAAATCGCTGGAAATTATTTTCAAGATTCTAAAACCACCGCTAGTGGCGTAAGAACCACTGCTGGTCGGAAAATTATGGTATTCATCACATTTTCTTCCATTAAGTGGTACTTATGATACACAGGGAGTAATGGCCGAGCAACGCATGCTATTTCTTACCTGGCATACTTTTTGATATTTTAAAAAATAAAATAGTGCGGGACATTGAATGTTTATTTTTTCAGCTGCTAAATACTACAGTTTAGCTTGGCGGTACTTCATGAGTTTGGACTCATTGAAAACAACTTTTCTTGGTGTAGTAGTAGTAGTAGCAGTGGTGGGGAGGCCAACGCCAAGCAAGTAGGCCACAATGGGCCCTTTTTGCCAATCCCAGCAACCATGTTCTACTCTTCCTCGGTTCCGTCACCAAACCGCCTCGACCTCGCGATGAAGGCCGTGACGGTCTTCAATTGGATGGTACTTACCTGATTCCTCTGCAGAGTCCTCGATCCGAACAATTCTGCTCGAAGACTCCCAAAAGCCTCGCATTAACACAGGTAGTGGTAGGACGTTTCTTCATCCTCGCCGCATTCCTGGCAAATGGGATCCCTCTCTACGCCTATCAATGTGAGGTGTCTTCTAAGGGCGCAGTGGCCTGTCAGCACCCCAAGGATGCGGCGAAGCGTAGGTCGACTCCTTCCGAGTAGCCAGACAGCTTTATCCCTGTCCGGCCCCTCCACGGAGTCCCTCGCCAGCCTGCAGCCACCAACCGACCCCCAGTGCCTCTCCATTGCTTACTCGGTCCACCTGTCTAAGGCGACAGAGACTGTCTTCCTACTTATGCCTATCGCAGGCTCCGGGCCACAGAACGGCCGCCGGGAACCGAGTCTTGCGAGATTATTCGCCACCTCATTCCCCGCTACGCCACAGTGTCCCAGAACCCACACCAGTTGCACCTCCTTCGTCCTGGCTAGTCCTCTGAGGGCGTCAGCGCACTCCTGAACCAGTGGTGACCTGATTCTGGCCGCGCAGATTGCCCGGAGGACCGCCTGGCTATCCAAGCAGATGTACACACATTTCTCGGCACTCATCTTCACATCCTGTCTATTGGCCACAGACAGGATAGCATACGCCTCTGTTTCGAATGCCGTGGTGTATGCGCCAAGCGCATAGCTCTCGCGCACCCCCAGGCTCTTGATGTATATTCCTGCCCCGGATTGTTGGTCCTCCAGCCGCGAACCGTCGGTGAAATAGACCAGGCTTGCGGGCTGGAATGCAACCTCATTTTCCCTCCACTGATCCCAACTGGGGATCCTAAGGGTGTATGGCCTAGTCAACCTAATATCGTCCTCGGCATCCCTCACCTTTATGGCGGAAATCGGAATTTCCTTTTCCACCTCCTTGGCGACTCTTGCATGGCCTATTACTGCTCCCTCTCCGCACCAGTTTCCTGAGTCTCGCATTCTAAGATGCGACGCCATAGCCTCCCTTCTGATACAGATGGAAAGCGGTGGCAGCATCAACAAGACCTCTAGCGCGGCTGAGGGTGTCGTCCTCATAGCGCCTGTGATATCCAGGATTGCCAGCCTTTGGAGTTTGGCCAGCTTCCTGCTGGTAGTTTGGTTGTCACCACACCACCAGACCAACGCCCCATAGAAAATTCTCGGCCTGACGATCGCAGTGTAGATCCAATGAAGGATCCGAGGATTAAGTCCCCAGATCCTCCCTATCACACGACGCAGCTGCCAGAGGGTCGCTACTCCCTTCCTCACTACTCGTTTTTTTTGCGACCCCCATGTTAGTTTGGGGTCCAAGATCACCCCCATATATTTGACCTCCCGCACTAAAGCTAAAGGTTTTCCAAACATCACGGGCGCCCTGAACCCCTCTACCTTCCTCTTCTTGGTAAATAGGATCATCTCCGTATTCGCCGGGTTTACGGAGAGTCCCCGCTCACCACACCACCTTTCGATTATGCTACAGGCAGCTTGCATGCACTCACAGACGACGCCGAGGAATTGCCCGGTGACTAAGACCAGCCCATTATCAGCGTACGACTGGGCGTAGAAGCCATTCTCAGAGAGTCGCTCCAAGAGGCCGTCCATGACCAGACACCATAGATGAGGCGAAAGGCAGCTGCCCTGAGGACAGCCGCCCGTCACCCCAACGTCCAGCCCTCGGCCCCTCAAGATCAGCGACACTCTCCTGTCCTACAGCATGCTCGCCACCCAGCTTATTAGGGACCTCGGCGTTCCCCTCTCCTGTAGGGCGGTACAGACCGTATCCGTCCTTGCCTTATCAAAGGCCTCCTCCACATCGAAGAACACAGCTAATGTGCTCTCCCCGTAGTGTAGGGCCCTTTCCACCTTCCGCCTCACAGCGTGGAGCGCCGTCTCCGTCGATTTTCCCCGCTGGTACGCGTGCTGACCTTTGTGGAAGGAATGATCCTTGAGGATCCCTGCCAACATAAACCTATCTACTAACTTTTCCAATGCTTTGAGTAGGAAGGATGTTAGGCTGATTAGCCTGTACGCCTTGGCCAGCGTGTAGTCCTCCTTTCCTGGTTTGGGAATGAAGACCCCCCTAACCCGGCGCCAGGCCTTTGGGACGTAGCCCCACGCCAGGCTGGCCCGAAAAACCTCTCTTATGTTGGGAAGCAGTATATCCAGGCCCCTCTGGAGCAGGGCCGGAAAAATCTAATCGCAGCCTGCGGATTTGAATGGAGCGAACTCGCTCACCGCCCAGGTTATAGAACCATCTGTGACCACCCCCTCCGCCAGCTGCCAGTCCGCATTCGGGACTGTCCACCCGCCCGGTTCGGCAGCCTCCGTGACGGCTCCACCGCCCTCAAGGTGAACTTCGGCGAGATGACGCAGAGTCTCCTCACCGGTGCTTGTCCAGCTCCCGTCCGGTTTCCTTAAAGATCCTACATTACTACCTAGCTCGCTTTTCTTGGTGTACCATTTGCGCTTATTCCATGTTTTCCCTGTATCTTACATACACCGAGAGAGGGCGTTGTTTAAATACCTGCGTTATGTTGCTGCTTTTCTTAAGAAAATTAAATGCAACAATAATAACACAGTATAATAGACTACAAGAGACCCAGTGGAAACCTCATTTCGACACCATTGCTTCAGCGGTAGATATTACTACAAATTACCACATCTTGATAAGAAGGTAGCAACAACAACGGAGTTTTTCACACTTCTAGATATAAATTATCGTAAAAATATTAAAGTGAATTAAGTAGAAAACATTTACCACTTACCAGAATGAAAATATAAATCTATATCCCTTCAGTAATTCATTCCGATATGTTTAACAAAAGCTGGCTCAGTGTAACAGAATTTCGAAAACATCAAGCATGTACTGTGAAAATGACAAAATGCTTAAGAAGATTTTCAAAAGTATTATATTGCCATTCACACTGTTATTGGGGTGGCGAATTACTACCATGTGATGATTTTCACGACTGAAGAAGCATTTGACATGCTAGCTGTATACTTTGTATGCATGCAAAACGCAACTGTTGCTGCGAGGGTGTATGCGGTGAAGTACGCGGGAAGTGGTCGGTTTTCCAAAGGAGTTTTTCTCCGACTGGCGCTTTCTCCGGTTCGTCAAACAATCCGGATGGGTTGGAGCGATGAAAATGTCATCAATGTGTTCAAATCCAATTCACATCTGAGTACCCGTGTAATATCCAAGCACTTAGGAGTAACTCGAACTCGAACTACTGTACGAATTGTTCTGAAATACCACAGGTAAGTTATTGCTTAAAGTGATGCACTTGACGTTGCAAAGTAAACGGAAAACCAAAATTCAGGGGGGTGTGTAATAATAATGAAAGTAATGCTAATAATAATAATAATAATAACAATCATAATAGGTGGATGTATCGCGTTTTCGTTCATGGCCCGATAACTTGAAAGGGCTCTATGCGAGCTCAGTCCCATTGGTATCTGAGATACCCGGATTGAATGAGTGTTTTCCTTTGAGGGAGTGTGAAAGCCCTTCGGATTAAAATCGATGATGATAATAATTTAATTTTAGGTTGTATTTCGATGAATGGTTAAACTTTGGTAACTGGTTATTCGACATACTCCAAGAAGATATCGATGTACTTTCAAGAACTTTGTGGTCAGATAAGGGCACATTTCACAATGACTGTCGGCTAAATAAATTCATAATAAAAATTAAAGGGAAGCTACAGGAAGATTATGTCTTCTTAAACAAGCCTTCTTTTGAACACTTTTCTGAAAGCTGGGTTGCAGGTATGTCCTTTGGTTACTGGTTGTTGCCACAATGTTTCAAACTTGAGCGTTTGAAAACACTGCCCGACTTTAGGTTCGTTAAATATCAAATAAATTGTCGAAATAACCCCGAGATTTTTGTGTTTAATGCTGTTTTGGCATCCTGTTGGGAGCGTCAAATATGTAACATGGTATCTAATTTTCCAAAAAGTAATAACTTAATTTTGGGGAAAAATATTACATATATTAATAATTAAATTATAAAATGTAATTCATTTAAACAGCAAGATACGTTGCGAACTTAAAGCGTTACAAATACTGACTGTTAGCTAGCTTTTTTGTTCATATTTAATTATCTTAATTATACACTGTGTCATGCAAAAAAGCGTTGCTTGTGATTGTATTAGGCACAAATTTAGTAAAGGATTTATTCTGAATGTAACTGTGGAAAATATCTGCCTGCTTTCAATGTCACTCGCCTTATACATTTCATCCAAAACCGTTAGTTACAATATTGCTGCAACCAGCCTTCATTATAACCGTAGCTTTAAGTTACAACTTATCCAAATTTACTGCTACATACCGCTACTCAATGGGGAATATTCGGAAGGGGCTAGGGAGGACTGTGATTTGATCACCAGTTCTAATAAATGGAAAGCCTTATACATAGCACCTATTCCTGTCACATTATTTTCTAGGTGGTCTAAAATGTATCCCAAAATTGCATAGCTTCGTTCACATTGAACCTAATTTGTCTCCACATTGGTTAAGATCCCCGTGATACATATTTATTTATTTTTTGTCCTTTGGGAAACGTCTATAATGTATGTAAGAATTTCTAGCTTAAAAGAATGCACGGGAGAATTTTTTAGCTAACAAAAACCTACTATTATTTCAATACTTTAAAAATGGAAGAAGAGAGAGAGAAATGTTGGTAATGCAGTAATAATGTAAAGCTTAATAAGATTTATCGGAGCGAAACCTTACCCTCTCCGAAAATAAAACAATCTACTTTGCATCCAGTTACTTTTTAAAAGATATATATTTAGCTGTGTATCGATATTATGCCTATATGCACCATTCAACGTTTGTTGTTGTATTTTCAGTGGGCAGATAATTCGACCCTATATTTTCAATCCACCATTTAACTGGTAGCGATATCTCGATTTTCTTGGGAATTAGTTGCCACTGTTGTTGGAAAACATACCTCGACGACTCGTCGGAATATGATTATCTAAGACGACTGCTCTCCAGCACATTATTGTTCAAATGCGAGACATTTCATAGATCACGCGTTTCATGGCGTATGGATAGGAAGAAGGCTGTTTCCTTGGCCAGCTAGGTCGCCCGATTTCAGTTTTTTTAGATTTTTATTTATGAGGTCGTCTCTTTCTCATCATTACATGAGTAGTGTAAATGTTATTTGTTGAACGTCATGTGTTACTTTATTGTTGCTACCTTGTTGTTAAGAGTTGCTAATTAGTATTTCCAAATTTGATCGCTAATATCTACCGCTAGAGCAATGTGGTTTTCACTGGCGCTTTCAGTCTTTTGTAGCTTATTTTACTGTGTTATTATCGATTACCGTGATTTGATATTCTTTAGAAAAACAGCAACATGATCTCATTATTCAAACAACACCCCCGTTGGTGTACGTGAGACACGGAGGAAACCTGGAACGAGTCCAAATGGCAGACCAAGAAAAGTTATTTTCCACGAGTCCAAACTCATCAAGTTCCGTTGGCTTAGGTAGTAATTGGCAATTGAAAAAATTAACATTCAACGTCTCCCTACCACTTTATATTTCAAAATATCAAAAAGTATGCAAGACAAAAATAACATACAAATACTTATAAGTACACTTGAAGAACACCCAAATCACCTCAACACATATTTCAAAGACCTTACGATCATTTCGTTGACCATGTCAACATCTTCAGGGGAAGAAAAATTCTAAAATAAAAAAACTAGCTACCGTGTATATATATCGCGTCAAAGTAAACGAACTAGTCCGAAGTAAAGTTGTCATCCAAGAACGATCGTTTGTTTATTGTGTAATAAAAGTAAGAGGTCCAAGACCTGCTTTAATCTTCTGGTCGACAAATTTATGACCCTTATCTAATATAGGTCCAAACGACCCGAGTTATTCAAGGGATCAGCACATTTTCTTTCGATCTAGAAATTTACTATGTGGATATTGGAACATGCCGCCAAAGACATCTGGTGCGATGAACAACATCAACTCAACTCATCTCTTTTAAATAGAAAACTAAAACCCCGAGTGTCTGTCTCGCCATGTTAACTCTAACAAAGAATAAATAATTGAATCAAATACTACATAAAAACTATATTTATATTGCTTTTAATTCTTCGTGAAAGTATTTATATTGAATAAATAGATACAACAAATCGAAAGGGTCCTTAATTCGAGACAAACAAAGAAATTAGTATATGTATAAACCGGCCGAGTTATTGATAGTAATTTATTATTCTACCAGACAATTTGGAGTGTTTGAGCGGTCAAATGCACAGAGAACATAAAGAGCTTGAAATTAAAGGTGCCGCACGATTCAATGAAGTTTAGTTCTAAATAGACTTTAATATAAAAATACTTTCTAATGAATCAAGCATAGTTTGATGTCTAACATTTTTGACAAGTTTAAAATTTTCTTTGTCGATGTGGTGATTATTATCGCATGTATGTTGTGCCACACATGATTTGTCCACCGTACCATAACGTAAATGTGCGAGATGTTCAGGAAATCTGGTGGCTATGTTTCTCCTAGTTTGGCTCACGTATTTAAGATCACAATCTTTGCAACTAATCTCATAAATGTCGGACATTTCCATGACTTTGTCTTTGTCTTTCGTATTACCCAACAAATTTTTTAAATTACTTTTCGTTGAAAACGTCAAATGTAAATCGGCTTTCTTAAAAATACTTTCCAAGCCATTTGTGATTCGTGGTTCATAAGATAAACACACAATCTTTTTCTCTATTTTATCTTTATTAAATGTCGTACATTCAGATATCATTTTCTTTGTTCTGTGTTTGTTAACTAATTTTTTTATTAAATCATCCGAGTACCCGTTATTTCTCGCCACATTTTTTATGTATTTTAATTCTGTATTAAATCTATTTTTTACTTAACGGAAATTTGATCAATCTATTTACTAAGAAATTTAAACTAGCCGTTTTTTGTGCAAACGTATGATTTGAGTCGTTAGGAATATAACTAATAGTCTCCGTTTCCTTCCTATAGACATCGAATTCAAGCGAGCCATTATTTTTATTTTTAATAACTAGTACATCTAGGAACGAAAGTTTATTGTTGATTTCTATTTCGTGGGTAAATTTTATTGAATCAACTTTACCCACGAAATAGAAATCAACAATAAACTTTGGTTCCTAGATATACTAGTAAATTATTTTTATATTAAAGTCTATTAAGAACAAAACTTCATTGAATCGTGCGGCACCTGTAATTTCAAGCTCTTTATTTTCTCCTTACATTTGACCGCTCAAACACTCCGAATTGTCTGGTGGAATAATAAATTACTGTCAATAACTCGGCCGGTTTATACATATACTAATCTCTTTGTTTGTCTCGAATTAAGGACCCTTTCGATTTGCTGTATCTATTTATTCAATATAAATACTTTAACGAAGAATTAAAATCAATATAAATATAGTTTTTATGTAGTATTTGATTCAATTATTTATTCTTTGTTAGAGTTAACATGGCGAGACAGACACTCGGGGTTTTAGTTTTCTATTTAAAAGAGATGAGTTGAGTTGATGTTTTTTATCTCACCAGATGTCTTTGGCGGCATGTTCCAATATCCACATAGTAAATTTCTAGATCGAAAGAAAACGTGCTGATCCCTTGAATAACTCGGGTCGTTTGGACCTATATTAGATAAGGGTCATAAATTTGTCGACCAGAAAACTAAAGCAGGTCTTAGACCTCTTACTTTTATTACACAATAAACAAACGATCGTTCTTGGACGACAACTTTACTTCGGACTAGTCCGTTTACTTTGACGCGATATAAATACACGGTAGCTAGTTTTTCATTTTAGAATTTTTCTTCCTCTGAAGATGTTGAAGTGGTCAACGAAACGATCGTAAGGTCTCTGAAATATGTGTTGTGGTGATTTGGGTGTTCTCCAAGTGTACTTATTAGTGTTCCACACAGATTCCAGTTTTCACATAGTTATACAAATACTTAATTGGCGAAAAGGTGATAAAGATCGCAATTTCCCGACCAAGGGTGGTTCTTGCGCCCTCTAACGGTGATTTTAGAAACTTGAAAATAATTTTAGCGATTTACCACGGTAACTTTCCTTATGACAGTTCTTTTCCTGCAGCTGTACAGTGAACCGTTCCTGGGATATGACCAACGACCACTCTAAGTTGCCCACCCTATACACTATGTAGAACCCAATTCTAACACATTGTTCAGACCTGGCAGTTGTTTTGCCAGCAACGTTAGCGTGTTCAGAGGGATAAATATCTAATAATAAATGAATAAGTTATTCACCCCTCTCATGACACTAACGTTCTTAGAGAAACGATCGTCTTTAAAACTGTGTTGTGGTGAATCGAGTTCTCCAAAGTGTAATTATCAGTGCACATCATAGGTTACAATATTCACTCACTAAATGAAATTAGTATTGTAATTATCATTAACATCTCCAATGAGTAATAACAAGAAGACCAGTCAGAAGTTTGGTTTATACAATTTCACTTTATGACACATTTAAATAAATGATTATGTTCCCAAAGGGCTGAGACAAGCTTAACGTAACATCATTATCTTGCTCATCCTCAGCTCCCTCTTGTGACGCTTTATTCACCGTCTTTACTCCACCTTTTAAAAAAGAAAATTGTAACAACTTTAGCCTAACTAACACCGAGATTCACAATTCTTTTAAAGAGGCACTTTCAACTTTTAATCTAATAAAAGCAAATAAAACGCAGTCCTCTCTGAAAAAAAGACGAGTGCTAATTTTCCTCTTTACTGGATACCAGTATAATGTAAAATAATTGCCTAATTTACGTTCGCAAATTGAATTCGTTTAAGTTCAAATATATTGATATCTTCTTTTTTTTTCGATGTTATAGTGGCTTTGAACGTGTTTAGTCACGGTCTATTTAGCAATAATACCCTACCAGATTTTTGATTGTTTCCCTTTATTAGTGAATTTTCTTTGAAAAAATTCACTAATGAGGAGATCCCGACTTTTGAATTTTGAAAAACTTTCTTCAAATGAGCGCTAATTAGGCCCCCCAGAACACATATCCCGGGTCAGTTTCATTTTTTATATGTATATATATATATATATATATATATATATATATATATATATATATATATATATATATATATATATATATATATATATATATATATATATATATATATATATATATATATATATATAGTTATCACACCGATAACTCAAAAAATAATGGGCCGATTTTGATTAAATTTGGTGAATACCCTCCTTTTGCAAGTGGCTTGGATAATTTCGTTAGCTAGAAAAATCGGTCCAAGTTATCCCGGAAAATGTTGTGTTTTGTTTCGAAAAAAATTATATCTCTGGAATTAACAAAGTAAGGGCAACAAAATTTGGCTCGTGGATTTACGTCATTATAGGTAAGCTACCCACCAAAATTTAGCGCTGTAGGTCAGAGGTCAAAAAAGTTATAGGCATTTTTAAAAAAAATTGGGTTTTCCTCAAAACGGCAAAGTTACGATTTAAAACGTCAAAATTGGCAACATTTAGGAAAAGAACTGAGTCTAATACGGGCTATGGAAAGAAAATGTCTCAAGAAGAATATTTTGCAAACCCTGAAGTATTAGTTTCAACCGTCATTGTCCTTCATTTTACTAAAATATTTCCAGAAAATTCATTTCAGTAGTATTAGTTATAGAGTTTATCGTTTAATGGTATATAATGTTTGTCGAATTTTCGTAAAAAACCAATAAAGCTCAATATATCCGTTATTATACAAGATATGAAAAAAATTGTACACATTAATTATAGGGTGTCTTGAGCTACATCTTAAAAAATTATTTCTACAATCACAGGCTGGCCCATAAGTCGTTGGTGATGAAAATTTCCTTTTTTTTTTAATCACCACCTTATGTTATTGCATTTTTGCATTTTTCATCGAAATATAATGCATGTTTTTAAGAAAAGAAATTCTGGACGAAGCAAGTGCGTTATGATAGCGAATTTTGATCAAATGCTTCATATTTGAATAGATCAATTTGCTATTAACCTTTAAACTTGACCAAGAAACGAGTTTTTTCGGGAACACTTTCGGAAATTTTTGTACATTTTCAAACAATAAAGTTATTTTGATGAAACATGGCACATTGTTTTTACTATATAGGTTATACTGGTAACCAAAACTGATTACTGCTTTCTTAGAAAAAAAAACACATATATTTGCTATTAAAAACATTTTTCTGAAAATTCACTACCATAACGCAATTGCTGCCTCCAGACTTTTTCTTTTTAAATGTACGGTATACGGATTAACCAACTAAAATGACATACTGCAAGTTCAGAATCAGGAATATTTTATTTTCTACCCATAGGCCAGGACTAGTGTGTGTGTGACTATGTGTCTTATGATTTTAAAAAAGCCTGGACGCAGCAAGTGCGTTATGGTAGTGAATTTTCATAGACATGATCTGGCACAAAATATTTTATTATAACCTTTTTTCTTGTAACATACAAATCTGAATTTTCGCATATAGTTTACTTTTTATATCGTAAATCTACCTACCAAATTTGGGTATCATAGCTGTTTTATTTTTTGAGATAAAACATTTTTTTGAATGGAAACTCAAAATTTTTCCGGAAAACCTCGTCCGATTTTGCTGACTAACGAACTTGGCCAATCTATTTACAAAAGGAAGGCACATGCAAAATTCTATTAAAATCGGCCCATTATTTTTTGAATTATCGGTGTGATACATATTTAAAAATTAAAAGTTTCAGACATTTTAGGTGAAACCATAAGCGACCGAAAACAATCAAATCCGTCAATCACTCTGGGTTTATGTCATATACTGACATACCAAATTTCACTTTTTTATCTCAAAAAATAAATAAGTTATTGGGTTGAGCCACTTTTAAAAAACACCCGCTATTTATATATATATATATATATATATATATATATATATATATATATATATATATATATATATATATATATATACAGGTGTCCCAATAGTGTGTAATTCCTCTATATATCTCTTACCCTTAGAGCTAGCCGAAAAAACTTTCAACAAAATTTTCTTGTGATTGTCTAAGCTATTTGATGAAATCTTATTCAGCTTTATGGAACTTCCGGTTGCACCGGCATTAGATAATCCGCACACAAGCGTGAGGAAAGTTGCCGAGAAATTAGGAATATCAAAATCTTCAGTGAACAGAACATTGAGAAAATATAAGTTTCATCCATATAAAATGAAGCTGCAGCAGGCATTGACGAATGCATATTTTCGAAGTCGCCTCAGTTTTTGTGAGTGGGCAGTAGCTAAGTACAATGAAAGTGAGAATTTTTTTTAATTACGTGATGTTCAGTGATGAATCTCCATTTTCAAGTTGTGGTAGGGTTAACGGGCACAACTTTTATTATTACGCTTCAGAAAATCCGAACTTTTGCAGATCAGTTGACAACCAGCACCGTTTTACGATAAATGTTTGGGCAGGAATAATTGAGACTAATCTTATTAGGCCATATTTCTTTGATGGGCACCTCAACGGGCAGCGATATCTGCGTTTATTGGAGGAAGATGTAGAGGCTTTTTTGGAAGATTTGCCTCTAGATAACAATCGACGTATGTGGTTTATGCAGGACGGGCACCAGCACAATATGACATAAATGTTCGCCGATTTTTAAATGATCGGTACCCCAATAAATGGATAGGGCGAGGTGGTCCCGTCTCGTGGCCTGCAACATCTCCTGACCTCACATATCTAGATTTTTTCCTATGAGGCTATATCATGGAAATTGTGTATCAAATACCGTCCAACACCCCACAGGAACTAAGAAATTAAATTGCAGTCGCGTGCAGGGCAATAACTTCGAAAATGTTGGTAAATGTTCAAGAAGAATTATTAAAGAGGTTTAGATTATGTATTCAGGTCAATGGGCAAAATTTCGAATAGTTCTAATGTATCGGTTTTCTTAGATTATTTTTTTCTGTTAATGACTATGGATTATTATTATTATTATTATTATTATTATTATTATTATTATTATTATTATTATTATTATTATTATTATTATTATTATTATTATTATTATTATTATTATTATTATTATTATTATTATTATAGTTATGTTAATATGGTTTACTTCACTTTCTGGTTCTCATAATTACAACTACCTTTATTAAACTGTGTTTCACTTTTTGTATGGTAAAAATATGAATAAGTCCATTATATAACAATCATTGCATGTAGTTGCATACGATAAGTTTTTGTGTCGACACATTATGTAATTACGAGTATAGGATCAAGTAATTTGCATCGTGACTAGCTCATTTTATTTGGTGGTAATTATATTCAAATTATTGTTAAAACAAACATTTATTAGACGGAAGTAAACTCAAACAATGGAGATATAACAACTGCTGACTTCCTTCTCTAGGAGACGTTTAGGTGTCACCTGACATTGTTCACATGCTCTGTGCCTCATACACTGACAATCTGACAGTACCATTATGCGCCTCATACAGTGACAATCTGACAGTACCATTATTTTTACAAGCGATACTAAAATAAACCACTATAACTCAAAAACTATCAACTAGAGCTATAGAAGGACCTATATTACGTCGATGCAGAATTTGAAGATCTACCTGATTAATTCATAAAAAAATCTCGGGACGTAGCAAGTGCGTTATGGTAGTGAATTTTCATAAAACTATTTTTTAATAGCAATAATGTGTGTTTTTTTAAGAAAGCAGGCATCAAATTTGGTTACCAGTATAATCTATATAGTAAAAACAATGTGCCATGTTTCATCAAAATAACTTTATTGTTTGAAAATGTAAAAAAAATTCCGAAAGTAAACTTAAAGTGTTCCCGAAAAAACTCGTTTTTTGGTCAACCTTATAGGTTAATAGCAAATTGAGCAATTCAAATATTAAGCATTTGATCAAAATTGGCTACCATAACGCACTTACTGCGTCCAGAATTTTTGTTCTTACAAACATGCATTATATTTCGATGGAAAATACAAAAATGCAAAAACATAAGGCGTGTTTGATTAAAAAAAATTTCATTAAAATGTTTTTAATAACAAATATGTGTTTTTTTAAGAAAGCAGGCATCAAATTTGGTTACCAGTATAACCTATATAGTAAAAACAATGTGGCATGTTTCATCAAAATAACTTTATTGTGTGAAAATGTACAAACATTTCCAAAAGTAAACTAAAAGTGTTCCTAAAAAAACACGTTTCTTGGTCAACCTTATAGGTTAATAGCAAATTGAGCTGTTCAAATATGAAACATTTGATAAAAATTCGCTACCATAACGCACTTGCTGCGTCCAGAATTTCTTTTCTTACAAACATGCATTATATTTCGATGGAAAATGCAAAAATGCAATAACATAAGGCATGTTTGATTAAAAAAAAAGGAAATTTGCATCACCAACGACTTATGGGCCACCCTGTGATTGTACAAATATTATTTTAAGATGTAGCTTAAGACACCCTATAATTAATATATACAATTTTTTTTCATATCTTATATAATAACGGATATATTGAGCTTTATTGATTTTCTACGAAAATTCGACAAAACTTATATACCATTAAACGGTAAACTCTATAGCTAAGGCTACTGTCAAGCCTCAGAGAAAGGGTCTATTTGAAATGAATTTTCTGCAAATATTTTAGTAAAATGAAGGACAATGACGGTTGAAACTAAGACTTCAGCGTTTGTAAAACACCCTTCTTGAGACATTTTATTTCTATAGCCCGTATTAGATTCAAGTTACTTGCCTAAATGTTGCCAATTTTGACATTTTAAATCGCCACTTTGACGTTTTGAGGAAAACCCCAATTTATTTTTCTTTAAATGCTTATAACTTTTTTGTCTTTTGAGCTACATAGCTAAATTTTGGTAGGTAACTTACTTATAAGGATATAAACCTGTGTACCAAATTTGGTTGTCCTTACTTTGTTAGTTCCAGAGATATAAATTTTTTTCGAAAGAAAATACAAAATTTTCCGGGAAAACCTAGGCAGATTTTTCTGGCTAACGAACTTATCCAAGCCATTTGCAAAAGGAATTTTTTCACCAAATTTAATCAAAATCGGCCCATTATTTTTTGAGTTATCGGTGTGATACATATATATATATAAATATATATATATATATAAATATATATATATATATATATATATATATATATATATATATATATATATATATATATATATATATATATATATATATATATATATAAACATATAAAAATTGAAACTGACCCCGGATATGTTTTCTGGGGGGCCTAATTAGCGCTCATTTGAAGAAATTTTTTCAAAATTCAAAAGTCGAGATCTCCTCATTAGTGAATTTTTTTTAAGAAAATTCACTAAAAACAGGGTTTTCCATTTGAAAAACATGCTTTAAAGTTATATATGCTGTAACCCCAAAATAATACACCTGTACAATGATGATAAATTATTCTTTTTTTAAGTATTAAATGTCGTCTATTGATATTTAGAATTTAAGCTGGCAAAACTCAAAACTCAGCTCACAGCAGACGTTTAAAATAACACATAAATCGGAGTTAGAAAAAAGAAAGTCGTAATATTTTCAAAAATATTAAAGATCGCTGTAGCGAATGCTACACAAAGTCACACTATTTTTTAATCTATATCCAAAAATGCAATAAAAAGTATAGCATTCCATTTAAATAACGAAGTTGATAGCTACTTCCGGTGCAACCGGAAGTTTCATAAAGCTGAATATATTTTCACGATATAGCTTAGATAATCACAAGAAAATTTTGTTGAAAAGTTTTTCGGCTAGCTCTAAGGGTAAGGGATATATAGAGGAATTTCACACTATTAGGACACCCTCTCTCTCTCTCTCTCTCTCTCTCTCTCTCTATATATATATATATATATATATATATATATATATATATATATATATATATATATATATATATATATATATATATATATATATATATATATTGATATGGTTTCTATAATGGGAAAGTAAACATACACACAACAACACACTCTTAAAACCACCCATACATAGCCTAACATATTTTGCTTACTTTTGGTGTATGCAATGCTAATGCAGCATATAAGCAACGTGGCAAGGGAAAAAACTAAATTTTACAGGCAAACTTTGTTAGTTCCAGAGATATAAATTTTTTTCGAAAGAAAATACAAAATTTTCCGGGAAAACCTAGGCAGATTTTTCTGGCTAACGAACTTATCCAAGCCATTTGCAAAAGGAATTTTTTCACCAAATTTAATCAAAATCGGCCCAATATTTTTTGAGTTATCGGTGTGATACATATATATATAAATATATATATATATATAAATATATATATATATATATATATATATATATATATATATATATATATATATATATATATATATATATATATATATATATATATATATATATATATATATATATATATATATATATATATATATATATATAAACATATAAAAATTGAAACTGACCCCGGATATGTTTTCTGGGGGGCCTAATTAGCGCTCATTTGAAGAAATTTTTTCAAAATTCAAAAGTCGAGATCTCCTCATTAGTGAATTTTTTTTAAGAAAATTCACTAAAAACAGGGTTTTCCATTTGAAAAACATGCTTTAAAGATATATATGCTGTAACCCCAAAATAATACACCTGTACAATGATGATAAATTATTCTTTTTTTAAGTATTAAATGTCGTCTATTGATATTTAGAATTTAAGCTGGCAAAACTCAAAACTCAGCTCACAGCAGACGTTTAAAATAACACATAAATCGGAGTTAGAAAAAAGAAAGTCGTAATATTTTCAAAAATATTAAAGATCGCTGTAGCGAATGCTACACAAAGTCACACTATTTTTTAATCTATATCCAAAAATGCAATAAAAAGTATAGCATTCCATTTAAATAACGAAGTTGATAGCTACTTCCGGTGCAACCGGAAGTTTCATAAAGCTGAATATATTTTCACGATATAGCTTAGATAATCACAAGAAAATTTTGTTGAAAAGTTTTTCGGCTAGCTCTAAGGGTAAGGGATATATAGAGGAATTTCACACTATTAGGACACCCTCTCTCTCTCTCTCTCTCTCTATATATATATATATATATATATATATATATATATATATATATATATATATATATATATATATATATATATATATATATATATATTGATATGGTTTCTATAATGGGAAAGTAAACATACACACAACAACACACTCTTAAAACCACCCATACATAGCCTAACATATTTTGCTTACTTTTGGTGTATGCAATGCTAATGCAGCATATAAGCAACGTGGCAAGGGAAAAAACTAAATTTTACAGGCATATCGTAAGACCTAATATAGAATTTGAAATCTCAGAATTGATTCCCAAAATAATGACAGATATATGTGTTAAAAGAAGGTAAAGGCAAGTCTTAATTATTTAGTAGAATTAGGAAATTTATGGTGTTAATATTTATAAGGATTAAGTTTGTCAAAATTTCATGTAACCTAAATATAAGTCAGCTGTTCAGTTACCACAAATGTCAAAACTGACAATAAAATTGTAATAGGTTAAGGAATGCTGTCAAAAATAGTGTTTATAGTGCATTGAAAGGTGTAACAAGGTAACCCAGGAAATGGGGATACAAACAAACAATAAATTTGTGATGAGGAAAATATTTGGAAGAGGGCAGAAGGCGGTTTTTACTTAGTTACGTGGATGACATTGAGAAAATTTTTTAGACAGAAGGAGAGAAAAATAAGCAGCTAGAGGGAAGACGTCAAAAATTGTTTAGAAGAGTAAAACTTTCAAAAGTAGGAGGAGTAAAATACCAATTTAAACAGCCAGGACATCGCAGAACAACATAAAAGTGAGTTTTTTTTTCCAATAACAAATAATATACTTACGATTAGAAGCAAAAGAGAATGCGAACATCAAATTGATAGGGCTACCTTCATTGAGTCTAGAACGGCATATAGATCAAACACAAGAAATACGTGAACGTAAACATTGGAAATATTTTTGACATTAGCATCCATTATGCAAATCAAACTAAATTAGTTATCCTATCTTGGGAGTGCTAGTAGCAAGCAACGGACTCGATAAATTTACACAACCCACCGAACATTAAGAAACAAAGGCGGAGTGCATATAGACTAAAATAATTTGTCGTATAAGGATAAAAACTGTAATTTCATTTTTAAGAATGCTGCAGCTATAAGAAAAGTATTGATCAATAAACTTAAAATTTAATCAAAACAAAATAATACCATAATAAAATTTTGATCATTGGCCAAATAGCGGGATTGATAAATTTAGTACTCGTTAAAAAAAATTGTAACAAATATAATAGACTTTAGGAATATTTGTGATTATTGTTAATTTAAAATAAAGTTAGAGTTCTTGTCTGCAAATGAAAAGTCAATGTTGATTTTCTTTATCAGTATATTTGTGCTAAAAAAGAAGCTAAAGTTTCTAAATTTCACCAAGTAAGCATTAAAAAAGCAGGAAAATACTGTTAGTCAGCAGTAAAGACTTTGAACCCACAATTGATCCTGAAATAGAGCAAGCTCACGCATTAACATCACAAAACGCAAAATATACACATAAGGTAAGAGGGGCTATTATTATAATTAAAAACCAGTAACTATACTAATACATATATATATATATATATATATATATATATATATATATATATATATATATATATATATATATATATATATAAAGTTTTATAAATCTCGGAAATGGGTTTCAAAGGCTCTAGATTAAGGCTCAAACAAAAGTTTCTAAAACTCGAATACTCTTATATGTCTATTAGCTACATTTTGTTTTAGAAAATTTACTAAAATGCATGATATTTAAACGTATAGTGAAAATTATTATTTTACGTAAAAAAACACCATTTATGTATATCAATATCGTAATAACAAACAGAAATTAATAAGCTGACCTGAAAGGATACGGCTTCCTTACAACGGAGACAGGCTTTCTTGTTTAACTGCGATAATACTGAAAGGAGCTTAACTAATAAAATTATCAGCCTGACGACATGTCAAAGATTTCCTTTGACAAGAGTTACCCAGTTACCTTTATGGGTTTGCGCGTGAACAAGTACACGCACGAACGTTTCGGCACTAATTAGATTCAATCTGTCCTGTGTATATTTCGTATTTCTCCCTGGGTCCGTTGTTCCCTCAAGTTATTCGCTTTATGTCTTCCCATTTACGTGAGATGTCAACAAAATTTATTCCCGCAAGAACAAGCTTCAATTTTTGGCTGCTTTCATAACGACAACATATATTTCGTGGTGCTAACTGAATCTAATTTATTGCCTAGAATTTAGTTTTTAAGTGAGACAAATTGTAACGCATGAAAAAAATGTTTCTGTTTACACGCTGAAAAAGGGGCAAAACACATTCATCTTAATCTCAGATTAGTGGAAAGGTTCTAATAGACTTTTTTAAACAAATGCGTCTAAGTGTCCCTTTAAAAAACAACCTAATGTATTGTCGCGCCTAATGAAAATAAATATGCGCTGTTTTTATATGCAGAGGTTATTTAACGTAAACTGTGCTATTTTAAAATGGTTCGCACTGCACGAAAGAACCTACAGCCTTTCTACTACTGTAAAAATGTATCTACCCAAGCGTAAGTGTATGATTAATAGACAACTAATTGTGTTTAGAAGTATCTACCCAAGCAACAAATTAAGGCATGTTAACCAGCACTCGAGTCCAAATAACCTAACCAAGTTGCAATTTAGTAATAATTAACCACAATGTTGCCTTAAGTGCCATAATGACTACAAATTTGGATATGCGGCTCCGAAGTAGCTTATTTTTGACTATTAAAATTACTCCAAAGTCAGTAACTTACAAGTAACTAAATTGGGAAAAAATTGGTTTAATTTTACTCATAAAATATACTTGAATATACTTTTGTGTTTCAATTCCAGAGTTGGTAATTTTTAGGTCGAAGTGTGCCCTAAATTGGACTGAAAATCGACTACTAAGTCCAGATACCTGAAATACCTACTTTAAGGTAATTTATTACCTAATATTAACCTGCAATACGTCTCTGCGGTATAGTAAATTGGAGATCTTCTTATGAAGTCCAGCTTACATATATATTACCAATTTCATTGCAATACAGCACAGGAAATATTTTAGGCACTGAGCTAACCTAAAATGGCTTTCTGATCGGCTATAAAGTCATAATTACTGCAGAAATGGTCTTCCTAGTCAAATTGCCTACCTTCAAGTTGAAAATACCCATAAAATCTGACTTGAAATAAAAATTGTTCTCAAAGTTCAAAGTGTACAGCAGTGAAATACATTTGTGAATCTTAAAGGTGTGTCAGTTGATAAACTTCATCAATAAAAGTTTATTCTTGTTGTTAATGTGCCTGCACCAGTAACAAATATAGTGTTACAATTCCCCTTTGAAACCAATAAAAGTTTACAGACATACTACAAACTATTATAGAGTAGTAAAGAATGCCCAAAGAAAAATAGTGATAGATGCTGATCACTCAAAGTGGCTTACATCAAATCAGCACGTTTCCCTCTTCAATATAATACATCCAATTTCATGCCAAATGGAGTGAAGCAGTGGCAACACGGTCAGCTGTCATGTTTATGTTTATTTACTTATTTTATTTTGTTTCTATTTTCTATTAATGTCTATATATTATGGAATCAAAGACCAAAATCGCTGTATAATCATTCCTATATGTCTCTCGGCTGTGCACGGATATACGTAATATATATTTATATACAGGAAAATGTTTCATTCTAATAAATTAAAACAAAATTCGTTTACCATATAGTTGAAATTCCCATAATAGGACAAAATGCCTTCAAAGTTTGGTTAGTTTGCCCTGTCATTAGGAATTGTGACTTATAGGTAAAAAAATAGGGCAAAATTGACTTTCAGGTCAATAATGTTAGAAGGGCAGCCATACTAAATTAATTTTGCGGTATCCATCTTGATATTATTGGAAAATGAAAAATAATTTTTTGTTAAATATAGTGTAATCAAATTTTAGTTCGATAAAAACATTGAATAATGATTGTATACCATGACGACAAGATAGTTTTGTGTTGTTTACATCACCAATCCTCCAAAATCAGAATTTCAAAAATTTTGAATAATTTTTTATTTTCACTAATTTTATCTTTTATACGGGCGCTCGAATTTTATCGAAGTATCATCATCATGTTAACAGAAAAAAACATAACCGCAGTGGGTTTTGTCTTTATACAGTGCGAATCACCTTTATCATTGTTGCAAATATTTGAAGTAAGTTCTTTGAGCATTCAAGATGTCATGTTTTGACAAAGATGGACAATATCTTTACTACTCTACTGTTTTCTTATACACACATAACCACAGATCCTGCAGAACCGCATAATGTCACATGCGTAGTTCGTTGTTAAGAACGTCACGGCACTCGGCGCCTAGATGTCAGATTCAAGTAAAGCGTAGCACATATTTACCAATATATTACGTCCATCGGCCCAATGTTGAATGAAAATGCCCTAAATATAACTAAAACGCTTTGATCGAAACGCCTTGCTGGACCTATTATCGACTTCCATATTACTTTGACTTTATTCCCCACCTTGGTAATATATACTTAAATTTTACTTGAAAATGACCTGTGGTGATTTGGTCTCCGACCTATTAGTAGGGCGATTTCATGTCAATTTGACTTTTAAATGTTGCTTGGGTAAGGTTATAAAAATATTAATTTTAACCCTTACATCGAATTCGCTTCTGCGACGTCGATACGGTCGGACCTGTTTCGGTGTGTGTGCAAAGTGATATTAATTTATTGTGATTTTAGGATAGTAATATCCATTTTAGAACCTTTGAAAATGTCATCGAGGTATAAAAAAAACCACCCGATAGCGCCAAATTAATAAATATGGGTTTAGATTACTTAGAGACTGATATATCAAATGACTGTGGTAATTCTAGCGGATCACGAACGTTGTCAGGTATCAATAATACTAATAATGTAAGTAATACTCATATTTTAAATTCTTTACAACAATTAAAAGGAAATCAGGGTAATGAATTAGGAGAAATATTATTAAATAGATCAGAAATAAGCAATACGGGAATTTATTCACATAAAAGTGGAATGCAGTTTTTTTTTTTTATTTCAACAACACACCACGAGGGCTTACAGCCTAAATACTATCGTACCGTGAGTGTTGACAAGGAGGAAAGAGGCAGCTTGTTAATTTTGGACTTGAAGGTTTGGAGGTTAGGACGCGAAGGAAAAACATGTGCCGACAAGGAATTCCACAACTTGGAAGTTCTCGGGACAAAAGAACGGGCATAACAAGATGTTCTAAGTCTGGTGACCTGAACAGTAAAAGAGTGCATTTGCTCTGTTCCCCTGGAAGATCTGTTGGGGGCAGCAGGTGGGGGAACTATGGAGGAGAGCTCCTCTGAGCAGTGCCCGTGCAGATATCTATAAAAGAGAGAGAGAGAGGTCACCAACGTCACGTCGGTGGGCAAGGGATGGCAGCCTTTGGGTGAGGGTAGGGTCACCGATGAGACGTATAACTCTCTTTTGAATGGAGTCCAGGATAGCGAGTGTAGAAGCGGCAACGGCACCCCAGATAGGGGAGCAGTATTCGAGGTTTGGCCTTATTTGTGAAGTATATAAGGTATAGAGATTAGCTGGTGAAAAGTATTTGCGAGCCCGGAAGAGGAAACCTAATTTCTTAGCAGCCGCTTCTGCAATTGATGTGACATGTTGGTGCCAATTAAGATTTCGATCCACAAAAATGCCAACAAGAGAAAAGGACTCATTACTTCTCATTATTTTGAATAACTTGGTTGTTCATTGTGATGGATCTAGGGCTGGTGTATATCTTGTGAGAAAGAAAGCAAGACTTAGTTTTGGTGGGGTTGAATTGTACAAGATTTCTTCTTCCCCAGTCTAATATTTTTTGGAGATCCACGGAGACAGAACCCTCCATGAGTCTGCGATCCTCATCTAATTGGGATAAAGAGACAGGCTTAGAATATTGTATATTTGAATGTAGGGTGCTGTCGTCCGCGTAGCTGTGAACTGGGTTGGATGTGATAGAGAGGAGGTCATTGATATGGAGAAGAAACAACGTAGGGGCTAAAGCTGAACCTTGAGGAACTCCTGCATTAATTGGATACAGTTTAGAGGAATGGCCATCCACAGCAACAGATATGCTCCTGTTGGATAGAAAATTTGCTGTCCAGGTACAAAGTTTTGGTGGTAGGCCATAGGCCGGAAGTTTATTAAGCAGCGCTGCCTGCCAGACCTGGTCGAATGCTTTGGATATGTCTAGAGCAACAATCTGGGATTCACCGTGTTGTTCCATAGACTTGTTCCAAGAATGGGTGACAAAGGAAAGGAGGTCGGCAGTCGATCTGCGCTGACGGAATCCATACTGCCTGTCGTGGATTAGACTGTGTTTTTCGAGAAATTTTAGTAATTCGGTGTTTATATACTTTTCCATCACTTTAGAGACGACTGGAAGGAGAGAAATAGGCCTGTAGTTGCTAGGAAGCGCTTTGGATCCTTTCTTGGGGATGGGTTGTACTCGAGCAGTTTTCCAGTTACTAAGGAATATGCCTTTGTTATAAGATATTTGAAACAGACGAGTCAGGACAGGAGGAAGCTCTGGTGCGCATTTTTTGAGAACAATTGCTGGGAGATCGTCAACGTCAGAGGCTTTCCTGGTATTAAGAAAAGAGAGCATCTTTCGTACCTTTTTAGTTTTGAAAATGATATCCGTCATTTTATGCGCGACATTGGGGACTGTTGGTGGTTAAACATTTGGAGGTGGGTTGAGAGTAGAATTGCCGGCGAACAACGAAGCAAAAAGTTCAGCCTTGCCCAGGGCGGTAGAAACAATTTCATCCCCTGAGACAAGAGGTGGGAACGTGCTTTTGCAGAAATTATTCCCAATAGATTTAGCAAGAGTCCAGAAGGGTTTGCCGCCATTGGAGCTTAAGAGGACTTTGTTTTTGATGTGGTTATTAAACGAGTTTTTTGCCTCAGAAAGAATGTGGACATACCGGTTTCTTGCGTCGTTAAATGCTTGACGATTTTCTTGACTGGGATTGTGTAGAAGCGTTTTGTGAGCTTTGACCTTTTCAAGTCTGGCCTTGTCACAGGATTCAGAGAACCAGGGCTTTTGAGTGGCTGAAGAGGTTTTGTGTGTACGTGGGATAAATAATTCCATGCCAGCTTGGATAATTTCTGTGACGTTTTGTGAGATATCAAAGGGGTCAGGATGAGAGAAGCAGACAGACGCCCATGGAAATGGGGAAAAGTAATCCCGCATTTCGTCCTAGTTTGCGGAGTTGTAGTGCCAAACGATATGTGGGTGTGATGACTGTGTGACCTCGGGTTGCATTACGCAGGAAGCAGTGACCATGCCGTGGTCTGAGCGACCAAGGGAGGCGGTGACTGATATCTTATAGCATTCAGGTTGTGTAGTAAGAAGGAGATCCAAGGGATTTGAGCGTGTGTGTTGGAATACGAGGAAAGTAAGTAGGTTGCTGAACCATATTGGCTAAAGAATTGCTGACTGCAAAGGCCTCCGCTGCTCTCCCTTGCGGATCGGTTTTTGAAGATCCTAGCCATTCCTTATTATGGACATTGAAGTCACCAAGAATAGTGACCTCGGAGGAATGATATTCAGAAATCAGGTCGTTTTTTTCAGAAGGTTTTTTTTTAAAACTTCGACAACACACCACGGGGGCTTACTGCCTAAATACTATCGTACCGTGGGTGTCGACAAGGAGGAAAGAGGCAGCTTGTTAATTCTGGACTTGAAGGTCTGGAGGTTCGGAGGAGAAGGAAAAACATGTGCCGGCAAAGAATTCCATAACTTGGAAGTCCTCAGGACAAAAGAGCGGGCATAACAAGATGTTCTATGTCTGGAGACCTGGACAGTAAAAGGATGCATTCGCTCTATTCCCCTGGTAGATCTATTGGGGATAGCAGGTGGAGGAACTATGGAAGAAAGCTCCTCTGAGCACTGCCCGTGCAGATATCTATAAAAGAGAGAGAGGTCACCAACGGCACGTCAGTGGGCAAGGGATGGCAGCCTTTGGGTGAGTGTAGGGTCACCGATGAGACGTATAGCTCTCTTCTGAATGGAGTCCAGGATAGCGAGTGTAGAAGCGGCAGCGGCACCCCAGATGTGGGAGCAGTATTCGAGGTTTGGCCTTATTTGTGATTATATAAGGTATAGAGATTAGCTGGTGAAAAGTATTTGCGAGCCCGAAAGAGGAAGCCTAATTTCTTAGCAGCCGATTCTGCAATTGAAGTGACATGTTGGTGCCAATTGAGACCTTGATCCACAGAAATTCCAACAAGTGAAAAGGACTCATTACTTTGGATAACTTGGTTGTTCATTGTGATGGGTCTAGGGCTGGTGTATCTCTTATAAGTAAGACAGCAAGACTGAGTTTTGGTGGGGTTGAATTGTACAAGATTTCTACCTCCCCAGTCTAATATTCTTTGGAGATCCACGGAGACAGAATCCTCCATGAGTCTGCGATCCTCATCTAGTTGGGCTAAAGAAACAGGCTTAGGATATTGTATATTTGAGTGGAGGGTGCTGTCGTCCGCGTAACTGTGAATTGGGTTGGATGTGCTAGAGAGAAGGTCATTGATGTGGAGAAGAAACAAAGTAGGGGATAAAGCTGAACCTTGAGGAACTCCTGCATTAATTGGATATAGTTTAGAGGAATGGCCATCCACGACAACAGAAATGCTCCGGTTGGAGAGGAAATTTGCTGTCCAGGTACATAGTTTTGGTGGTAGGCCATAGGCCGGGAGTTTATTAAGCAGCGCTGCGTGCCAGACCTGGTCGAATGCTTTGGATATATGTAGAGCGACAATCTGGGATTCACCGTGTAGTTCCATAGACTTGTACCAAGAATGGGTGACAGAGGAAAGGAGGTCGGCAGTTGATCTGCGCTGACGGAATCCATACTGTCTATCGTGAATTAGACTGTGTTTTTCGAGAAATTTTAGTAATTCGGTGCTTATATACTTTTCCATCACTTTAGAGACGACTGAAAGGAGAGAAATAGGCCTGTAGTTGCTAGGAAGCGCTTTGGATCCTTTCTTAGGGACGGGTTGTACTCGAGCAGTTTTCCAGTTATTAGGGAATATGCCTCTATTGTAAGATGTCTGAAACAGACGAGTCAGGACAGGAGCAAGTTCTGGTGCGCATTTTTTGAGAACAATTGCTGGGATATCGTCAAGGCCACAGGCTTTCAGAGGGTAGTCAAAGAGCTGGACAAAGTTTTTGTCAGAAGGTGACCGGTAAATGTAACAGATTAATTTAGTTGCAGCCCTGAGAGAGAGTTTTATCCATAGTCTGTCTTTTCTTCCAGCTTCTAAATTGGGGAGTCTGGTGCAGGGTAGATTGCTACGGACGTATGCGCACACGCCTCCATGCAATCTAAAAGAAGTGAGGAGCTCATAAACCGGGAAATTAAGGTGATTAGTGGCTGTTTTGGCACTGATTTGGGTTTAGGTGAGGAAGAAGAGTTGGGGCCTGTTAGCCTGGAGGAAATGGTGGAGGGAGTTCAGGTTAGAATTTAGGCCACATATATTTGAAAAGGATATGTTAAATCCTGATGTTGGCGCCCCCTGTACACCCCTCTCCTGGAGATCCGAATGGAAAGGTATTTTGCCTCCGGAATATTTTGTACAAGGAGGAGCTATCATCATTTTTGCTTATAAGGGAAACAGACTGATACACCAGAACCCGAAACGTCCGTTGGGACTTCACCGGCCCCTTGATGTATAGGGTGGTTCCTCCTCGGGCGTGAAAAAATTATTTACTATTACGTAAAGGAAAATTCCACTACCACCTGCTATGGATTGGATTGGATCAATGTCTACCCCTTTAAATAAGATTAATAAAGGGACTATCAATTGTCCAATAGTTATGCTTTTCGACATAGTGGGAGGATACAAAACATTATCATTTTGCATCCATGCCTATTGTCGATGATAAATGATAAAACTATTATTGATAACAGAAAAGAAGAAAGAAAAAATATTTTACCTAAAGAGATAATTTAATGATACCGCTCCATTTAATATTTACATCGAGAATGAAAATAAAAATATAGGTCGATCACATATCATTGGCACTTCAAGACTAATACGTAATAGCGTTCCTCAAGCACACAATGAAATTGTAAGTATAAATAGTATAGGTAGAAACAAGTTGAAAATAGAGCTGTCAACAAAAAATAGTGCTAATCTAATGCTCTGGTAACTTCTAAAATACTGTTAGAAAGTGGGTACAATGTTTACATATCAAGGTACTTAGAAGACAGGGCGTAATTCGACAAGTAGATAGCAATATTACAGAAATAGAATTGAGAGATTTTGTAAAACCAATGTACTTTGATAATTTTAAAATAATAAAAGTTCGTAGACTAAAACGCAAAGTAGTTGAAAATGATAAAGTCGATTACTTGCCCACACAGTCTATTTTGATTTCATTTAGAGGTCAAATATTACCGGAAAAAGTTTTAATTGAGAAAATTGTGTTTCCAGTTAAGCCATATATACAAAAAGTTATCCAATGTCTCAAGTGTTTGAGATACGGGCATATAAGTCAGCAGTGTAAGGGAAAAGAACGACGTAAAAAATGCTCTCAGGAACACAATCACAGTATATGTCAATCCGAAAAAATCCTTTGTGCATCGTGTGGTGGCGAACATATTACTACAGACCGGAATGTGTGTCCGGAATTTGCCAAACAAAAAGCTGTTAAAAATATGATGGGACTAGAAAATATTTCATTTAAATCTGCCATAGAAAGGTATAACACAGGTTATGCCTATCCTCTTAAAACAAATAATATAATAGGTCAAAATACAACAACTCAAACACACAAAAATAGTTATTTTACAAAAATACCAAAACGTAAAAGAACAGAAGGCATATATTAGAATCGGTCAGGTATGTCGCAGCAGCACAGAGACATTGTATCTTTTCCAAAATTACCCTCTACATCCGTTATATCTCAGACATCGAATCCCTGTCACAGCAACACTACTAGCCTAAAAGACTTGCCTAGTATAGAAACAATGGCAGACAGAATTTATATATTTATAAAAGATAAAATGATAAATGTTAATAATAGCTTTGAGTTAATAGATAAAGACGTTAAGAAAAGCATATTACAAATTTTAGGTGGTCATAATGTATAATCTAAATATATTTCAATGGAATGCTAGATCAATAGTGTCTAATAAAGGACAGTTAGAAAAAAAGTTGTATGATCAAAGCATAGACATTGCTGTTGTGAGCGAAACGTGGTTAAAAATAACAAATAATATTATATTTTCGGGTTATAACTTACTGCGAAAAGATAGAGCTGACGGTTTTGGAGGAGTAGCACTTATAGTTAAAAATTCAATATTACATTTAGAAATAAGAGACATACCTCATATTGAGGGCTTAATGTGCGTGTGCGTCAGATTGTATTTGGGTACTGAAATGTCGAAATTAGATATATATTCAGTATATTCACCACCCAATAATATTATCTCGAGTAGTCGATTGGAAACATTTCTTAGAAGTCTAAACTGACCCTTTATCTTAGCCGGGGACCTCAATGCTCATAGTCCTGCCTTTGGTAGTACTTGGAGCGATACAGCAGGTAGAAATTTGCTTCAGGCTATAGATAATAGCAGATTAATTTTTCATAATACGGGGCATGAAACTTTACTGAATAAACCAAACTCAACTAATAAATCAGCAGGGCCAAGAATTGACAACTGGTATGTACACGAGACAACATTGGGATCAGATCATTACGCGATAACATATTCATATACAACTATTCTGAATAGAGATACTTCAAGTGACAATTTCAATATTCAAACTAGTAATATTATTAACGAAAACAGTGCATATTCATTCTTGTTAGAAAACTACAAAAATAAATGGGATTTAAGTAATGCAGAATTGCGTTGTTTTTCACATTTGTTTGATCAAGTAGTAGTGGTGATTGGGGAAATTATAAGTTATGAAAATTTATATTCAATTATATTAGACGCTAGTAGTCAAACCATCCCCATTAAAGCTAAAGTATTTAATAAAAAATTCAGAAAAAGATGGTGGAATGAACAATGTAAAATAACAATATACGACCAAAAGCAAGCCTTGAGAGGGTACAAAAGAAATCCTAGTGCTGCCAATTTTACAAACTACAATCGGCCAGTAGCTATAACAAAGAGAACAGTAAAAAATAGCAAAAGTCAATGCTGGAAAGATTACTGCAACCAGTTAAACAGAAATGTTTCCATAACAAATATATGGCAACAAATTTAAAAAAATTATTGTACATTTCAGACTCCAAGAATAAGCCTTCAGCTAAACGAATGCATGGAGGAGTTTTTCACAAGTTAGCCCCACCATGGGTTCAAGAAGAAATAACATGTAGGGACGAGGAAAAGGAGCACATTCTGCTTAAAGATTTCACTCTGTTAGATTTGGAAAAGTGTTTAAAAAATAATAAAAATACTGCTTCAGGTATTGATAACATACACTACAAAATGTTAGAATTATCTAAAGATTTATCTAAAGAAGGAAAACTGACGTCTTTATAACAGCATATGGATAACAGAAGACATTCCAGAAATCTGGAAGATATATATAGTTATTTCCTATAACCTGGAAAAGATCCCACAAAAAAAGAGTTTTATAGAGCGTTATCTTTGGCTTCATGTGTCCTGAAAATCTATGAAAATCTCATTAAAGATAGATTAGAGACATGGTTGGAGCAGTGTGAGAAGATTCCGAAATCACAATTTGGCTTTAGGTAAGAACATTCAACCATAGAAAAAATTTCACATCTGGTTTCAGATATTAATCTAGGTTTCTCACATAACAAGTCTTTGGTTGCGCTGTTTATTGATATATCGAGCGCTTACGATAACATAAATTTAAATATGCTATACAAGAAAATGCTAGCTATATTATTACCTTGTGCTTTCTCAAGAAAAATCATAAAATTGTACACTAATAGAATTAACTATTTTAAAGTACACAATAATTTGATTGGCCCACGTAAAGTAAATAGAGGATTACCACACGGCGGGAAACTTAGTCCCATTCTGTATATTATATACCTTAGATATAGATGAAAATATTAAAAAACCAGGTGAAGATACTCTGTATTATGCTGATGACAAATGTATTTACTCTAGTAACAATGACATTAAAAAGGCAATAGATCTAGTGAAAATAGTATTTAAGAAACTATCTTTGTGGTGTTTCCGCGATGGTTTGTCAGTCTCTGTTGCTAAATCAGAATCGTGTATTTTTCTAGGAAAATAAGTATTGAACCGATATACATAGATATAGCGGGCACTATAATACCTATAAAACCATATGTTTTTAGACAGAAAATTATTGTGGAGACACCACATAGAATATCTTATAAAGCGTAGTGAGAAGGGCATCAATATACTTGATTAGGTCAACTACACACACTACATGGGGAGCAGACGTGGAGGTAGCACTGTTGATGTATAGATCATATATGAGGCCCATTTTAGATTATGGGAGTATGTTGTACCAACAAGCGGCACGTACACATCTAAATAAATTAGATGTAATTCAAAATAGGTGTATCAGAATATGTCTATGGGCCTTTAAAAGTACTCCTATAAATAACATGCTGGCCGAATGTAACAAAATGCCGTTAGTTTACAGAAGGCAAATTCTAGGTTGTCGTTTTATAGCAAAAATATTTGCCAACAACAGTAGTCTTATAGACAAGGTCCACCAGCTGTTTTTGTTGGATCTGACAAATTTGTATTGAGTCAAAAAGAAATCCCCTGCTTTAGTCTCCTGTAATGAAAATTTTAAACAAACCGGTGAGAACGTATACAGATTTAACATATGTCCAGTTTATCAGCTTTTTCCATATGTTCCTCCAAACATTACAGTCACAATTTTAAGAGATTATTCGCAGTACCCGGCACAAATAAGAAACGCCATATTTAATAGTCATATAGGGGAGTTTCATAAAACATCCTACCAGTTGTTTACAGATGCTTCTAAATAAAACTAGGGAACTTCCTGTGCTGTTTACGATCCTCAACTGAATAAAAATTTCAAATACCGTTTACATTGTAAGATGAGTATTTTTTCAGCAGAGACAATAGCTATAATAGAAGCCCTAAAATATACAAAATTTATTGAAAATAAAAATATTCTAATTTTGACTGACAGCAAAAGCTGTGCGGATTCACTAAAGTACTTCTACTACAACTATAAAAACAATTATTTAATAATTCAGATTATCCGCATTTTAATAGAGTTAGAAGAGATGGAGATCGATGTTAGATTTGCATGGATCAAAACTCATTGTGGGATTACAAATAACGACACTGTTGACAGAATTGCTAAAGAAGGTTTAAATTGTAAAAACCTTTTAGAATATCCCTGTCCATGGACAGACATAAAAACTTTATTTTTCAGACAACAAAGACAGCTGTGGGAAACTGACTATCACAGAAAACATAAAGGTATATTTTATAAAAGAATTGTACCAAAGTTACCTTGCCAGGTATGGTTTGCTGGATATCCTAGAGGATTGGTAATTAGCATATGTCGTTTCAGATTTAACCACTCCTTGATACCTTCCCATTTACACAAACTCAACCTTAAAAATGACCCATATTGCGAATGTGGTGAAGAAGGAAGCGGACAACATGTTTTACTAGAGTGCTCAATTGTATGAGATTACAGAAATGAATTCCTAAGCAGAATACACAACTTAAAAGACGTTGAGCAACCCTTTAATTTGGAACAACTTCTACAACTGGAAAGTAATAAAAACAAAAAATATTATTAAATAGATCAGAAATAAGCAATACGGGAATTTATTCACATAAAAGTGGAATGCAGTTTTTTTTTTTAATTTCAACAACACACCACGAGGGCTTACAGCCTAAATATTATCGTACCGTGAGTGTTGACAAGGAGGAAAGAGGCAGCTTGTTAATTCTGGACTTGAAGGTCTGGAGGTTCGGAGGAGAAGGAAAAACATGTGCCGGCAAAGAATTCCATAACTTGGAAGTCCTCGGGACAAAAGAGCGGGCATAACAAGATGTTCTATGTCTGGAGACCTAGACAGTAAAAGGATGCATTCGCTCTATTCCCCTGGTAGATCTATTGGGGATAGCAGGTGGAGGAACTATGGAAGAAAGCTCCTCTGAGCACTGCCCGTGCAGATATCTATAAAAGAGAGAGAGGTCACCAACGGCACGTCAGTGGGCAAGGGATGGCAGCCTTTGGGTGAGTGTAGGGTCACCGATGAGACGTATAGCTCTCTTCTGAATGGAGTCCAGGATAGCGAGTGTAGAAGCGGCAGCGGCACCCCAGATGTGGGAGCAGTATTCGAGGTTTGGCCTTATTTGTGATTATATAAGGTATAGAGATTAGCTGGTGAAAAGTATTTGCGAGCCCGAAAGAGGAAGCCTAATTTCTTAGCAGCCGATTCTGCAATTGAAGTGACATGTTGGTGCCAATTGAGACCTTGATCCACAGAAATGCCAACAAGTGAAAAGGACTCATTACTTTGGATAACTTGGTTGTTCATTGTGATGGGTCTAGGGCTGGTGTATCTCTTATGAGTAAGACAGCAAGACTGAGTTTTGGTGGGGTTGAATTGTACAAGATTTCTACCTCCCCAGTCTAATATTCTTTGGAGATCCACGGAGACAGAATCCTCCATGAGTCTGCGATCCTCATTTAGTTGGGCTAAAGAAACAGGCTTAGGATATTGTATATTTGAGTGGAGGGTGCTATCGTCCGCGTAACTGTGAATTGGGTTGGATGTGCTAGAGAGAAGGTCATTGATGTGGAGAAGAAACAAAGTAGGGGATAAAGCTGAACCTTGAGGAACTCCTGCATTAATTGGATATAGTTTAGAGGAATGGCCATCCACGACAACAGAAATGCTCCGGTTGGAGAGGAAATTTGCTGTCCAGGTACATAGTTTTGGTGGTAGGCCATAGGCCGGGAGTTTATTAAGCAGCGCTGCGTGCCAGACCTGGTCGAATGCTTTGGATATATGTAGAGCGACAATCTGGGATTCACCGTGTAGTTCCATAGACTTGTACCAAGAATGGGTGACAGAGGAAAGGAGGTCGGCAGTTGATCTGCGCTGACGGAATCCATACTGTCTATCGTGAATTAGACTGTGTTTTTCGAGAAATTTTAGTAATTCGGTGCTTATATACTTTTCCATCACTTTAGAGACGACTGAAAGGAGAGAAATAGGCCTGTAGTTGCTAGGAAGCGCTTTGGATCCTTTCTTAGGGACGGGTTGTACTCGAGCAGTTTTCCAGTTATTAGGGAATATGCCTCTATTGTAAGATGTCTGAAACAGACGAGTCAGGACAGGAGCAAGTTCTGGTGCGCATTTTTTGAGAACAATTGCTGGGATATCGTCAAGGCCACAGGCTTTCAGAGGGTAGTCAAAGAGCTGGACAAAGTTTTTGTCAGAAGGTGACCGGTAAATGTAACAGATTAATTTAGTTGCAGCCCTGAGAGAGAGTTTTATCCATAGTCTGTCTTTTCTTCCAGCTTCTAAATTGGGGAGTCTGGTGCAGGGTAGATTGCTACGGACGTATGCGCACACGCCTCCATGCAATCTAAAGGAAGTGAGGAGCTCATAAACCGGGAAATTAAGGTGATTAGTGGCTGTTTTGGCACTGATTTGGGTTTAGGTGAGGAAGAAGAGTTGGGGCCTGTTAGCCTGGAGGAAATGGTGGACGGAGTTCAGGTTAGAATTTAGGCCACATATATTTGAAAAGGATATGTTAAATCCTGATGTTGGCGCCCCCTGTACACCCCTCTCCTGGAGATCCGAATGGAAAGGTATTTTGCCTCCGGAATATTTTGTACAAGGAGGAGCTATCATCATTTTTGCTTATAAGGGAAACAGACTGATACACCAGAACCCGAAACGTCCGTTGGGACTTCACCGGCCCCTTGATGTATAGGGTGGTTCCTCCTCGGGCGTGAAAAAATTATTTACTATTACGTAAAGGAAAATTCCACTACCACCTGCTATGGATTGGATTGGATCAATGTCTACCCCTTTAAATAAGATTAATAAAGGGACTATCAATTGTCCAATAGTTATGCTTTTCGACATAGTGGGAGGATACAAAACATTATCATTTTGCATCCATGCCTATTGTCGATGATAAATGATAAAACTATTATTGATAACAGAAAAGAAGAAAGAAAAAATATTTTACCTAAAGAGATAATTTAATGATACCGCTCCATTTAATATTTACATCGAGAATGAAAATAAAAATATAGGTCGATCACATATCATTGGCACTTCAAGACTAATACGTAATAGCGTTCCTCAAGCACACAATGAAATTGTAAGTATAAATAGTATAGGTAGAAACAAGTTGAAAATAGAGCTGTCAACAAAAAATAGTGCTAATCTAATGCTCTGGTAACTTCTAAAATACTGTTAGAAAGTGGGTACAATGTTTACATATCAAGGTACTTAGAAGACAGGGCGTAATTCGACAAGTAGATAGCAATATTACAGAAATAGAATTGAGAGATTTTGTAAAACCAATGTACTTTGATAATTTTAAAATAATAAAAGTTCGTAGACTAAAACGCAAAGTAGTTGAAAATGATAAAGTCGATTACTTGCCCACACAGTCTATTTTGATTTCATTTAGAGGTCAAATATTACCGGAAAAAGTTTTAATTGAGAAAATTGTGTTTCCAGTTAAGCCATATATACAAAAAGTTATCCAATGTCTCAAGTGTTTGAGATACGGGCATATAAGTCAGCAGTGTAAGGGAAAAGAACGACGTAAAAAATGCTCTCAGGAACACAATCACAGTATATGTCAATCCGAAAAAAATCCTTTGTGCATCGTGTGGTGGCGAACATATTACTACAGACCGGAATGTGTGTCCGGAATTTGCCAAACAAAAAGCTGTTAAAAATATGATGGGACTAGAAAATATTTCATTTAAATCTGCCATAGAAAGGTATAACACAGGTTATGCCTATCCTCTTAAAACAAATAATATAATAGGTCAAAATACAACAACTCAAACACACAAAAATAGTTATTTTACAAAAATACCAAAACGTAAAAGAACAGAAGGCATATATTAGAATCGGTCAGGTATGTCGCAGCAGCACAGAGACATTGTATCTTTTCCAAAATTACCCTCTACATCCGTTATATCTCAGACATCGAATCCCTGTCACAGCAACACTACTAGCCTAAAAGACTTGCCTAGTATAGAAACAATGGCAGACAGAATTTATATATTTATAAAAGATAAAATGATAAATGTTAATAATAGCTTTGAGTTAATAGATAAAGACGTTAAGAAAAGCATATTACAAATTTTAGGTGGTCATAATGTATAATCTAAATATATTTCAATTGAATGCTAGATCAATAGTGTCTAATAAAGGACAGTTAGAAAAAAAGTTGTATGATCAAAGCATAGACATTGCTGTTGTGAGCGAAACGTGGTTAAAAATAACAAATAATATTATATTTTCGGGTTATAACTTACTGCGAAAAGATAGAGCTGACGGTTTTGGAGGAGTAGCACTTATAGTTAAAAATTCAATATTACATTTAGTAAATAAGAGACATACCTCATATTGAGGGCTTAATGTGCGTGTGCGTCAGATTGTATTTGGGTACTGAAATGTCGAAATTAGATATATATTCAGTATATTCACCACCCAATAATATTATCTCGAGTAGTCGATTGGAAACATTTCTTAGAAGTCTAAACTCACCCTTTATCTTAGCCGGGGACCTCAATGCTCATAGTCCTGCCTTTGGTAGTACTTGGAGCGATACAGCAGGTAGAAATTTGCTTCAGGCTATAGATAATAGCAGATTAATTTTTCATAATACGGGGCATGAAACTTTACTGAATAAACCAAACTCAGCTAATAAATCAGCAGGGCCAAGAATTGACAACTGGTATGTACACGAGACAACATTGGGATCAGATCATTACGCGATAACATATTCATATACAACTATTCTGAATAGAGATACTTCAAGTGACAATTTCAATATTCAAACTAGTAATATTATTAACGAAAACAGTGCATATTCATTCTTGTTAGAAAACTACAAAAATAAATGGGATTTAAGTAATGCAGAATGGGGTTGTTTTTCACATTTGTTTGATCAAGCAGTAGTGGTGATTGGGGACACTATAAGTTATGAAAATTTATATTCAATTATATTAGGCGCTAGTAGTCAAACCTTTTCCATTAAAGCTAAAGTATTTGATAAAAAATTCAGAAAAATATGGTGGAATGAACAATGTAAAATAGCAATATACGACCAAAAGCCTTGAGAGGGTACAAAAGAAATCCTAGTGCTGCCAATTTTACAAACTACAATCGGGCAGTAGCTATAACAAAGAGAACAATAAAAAATAGCAAAAGTCAATGCTGGAAACATTACTGCAATCAGTTAAACAGAAATGTTTCCATAACAAATATATGGCAACAAATTTAAAAAAATTATTGTACATTTCAGACTCCAAGAATAAGCCTTCAGCTAAACGAATGCATGGAGGAGTTTTTTCACAAGTTATCCCCACCATGGGTTTCTAGAAGAAATAACATTTAGGGACGAGGAGAGGAGCACATTCTGCTTAAAGATTTCGCTCTGTTAGATTTGGAAAAGTGTTTAAAAAATTATAAAAATACTCCTTCAGGTATTGATAACATACACTACAAAATATCATCAGAATTATCTAAAAAAAGGAAAACTGACGCTGGTGCGTCTTTATAACAGCATATGGATAACAGAAGACATTCCAGAAATCTGGAAGATATATAGTTATTTACATGCTGAAACCTGGAAAAGATCCCACAAAAAAAGAGTCTTATAGAGCGTTATCTTTGGCTTCATGTGTCCTGAAAATCTATGAAAATCTCATTGAAGATAGATTAGAGGCATGGTTGAAGCAGTGTGAGAAGATTCCGAAATGACAATTTGGCTTTAGGGAAGAAAATTCAACCATAGGAAAAATTTCACATCTGGTTTCAGATATCAATCTAGGTTTCTCACATAACAAGTCTTTGGTTGCGCTGTTTATTGATATAGCGAGCGCTTACGATAACATAAATTTAAATATGCTATACAAGAAAATGCTAGCTATAGGATTACCTTCTGCTTTCTCAAGAAAAATCATAAAATTGTATAGTAATAGAATTAACTATTTGAAAGTACACAATAATTTGATTGGCCCACGTAAAGTAAATAGAGGATTACCACAAGGCGGGCAACTTAGTCCCATTCTGTATATAATATACACCTTAGATATAGATGACAATATTAAAAAACTAGGTGCAGATACTCTGTATTATGCTGATGACAAATGTATTTACTCTTGTAACAATGACATTGAAAAGGCAATAGATCTAGTGAAAATAGTATTTAAGAAACTGTCTTTGTGGTGTTTCCGCAATGGTTTGTCAGTCTCTATTGCTAAATCAGAATCGTGTATTTTTTCTAGGAAAAGTAGTATTGAACCGATATACATAGATATAGCGGGCACTATAATACCTATTAAACCATATGTTAAGTATTTAGGAATACTTTTAGACAGAAAATTATTGTGGAGACACCACATAGAATATCTTATAAAGCGTAGTGAGAAGGGCATCAATATACTTAGGTCAACTACACACACTACATGGGGAGCAGACGTGGAGGTAGAACTGTTGATGTATAGATCATATATAAGGTCCATTTTAGATTATGGGAGTATGTTGTACCAACAAGCGGCACGTACACATCTAAATAAATCCCCTGCTCTAGTCTCCTGTTATGAAAATTTTAAACAAACCGGTGAGAACATATACAGATCTAACATATGTCTAGTTCCATCTGTTCTTCCCAACATTACAGTCACAATTTTAAGATATTATTCCCAGTACATGGCACAAATAAGAAACGCCATATTTAATAGTGATATACGGAGTTTCATAGAACATCCAACCAGTTGTTTACAGATGCTTCTAAATCAAACGAGGGAACTACCTGTGCTGTTTACGATCCTCAAATTCCAAATACCGTTTACATTGTAAGATAAGTATTTTTTCAGCAGAGACAATAGATATAATAGAAGTCCTAAAATATACAAAAATTATTGGAAATAAAAATATTCTAATTTTGACTGACAGCAAAAGCTGTGCGGATTCACTAAATTACTTCTACTACAACTATAAAAACAATTATTTAATAATTCCGATTATCCGCATTTTAATAGAGTTAGAAGAGATGGAGATCGATGTTAGATTTGCATGGATCAAAGCTCATTGTGGGATTACAAATAACGAAACTGTTGACAGAATGGCTAAAGAAGCTTTAAACTGTGAAAACCTTTTAGAATATCCCTGTCCATGGACAGACATAAAAACTTTATTTTTCAGACAACAAAGACAGCTGTGGGAAACTGACTATCACAGGAAAGATAAAGGTATATTTTATAAAAGAATTGTACCAAAGTTACCTTGCCAGCTATGGTTTGCTGGATATCCTGGAGGATTTGTAACTAGCATATGTCGTTTGAGATTTAACCACTCCTTGATACCTACCCATTTACAGAAACTCAACCTTAAAAATGACCCATATTGCGAATGTGGTGAAGAAGGAAGCGCACAACATGTTTTACTAGAGTGCTCAATTGGATGGGATTACAGAAATGAATTCCTAAACAGAATACACAACTTAAAAGACGTTGAGCAACCCTTTAATTTGGAACAACTTCTACAACTGGAAAGTAATAAAAACATATATTTGCTTATATATGTTAATTAAAAAACTCCAACTAAAAATATAAAAAACTAGGCTTTAAGTTTATGTGTCATTTGTGTCTATCCTTTATATGTACCCATGACGTTAGTGGCCCTCATGTATGTCAAAGAGAAAAGTTGCCATGACAGGCCCCATTGTCATGAAGAGTATGTGTCCCTGTCTAAATCCCTTAAGTAGTATTTAGATCTTAAGTAGGCTTAAGTTAGAATAAAAAGCACCACTATTATTATTATTATACAAATAAATAAAATATATCCAAAACTACACGTTTGGACAAATTTCAATGCACCATGACAGAATGCACATGAACTGTGTAATTCACATACAAGTTGTAACAAAAGGCTTTTAGAATGTGCGAATGGTAACCATACCGCAGCCAGTGCAATCTGACGTCACACACACAACCCTTACCTCCATCAGGACAAATTTTTTTGTAACATTTAGTGTTCTAGGGCAATCAATAGCACTCTGAAAGAAAGTCTAGCTATGTTTTTAATAAAAATAAAAGTCTAGCTATGTTTTTAATAAAAATAAAAGTCTAGCTATGTTTTTAATAACAATAAGGCTAGGGGTGATGGTACATATATGTACCATCAGTCCTGGATGGTGGTACATATGTGATCCATTAGTCTTAGAGCAATATCTTTAATTAAATTCATAAGAATAATCGTTTGAGAAAAAAAGGAGTTAGGTAAGCTTAAACGTGATATTGTGCAAAAAAATTCTTACACAGTGGTACATTACAGTGTTAGCACATTGTCTTTGTTCTGGTTTGAAATATATTTTGTGAGAAAAGTGTACACCGTCTTTTGGTGTCGCCCTCAATTGGCAAGTGCGTAGGGACATTTCCACGGCTTCTCTTCAAGTAAGGACGTCCACTTTGTGGTCCTCTCGTCACTGAAACTGTTTTTTGGCCTTCCTTGATCAGGGTATTTGCCAAATGTACTGGAAAATGTGACAGGGGATACTGTTTCAAATGATTGATTTCCTTGTAAATTATCCAAGAATTTACCACTCGTAAACATACCCAGTTTCTACATCACAACGAAGCCACATTTTTATACCTCTTTTTGTTGGTTTTAGAGGAATATATTGTTTTAATGACATGCTACCTTTGAACTTGTTCATCGATTCATCAATGCTCTGGAGCACACTATCTCAATGTGATTTTTGAAATGTATTTTTTAAACATTCAACTATATCATCAATGTAGTATGTTTTTGAGGATCCCTAAGGATTTTCTGGTGGTGCAAAATACAGCTTTGAAGATATCAGTTTAAATATATCTCTAGAAGTATATTTTTTTATAATCGTATTTACCATAGAAAGATTTGTATTGTATTGTATTTTGAAGAATGACATGGCTGCGGCTGGTTGCCATTCGCACATTTTTCCGTGATTATAGTTTTCTTTCTCATTTGATCTGTCCCTGATTAATTACGCGTGAGCTAATATCTAAAAGATATATAGCGTCTGTAAGTATTATTCGGATCACTTTGTATATAACCATTAGCTATAATTTAATTATAATGTTTGTCTTAATGTATATATTTATTACATTTTTTTATATTTAAGTTAATAAGCCTACTATATTGCACAATAAATCACACAGTTTTGTACATAAAAATTAACTGTTTAGATATTGCTAAAATTAGAATCTATAAGGATAGTAACTGGGACACATATCTTCATGTTTTGGGGTCGATCAAGACAACTTTGTACATAAACTAGAAGACCACAGGAGAAAAGGGGAAAACACAAGGAAAGACAATAGGGGATTTAAAGCTAGAAAACTCACGTATACTTACATCCATACTTCGTGCCACCCACACGCATATTTACATAATCACTCTCACACAAGTTTATAAAATTTTTAGACTATAATATATGTATAAACTAACGTTACATTTGTAGCTCAAGTCTTTTTGCATGTAGATAGATTTTTGTATATACATGTACGTTTTTTGTCTCTAAACAAATATGACAGATTAAACGGAGAAGAAACAATATCAAGCCTAATTATTTCGTTCAAAAAATTTTGAATATAAATATATTTGGAGTGTATTGTGCAAGCAAATAGCATATGTTCTGGATCACCAACCTCCCCACATTCGCATAAAGGAGTTTCTCTTATTCCAATTTTAAACAAATATTGAGGTACTAATGAGTGTGCAAATCTGAGCCTACAGATGTTAACTACTAAGGGTCTACTCAGATCGGTTGTGTTAAACCAAGGCTTTGTTGGGGGAAGTGGTTGTAATTTTTTATAATATTCACCTGTGTCGTCACTCTTATACTGGTGTACCCATTTTTTCAAAATTATTGTCTAATGTAAATTAGAATAAATGTCCGAGACTGGACACAGGTAACTTTTATCAGTGCCTTCACTTGTAGCGCGTTTTGCTAGATTATCAACCTCCTCGTTATTGTCGATGCCACAATGAGCCTTGACCCACACCAAAGAAAGCTCCACATTTCTTGACATTAACTCCAGGATATCACAGATTAATTTAGATATTAGTAAGTTGCATTTTGATGTTGGTGTAATGTTTTGTATTTTCTTCAAACAACTTTTGCTATCTGTAAATATGACCACTTTTTTAATGGTATGTAGTTTAATATATCCTATGGCTTCGATCAAAGCTATTGTCTCAGCCAAATATATAGATAATGTACTGTTTAATTTGGTAAGTTGTTTGTGTTGTTTTTCCGGTGCATAGAAAGCGCAACCAGTACCTACTGTTTGCTTTGATGCATCTGTGTATATATGGAGTGTATTCGGAAACATTTCAGCTACTTCAGAAACAAACATATGGTTGCGAAGAGAAATGTGGTATTCTTAGTAATCTGGTAGGTATATTATACGAATATTACGTAGCAGTAGGAAATCAAAGCTGTAGATAGGATCTATGGAACTACTGTAAAAACTTGTCCTGATGGGGGCAACCCCACCGTAAGCACCGACAATTAACTGGCTCGGTTTTCGTATCCAGTGAACAGAAACAAGATCTTGTATTAAACCCTCATGTAATTTATTGGTAATATAATCATTTTCAGATACTGTTTTTAATACAAATTTCAACGCGAGTTGTTCACGTCTTAGTTTAAGAGGCAATTCACAACACTCTGCCAAAAGATTTGTGACAGGGGTGCTCCTAAGCGCACCAATGCACAGTCTCAAACATCTATTCTGGATAACCTGTAGCTTATTTAGGTGGCATTTTGCTGCATTGCCATATAATATTGAACCATAGTCAATTACAGACCTCACAAAGGCTTTATAAAAAGTAATACAAACGCTGGGGTCTGTCCCCCAGGTGGTATGACATATATATCGTAATATGTTATTGCCTTTTTCAGTTTTACGTACGATCAAGTTGACTTGATCTTTCCAAAGGAGTTTTCGGTCCATAATAAGTCCTAAGTATTTTACAGAAGGTTTAAGATCATAAACTATTTCATTGATGGTCAAGGTCGTTGGTATTTGCCGTTTTTTCTATATATACAAAGCTGTGTCTTGTGGTTACATATTGTTAGACCATTTAATATTGACCATTTCTCCAAACCTTTCATGTCACGCTCTAAGGCAGATTTTCCTTCATCTATTTCGCATGAAGTTTTATATAAGCATATATCGTCTGCATACTGAATAATTTCAGAGTTTTTTATATAAGAGGTTATGTCAGATGTGTAAATTAAGTAAAGTAGTGGGCTTAATACACTTCCTTGGGGAATTCCATTATTGGTAATTCTAGGTTTCCACACATTTTGCGATGTTTTCAGATACACCACCCTATCCTCATAAAGCTTAATAATTTATTTCGCAAAAGTTCTGGGAATATTCAAACCTACCATCTTGTCGTAAAGAATTTTAAGATTAACATTGTCAAAAGCACCTTTTATATCAACAAACATTGCTACTACCGATTTTTTATTCGTAAAGGATTTATATATGTCTAAACAAGAGCGGTAATTCCATCTATTGTGGAGCAATTTCGACGGAAACCTCGCTGGGTTTCTGATATCTTTTGCTTGGTCTCCAGCCATTCTTCAAGCCGGTTTTTTATCATACGTTCAAAGGTTTTTTTAATGCATGATGAAAGTGAAATACCCCTATACGATTCTGAATTAGTCTGATCTTTAAATGCCTTAAGAAAAGTAATCACAATATAAGTCTTCCAATCATCTGGATAGTTCTCCATTTGCCATATGTTATTTAAAAATTTTAATAATATTTCTCTTGAATTTGTTGGTAAGTGAAATAAAATTTCATATCGAATATCATCCGGACCCGGTGAAGAACCATTTTTGTTACTGTTTAATGCAAAATCAAGTTCGTCGATAGTAAAGGCTTTTGATAAAAACTGATCTTCCTTAGGTTCGTGGGTAAGTTCATGGTTAGGTTCATGATCATATTCGATTTTTTCTTTTACACTAGCTGGCACTATATTATTTAGGAACTCCTCGGCCCAGATGCCATCCGATATGATAGGCGACTTTGATGCTTGTGAATTACTTAACTTTTTAGCCATTTTCCAGATCTATTTAATTGGGGTATTTTTGTTAATTTGGCCGCAGACATTTTTCCAAGATTCTCTTTTGCTTGTTAGTATTGTTCGCTTCTTAACTTCAGACAACCTTTTGAATGTCATGAAGTTTTCAAATGTAGGGATTCTTTTATATTCTCAAGCGCTTGCTTTTCATTATCTACTGCTATTTTACATGAATTATTCCACCAGGCTTTTCTGAAAGCAGAATTAAAGGCTGTACTCCTCCGAGGGATAGTTGACTGACATACAGAGTTGATGTTTTGTATAAAACTCTCATATGTAAGATTATTTGAAAAAGTCAGTTCTCTTATTATTTCCATCAGTATGGTGAACAACCTCCAATTTGCTTTATTTATATTCCACACGTTTGCAGTATTTATAAAAGGTTGAGAAAGATGGAAATCTGAGTTATTATTTGAACTATTGTAAGAATATTTTATACTAATTACAAAGTGACCAGAACCAAGTGTTTCATTTTCTACACACCGGGAAAATTTGCCGGCAATTTGCGGAGAGCACAAGGACAGATCAATAGCGGAAGCATTCAAATGATGTGGATTTTTTAAAAGGGTCTCAGCCCCCGTGCTTAAAAAAGTAATGTTACAGTTTTCAATAGCTGACAATAGTTCGTCTCCCTTAGGGCCTGAAATGGAACATCCCCTTCCCGTATGATGACTATTTGCATCGCCGCAAACTAGATAAGGCTTGCTTAAGCCACCGAAAAATGCCTCCCATTGATACCGTCTTAGGCTTATCGATGGCGGTACGTAAAAAGAATATACATTTAATTTATTTATTTTTTGTCTATAGTTATTGTGACACCAGTGTATTCCAAGCCAGTAACAGTGCGAAGCCCGTTATTAACAACACAATAATATTTGCTTTTTGTTAGAATGGCAACACCGCCGTAGCCATCCGCTCTGTCACTTCTATAAAGACTATATCCAGGAAAGTTGACAGAGTCTGAAGATTTAAGCCATGTCTCGCATATTATAGCTATGTCTGTTATTGTCAAACAAATATTTTTCAAGATGGCCCTTATTACTTTTTATTGACCTCGAATTCCACTGAAGTATATTCAAATTGAATTTTCAAAATGAATAAGTGAATCCTGAACCAGTTCTTTAATACTATTTACAACTTGACTATTCAGTGTGTCTACGTTTTCTTGTGTTAGAATGTTAACGATTTTTGATATTAATGTTTCGGCTACTTTATTTGCATTTGAGGCTTTACTAGAATTACTATATAACGGGGGAAATGGATTTATTATTCCCCCACCACGAGTCACGCTAATATTATCTAAGATTTTTCGGCGGCTTTCATTGAGTTTTGCTACTATGGGAGAGTCTATGGTCTGCCTACGTTTTGGAGGAAATATAATATCTCGTGATTTAGTGTTTATAGCCTTACTACCGACACTAGGCTCAATGTGACGTGAATGGGCCCATGGAGCTGGAGGTGGTGCCAAACTTGATTGTTGGCTACGTTTAGGTTCTACGCGATTGTCGGATTGAGTGGATTGCGTTTTGAGAACTTGTGCATAACTCCTGTTTACCGTATCGAGGGCATCTTTATACGAAATATTAGCATTACTCATTAGGGCTTTTATGGTTTTTTGTCGATCAAATTCTGGACAAGCAGTCCTATCAGTGGCCATATGTGCCCCCCTGCATAACACGCATATCGGAGTAGCCTGCTTTTCACATACATTGTTACTATGATTTTCTCCACAACATTTACATCGCTCACTTTCCTTATACTGTGAGCTAATATGGCCGTACCTTAAACACTTTAAACACTGTATAACTCTTTGGATATATGGTTCAACATGAAAAATAATTTTTTCTATTAATACTTCGGAGGGAAGTACTTGTCCTTTAAATTCTACTAAGATAGATGACGTATTGATATATTAAGTAACATTATCTTTTTTAGATTTCCGCTTTAGTCTTATTACATTCAGTATTTCTATTTTATTTTCATTAGTTGTAGTTATCATATCTATTAAGTCTTCTTCCTGTAGATCCAGTTCAACAAATTTAATTACTCCCTGTCTACGGGTTAAGAATGTAGGTATATATGCTTTAAAACCTCTAGCTTTAAGTGAATCAGAGTTTATTAAAATGTTTGCACTTTCAGCGGAAGACAGTGTAATTTTAAGTTTATTTCGTCCTATACTTGATATATTCAATACTTTATCTTTAATAAAATCCGAACAATTATTTATTATTTTAGCGGTGGCTATACGATGTATTCTACCAATACTATCATCTGGATTTTTACCTTCTAGATAAACAATAAATGGACCTAAATCCTTATCATCATAAATGTTTATTATTTGTCTCTTTCTGTTGTCAGTTCTTTTATTAATTAAATTAGCTGGACTTTTGTCACGATTTAAACCAATATTTGATACATCATTTAAACTCTCAATTAATTTGCATGCTTTAAATAATCTTGTTTTTTACTTACTTCTTTTCCTTTCATTTTAATTTTCGACTTTCCAATTTTACTTACGCTTTCCTTCATACTCGTTTCCTCTTCGCTTTCACTTACGTCAACAACTTCCATCATTTCCATTAGATTATCCTCACCCGCCCTATCCGGGGGTTCGGCGTCTTGTAAATTACTCATAAATATATTTGGGTTATTGGCACTTACTTGAGACAGTATCGGATATACGAGAAATCACTTAAACACTACCACTCGCTATCATTCACCGTACTCGAATGACCATAGAAAGATATCTGGATCAATAATCCGAAACTGACGGTAACCTGTTATATGACATGAAAAGTATTGAGCCAAGAGCAACTTGAACCTCACCAATGTTTGTTTCGTTAATTTTTGGCTTTTCCTTCTTTGATTTAATATCTTGTAATTTTGCAAAGCGCTCATTGGTGCACTGTGCGATGTACATCATTAGTGAACGAGGAAACATTTTGTTAAAAAGGTCAATAGGCTTCATACTAGTATCAGCATTTGTCAAAAGTGAACATGGTCGTGGAGTAGGTGGAGATTTTCTAGGAGCAAAAGACGAAGTTGGGGTAGACCATTATATAGCTGATATCATAGATTCCTTATTAGGATTTTGTCTCTCAATGCTCTCATTTTTAATTTTATCATTCTTCTAAAGAATAGGCTCAATAACTACTAGCGTATTTGAGGATTCTGACTCGACATTGGTTTGTTCATTATCTTCACTATATGTGCTTGACAAGTCGACCTGAGAATCGGTGTTTCCAGGTGAAGATGGCTCCCACACGTCACTACTACCAGCTGAAAAGTCAGAAATACTGGAAACCTCTGACATGTGGTCTATGTAATAATGTAGCTCATCTTCCGTTAATTTTTTTCGAACCATACCTATAATAATAAAATTATGTTAGTATTTTCTACAAGACTGACTGGTAGATATACGTACCGGTAAACCCAAATGCGTTTGTCGAGGTTTCCGCCAATAAAATTTCAATAGAACTCTATATAGGGCAGTGCACCACACTATTAACTGATACAGCACCACAATAAAAAAAATACTGGTTTTTCTGTAGTTTACGCCACAACTTCTGAGACTAGATATGGGAAATTCGGATCTTTTCGAAGAGTCGGATCACCGGCTCCGGATCTTTTTCAGGATCCGGGCCCCTGAACCGGTTATTGAATCCCAATGAATCTCTGTCTCACGTGACTGAGACTTGATACACATTCAGTAAGATCGACCAAAACAAAAGAGCTGATCAAGGATCAAGAGCGAGAACCTATTATACAGATTGAAATATATGTCCAAGATTATATGATTGTGTTAAAAAAATATTGTCTTATGGCAACTTCAGTGCCATTTTCTAAAATGTTGAGTAAAAGTGGTCCAATTGTAACGGAAAAAAGAACTCCATTGTGAAATAAAAAAATAAATGAAATTATATTTTTACATGTAAATATGTAATAAATGTTTCAAAAAAATGTGACGTATAATTATATTTTTATTGTTGCTATTATTACCTAATATTGGATAAATAAGTAATTTACACAATATGTAGGTACAAGAAAAATCGATTCTACAACCGATATAATATATACGTAATAAAAAATTATGAAACGTTCAATAATCTAAATACTTAAATTGCAACATGCAGCGTTCTAAGTTGAATTCTGAATGTTTCAGGGTTCGGATCTCGGATCGTGTATTTGGGTGTGCCTTATTCAACCCGAATCTTTTGATTGTCCTTTTGTTGCTCACAGCGCCGAGAACGAGAACCTAACAGCGGATCAGCCGGATCAGGCATAACACACGTCAGAGTGCCAGAGTCAGAGCGTTGACACCGAGATATCTCGGTGTTAATGGTCAGAGTCAATATCGGTCGGTTCGTTGCCTCACGACTCGGGACAGATCAAGCTCGGATTCAGAATCCGTCATTCTTATTTTGAAGAGTCGGTTCATTCCGATCTTTTTAAAGATCCAAATTTTTTAACCAGTTCAGATCTGATCCGGACATCTCTATCTGATACACAAGCAAGACACCACAATAAACAGCTCAAACATAACCTCATATTTTAGGTACGGCATTGGCGTAACGTTCGCTTACAGTGGACTGCTTGGTAGATATTTAAACCAACTCATTTTAATAAATACACATTCCGTCTTTGAAAAATCTCCGCTGGTGCATATGTGTACCAGCAGTCTCGAAAGGGTTAAATTCGTACGGTACTAATATTTAAGTAGTTGAGAAAATCGTAGATTTGTTAAAAAAACATCTTCCTTTATTTATGACAGAGTCTAATTGTACAAAACAAAATGACATATGGGTAAAAGGGTCGCTTTTTTCACTAATGGGGAGATCCCAACTTTTCAATTTCGAAAACGTCTCTTCAAATGAGCGCAAACTAAAAACCCTATAACCCAAGGTTTATATATTAAAGAGGTTGGATAGTAACTTTCGACCAATCAGAGAGTAAATCTAGTGAAATAATAGTGCATTGAATATTTAAATGCGCGGGTATTTTTATGTTCGTCTTTTCAAAGGTATGTTCTTTTTAGTGAATTTTTTCAGAAAAAATTCACAAATGAGGAGATCCCGACTTTTGAATTTTGAAAAAATTTCTTCAAATGAGCGCGATCTAGGACCCTTAGAACACATATCCAAGGTCAGTTTCAATTTTTATATGTTTATATATATATATATATATATATATATATATATATATATATATATATATATATATATATATATATATAAACATATATGTGTGTGTATTAAACTGATAACTCAAAAAATAATGGAGGGATTTTGATGAAATTCAGCATGTTTGAGTTTTCTTTCGAAAAAAATTTTCATCTCAAAAAATAGAAAAGCTATGGTAACCAAATTCGGTAAGTAATTTTACGATATTAAAGGAAAACTACATACCAAAATTTATATTTCTATGTCAAAAGAGAAAAAAGTATTTCGTGCCAGATCATTTCTATAAAAATTTACTACCATAACGCACTTGCTGCGTCCAGACTTTTGAACTTATAACAAGATGAAACATTTAACAATAAGTTAAAATTAAGATTTTCTTACATAGTAATAGAAAGCCTTGAAATTGTAGCATGCTAATCGATATTAAATTAATGGATTCAATTAATTGGTTTATCTGGAAAAGCATTACAAAATTAATAAATATTTGTGAAATTATAAATTCATAAAGTCTCAAACCGTACAGAATATTTTTCTTCTACAGCACAACCTAGGCTATTAGTTGTTTAAATAGTTAACTTGCCCATTTAACTGGATATTGCTCATTTAATAACATGCAACTATTCACAATAAGTAAGTTATTTAAATTTATAATACTCAAGTAGGTATGTATTTGTGCACATACAAAATAGTGGGTTTATAATTTCTACAATCAATTTCTGAGCAAAAAACTCACACATCTAATATTTAATTTAAAAATAATAGTTAACTGTGCTAGTGCACTTGTCACGGCCTGCAATTTATGCAACAACTTTGTCTGATTTTTTTTTAAATTATTAATTATATTATATTAAATATATCGGTGCAAACACTGGTTAGTTTCGTAGAGGTCATCCCTAGGCAACCCAAAATACAATACAACAAATAATTTAACGGTAGGACGCTGATAATTTGAGAAAGAAAAGAAGATAATAAACGCCAGTGAAAAACTGATAAGGTATAGAATCGCCGATGAATTAACATGGTTTTCTTTGTATGGAATTTTTAGTGAGGACCTTATTGTGTGAGTCGTTGTGGTAAAACCGCTAGTGTAAACTAATTAGAAAAATGGATTGTCACTTGTGTTCTAAAAATGGCGAATTAAACAAGGAGGTTTGGCGCCTAGTATCAAAACTAGATTCCAGAGAGTAAATGTATAATCTACGCACTGGAAGTCATTCTCCGGTCAATAGAAAACTGTAAGTGTGTTCCATTTTACCTTTTGCTGACTGAATTTACATTCCGGGCTAATTGGGAGCTGTATGGAGTTTATTTATCATAACTGATTGCCTCTACTGACTTTCAAAGTAACAGCAGTTTGCAGAAACTTAATGAGTATGTTATTGTTGGCAGACTTATAACTTCCTTCATTTTACAGTGTACATATCAGTTAAAATTTGTTAAAATATCCACGTTATCGTTGGTGTTTTTGTATGGTGTAAATTATAGATTATCACTTGTAGGGAATTTTCATGTAAGATAATTTGCTTAAAACTAATGTGGCAATATTTTTAAAGGGCCACAAGTGTTCATGAACATTGCCTGTTGAATTTCTTATACCTATGGTAATACATGGATATAGTTAAATTAAGTTGTTTAAAGCTAGTAAATCTTTTAAGCTATCTTTAAACTAATTAGAAACAGATTAGTTCCTAGTGGATTTCTTTTGCAAGTAACTATTGATTTTCTTTTAATATTTATTATACAAAATTTTGTTGATGATTTAGCACCCTTGTTTCCAATGCAGGTGTGTGGGTTTATTTTCCCTTGAGAGAATATATGGATTCAGTGGAGCAGTACTGAGCAATTTTTTTCTTTTACAGAGTAAAAACCTGAATCTTTTGTTTAACATTTTTGTTGTTGTTTTAACTCGTTGGTTAAAGTGTGCGTGCATGGTTGCATTGGGTTACTATTCTTTAGTTTTAATGTAAACATCCTTATAGTTTGTAAGTGCACTTGGCGCAATCCCAACGTCACATCGCAATAGTTTCTCGCTATTGACGTAAAACCGCATAGTTGGTGCATACAAGTATATATACACCAGCTATACGTTGATCCTATACTTGCGCAAGTTGCGGAATTCCCAACGTTCGGAGCATGTTACAACTGAAGCGGAGGTTGCCTTGAAGTGTACAAATTTACAGGCCTCGTAAATCTCGAGTCATTTTGATTGGTTGTATTCATCTGCGATTAACCATTTACCATTTGTAGTACAATCGTGTTCACCAATTTCATTTGAATTAAAATAACTGTACTGTATAAGTTTGTTGAAAATGTATTAATCATTTTTTATCTGTCACATTTCGTAAGAGGTTTACGGATTGCTATACAATCTTTTGTAAAAGTTACACGCTGTTTTTGAATACCTATATTTATATTCCACGCATTGATTCTTGCTAATTCTGCTTGTTATATAACGGTTTTACTTTCTGTCTTTTAAAACATACTTATTGTAATCTTTGTTTCTCTTTTGTATAATATATAAATGTGGAGTTTCAAATTTTATGTGTGCGTATTATTCTCAACCTATTGTGTTAAGTTGCAATTTTGTTAGATGTCTTGCTAACCTTTCACTGTCAAGATTAGTTAGATAAGGTCTTCTCACTCTATTTTACTTGACTGTCGCCAGTCACATTTTCATTCACTTCTTTCGACAGTGTGGCGCTGAGATATCTGGGTTAATAAGGTTAAGAACCCTTCCCCAAGGCTGAGCAGCCGGCATCTTTTGTGACGCCACCCAGAGATTTTTCTTTTCCTTAACATACTTTCTAACGTCTGTTGTTATATTGTGTTTGTATGAGCTAAAGACGTAACACACTATCTAAGTTAATAATATAGGTATAATAATATTTGGTAGATTGGCAAATCATCCCATGGGGTGCTTTTATAATTTTTTTAGAAACACGCTTAGAACCCTCCTTGGATGAAGATTACGGGATCAGGAGTGAATAGGAGTGATGGGCAGGGAGGAAGAAGTGAAAAATTTGAAAAAATAAACAGCTTAGCCGGACCAGTATAAGTTGCTTTCATTCCATTTTGCAGCCTAACCTCCTAAAAATCCTGTTTACCCCGCACACAACGCCTATTTGCCCCAGGCCCCGTAACCTTCTTGGGGGTTGTTCCCAAGAGGTTTTTTTTGTGGTTTACGTATTGACCGTAGTTGTATGCATGCATAAGTTAAAAAAACAAGTACGTAGCACCTAACCCACACCTGTGGCGAATAGGGATTTTGTACGTGAGAAACAGGATTTTAAGTAGATATAGCTACAAAATGAGATAAAGGCAGCTTATATGGACATGGGTCAGCTGTTTTTCGCATTTTTATTAAAAAAATTCACTAATAGAGAGGTATTGATGGTGAGACTTTACAAAAAAAAATTCAAACGAGCGCGAACTAGGATCGCTAGAACCAATATCCGGGACCAGTTTCAATTTTTATATGTTTATATATATATATATATATATATATATATATATATATATATATAGGTATGCAACCGATAACTCAAAAAATAATTAACAGATTTTGATGAACTCGGCAGGTGCCTGTCTTTTAATAATGACTTGGATAAATTCGTTAGTCAGGAAAATCGGATAAGATTTTCCGGAAAAATTTTGAATTATCTTTCGAAAAAAAATTTTTCTCCGAAAATTACAAAGCTATTTTAATGAAATTAGGTGGATATGTTGCCCTGAAAAAGGCATTATCACATACTAAAATTTAACTTTCTAAGTTTATAGAAAGGTGAGTTTTTTAAATTTTGAATTTTTTTTCGAATTTTTTTTTCTCCGAAAATTACAAAGGTATTTAAATGGCATTTAAGTGATATGTTGCCTTTGAAAAGGTTTTACTACATACGAAAATTCAACTTTCTAAGTTTATCGAAAATTTAGTTATCCAAGTTCAAAGCATTTAATAAAAATTCACTACCATAACGCACTTGTTGCGTGCCGAATTTGTTTATACTTTCTGTTTGTCTTCTTCCTCTCCAAGCACCCCTATTCACTCCTGGTATTGTTACTTTCTTGGGGGGTTGTTTGCACGAATTTTCTCTTGTGGTTTATGCATCCAAGGAGGATTCTAAGACTGTTTCTGAATTTTTAGCTAAAAAATCTCTGTCAGCTCGTCTAAAAATTTACCTATTACTTTATTTTTAGCTCTTTTGAAAAAAAAAAGAAGGAAAGCTTATCTCCACTTTCCATTGCCTTTTTAGTATTATTTTTGCAAATTAATACACTACAAACGACTCCATCAGGCATCGAAAGAAATATTTAGGTTAAGTTATATTTATTGAGTTCTTGTACATTAAACACATACTTATCTAATATAGTAATTACCTGTTCACATAAGAAAATCGAGTTATAGGTTTGCCTTACTGGGTGTGGTTATGAATCGAAACGAAATTTTAGGATAAAAGTCTGTGGTTGATAAATGAAAAATTTAAACCCATGCCGTGATGCAACACACACACACACATATACTTATCTACTTTTATGACGATTTACCGATTTAATTGTTGAATATAAAAATAATCTTGAGTGAATAACGTCCAATTTGTAATACTGTTGATTCACTGTGGAGTTATGTTTACAACACAAGACCTCAAAATCATATTCAAAAAATGTTTACCAAACACTTAAAAACTTACACGAAATTTCTAATAAATCTTAACAAATGTCATATAACACCAAAACGCAATCGGAAAATATAGGAAATATCCGCATCTGGAATACACATGACCTATTATTATCCTCTCGCCTCTCAGAGTTACCGGACAACCTATCTAATCTATGAACCCTGCCTAGAACCCATATCCGGTTTCAGTTTTAATTTTTATATGTTTATATATATATATATATATATATATATATATATATATATATATATATGCATGCATGCATGTGCGTCTGCGTGTGTGTGTGTGTGTATAACACTGATCACTCAAAAAATAATGGGCAAATTTTTGACAAAATTTGGCAGCTACCTTTCATTGGTAAGTGACTTTGATATGTTCGTTAGCCAGGAAAATCGGAACAGGTTTTCCGAGAAAATTTTAGGTTTCCTTTTGAAAAAAAATCATATCTTTGGAAATAACAAAGCTATTGCAACCAAATTTTGTACATTATTAAAAAGTGAAGAAAAAAACCACAAAAGCAAAATATTTTGTATGGGTAACAACATCTATTGTGTTACTGTTTGTGGTTTAATAATATATAGTTTCTAGAGAAATTTCGTAGAATAAATTCCTTATTCAGGAGACCGCGACTTTTAAATATTGAAAATATTTTTCCAAATGAGCTTGAACTACGCTCCCTAGAACACAGATCCGCGAACAGTTTCAGTTTTTATGTTTCCATATGTACAAGATGGCGTATTTCTACGATAAAGCTTCATGTATCAGTTATTATACGAGACACCTAGGAATATATATATACATATATATATATATATATATATATATATATATATATATATATATATATATATATATATATATATATAATTTCTTTAAAAAACCATTATTCTTTTTAGTATTACATTTTTCGTGACGGTAATAGTGTTATTTATCAAAAAATTGTGGGAAAGCCGTCAGTTGCAAAATAAAACTCTTTATTATAGCCCTAGCTTTCGCAAAAATTTATTCCATTCTCAAGGATATAACGTGAGTTCTACTAAACTAATTATTAAATGACAAACATAAAAAAAACTTTTTATGTTTATTAATAATTTTTAATTTTAATAATTAGTTTAGTAGAACTCACGTTATATCCTTGAAAATGGAATAAATTTTTCCGAAAGCTCGGCCTATAATAAAGAGTTTTATTTTGCAACTGACGGCTTTCCCACAATTTTTTGATAAATACCACTATTACCGTCACGAAAACTTAATACTATACATATATATATATATATATATATATATATATATATATATATATATATATATATATATATATATATATATATATATATATATATATATATATATATATATATATATATATACGTTATTTATTGAGTGTCTCGAGCTGCATCCTATAAAACCAGTTTGACAGGGTGACACATAGATCATTGTTGATACAAGTTTCCTTTTTTTAATATAAAAATACCCCTTATAATATTACATTTTGGCATTTTCCATTGAACTCTAATGTATGCGTGTACACGCAAAAATTTTATATCATTCATCATTTTTGAGTAAGGTTTCGGTTTATGTAATTCGTTAAAAAAATCGAGAAGTACAGGCGCTCTCAAATAATGGCTTAATTTTTTTCAAATGCAGCAGCATTTGGCGTTCGTTTACAAAAAAATTCTATCGTTCTATCGTTACCTCTCTATTAGTGAATTTTGTTAATGAAAATTTGCTAACATAAAGGTAACTGCTAAATTTATAAATTGATCTTTATTAATTTCTTGGACGAGTTCGTTAGCGAACCCAGTTTTTCTACAATTTTGTATTTCTTACATTAATTATTTTGTTATTTTTCATGATTTAAAATATTTTTATGAATATGCGCTACCATTACCCACTTGCTGCTCCGAGATCTTTAATTTTACCTTCTTTTGTGCTAGTGAAGTTTAAAGGTAAGTAGATGTTACAGAGTAAATAACATTTTACCAATATATTGCTATTAAGGTTTCAGTTTTTTGTTTGCAAAAGATACATATATTTACGTCCCCAAATGTAGCCCATACCGCTTCTCGTTGGAAATGGTGAATTGATAACATAAAACTTAAGGTCAATTACACGAAAGGGGGTACGATCTAAATCTGCATCAGTAGAAGATTTGTGAACGGTCCGCTATTCAGCCTCCAGAGACTTATTCGCGATAAATTGCTGTCCAAGATGTTTTCAACGGTCTCCTATATTTTATGGCAAAAATATTGCGTTAACGAAACTGTTCTATACTCAATTTTACCAACATATATAATTTGTTAGAGATTTTCATTTCCGGTAATTGACTTTAAGTGGAGATATTTGCCTACACTTAATTTTTGGTTCGCATTTAATGAACAAATTGCTATTTTAATTTATTATTTTAAATATAGTTATAAAAATATTTTCAACGCAGAAAGAGCGCTTTGGTAGTAAATTTTGCTAGAAATGATATAGCACCAAAAATTTTTTTTATTCATTGCTTGAAGGTATTTTTTCCTTGTAATATAGAAATCTAGATCTTTTGTAAATTTTGAAAACATTTGTCAAATTGTGCAACAACTAGGCCCCTTAGAATATATATATATATATATATATATATATATATATATATATATATATATATATATATATATATATATATATAATATAAAACAAAACTAAGTTTTAAGGGTCCTAGTTTGCAGTGCTCTGGGCGGCGAGGCCCCGGACGAGCCCTGAGGGAGAGAAAAAAAATGGTCGTAGTTCGGGCTCATTTGAAGAATTTTTTTTCAGATTTCAAAAGGCGGGGTCTTCCCGTTAGTGAATTTTTAATACGAAAGTTCACAAAAACCTACTCTAGACACCTGGTTACAAAGCCAAAGCGGTATCACCTTTAGACTGTGTTAAAATGAAACACTATACGACAGCACATCTGCTGCCATTAGCGATGAATTAAGTTTCTACTGACAAGATATTTATAAGTATAGGTATAAATAGAATCTAGATTATATTAGCAAGACATACCTACATTAAAATGATTAGTGTAAGAGTTGGAGTGAATATGGTTCTAAGTAAGTTAATCAAAGGATTAAAGCTGATCCCTAAAGAAGAATGTGGAATTTAAAGATTAAATTAGTCGCAAGTGTATCGTTCTCAGAGAATTATACCTAAATTTAGCTTCAGAAGGGACAGAAAATGTAATTCATACACTAGGCACGTCTGTGGATGGCAAATCCTTGACATTATTGGTGGTAATATTCATGAAGCACCCCAGCTTAGGAATTTGCCAATGAAAATGCCCTCTATTCAACTGCGTTGCATTATTTGGAGGTGTTTTCGTGCTTTCTTTGCAGTTGGCTCAGCATATAAAACAGATCTTTTATTAATATACATTTTGTATATCTTATTTTCCAAGATCTTCTTCGGTAGTTAAATTAGACTGCAGTTATGCGCAAAATAATTTTAGTTAGATTTGATATAAATATTTTCTTGTGCCTGTAATAAAAATTTATTTGGTTTTCTGACATTCTATTTTTTAAATTGTGAGCCGGAAAGACACACACACAAATATATATATATATATATATATATATATATATATATATATATATATATATATATATATATATATATATATATATATATATATATATATATATATATATATATATATATATATATAATATGGGCATTTATACAACTCATTAGATAATTTCGTTACATATGCTTATCTAGATGTATTTTTATCGCTTTCTATTCGGTATGTCATTATTTTGTGTGTATCTATTTATGTGGTGGTGTAATTATTTGTTCACAAAATTCGATCCTTCTGTCCAAATTATCTGTAAAAAGTGCTTAGAGGTTTTGACACTAATGTGGAAAATACTTTCCCGATGCAACATCTGCTGCACAGAAATCTTGCGAGTTTCCTGTATCAGTAGTAGTTTCGGGGCGACCGAATTCCGTAAATTTGTAGTGAAGTCTACTCACCGTAGTCCTGTTAAGGGGTGGGCAGTCGGGCTGAACTTTACTGAAAAAATTACAAACGTCATCATAGGTCCTTTTACGAGCACCATAGTTGATCACCATTAAAACTTTGATACGTTCTTTTTCGCTTAGCTGCGCCATATTACAAAAAGTAAAAGAAGCAAGTTAACAGAAACACCCATGTTTTAATTCACAAACTAAAACTACCAAACTACAAACCAAGCTATTAGTTTTGACAAAACTGATTGTTCAGGAACAATATCTTACCAAAAAGGCATTCCGAAGGTTACATATATTATAATATTATTTAGAAACAGAAGCAGTTTAAATTATATAGTTGACCTACGCAGGATATTAATTATGTGTGTCAACATTCTAAAACGTCACGCTCGTCGCAATATATTATAACTGCAAGTTTGCATTGTTTAATTACCAAGTAAATTATCATACGCATTAGGTTGCAAATTCCTCTAGAGCAATTGAACTTTCGTTTATCTTATGTTTTACAAATTTTAGCTATCTGCAACCACTCTCTTTTTTGATATGCGTCATTATTAACCCACATACATCTTGTATATATTGTTTAGTTGAAAATATTACCGAGTTCTTTTATGAAATAAGTTTTATAATAATCATGTCTCCTCCTAATTAATATACAGTGTGTTTACCATATCCACACCACATTTACCCCACTAACATCTCCTTATTCCTTTAACATGGTCCTTCGAGTGTTTTAAACCAGTGCCGTGGTCATAGATGGGGCACTAAAATTCCTTAATTCAAATACATTATCCCTATTAAAAATCCTTTAATCCACCCAAGTCTCCAAAATACCTTTTTTACGGTTCTAGGTACAATCAAACGGACATAAGCCTCCTGAAAATCAAGTAAATAAGGACACAAGCATCTTGTATTCAAGTAATCAAATAAACAAGGACATTAGCGTCCTGTATACAAATCAATAAGGTCACAAGTGTCCTGGAAATCAAATAGATAAAGACACAGGCGTCCTGTATACACGTAAATAAGGAACACAAGCGCCCTGTATTCAAGTAATCAAATAACTAAGGACGCAGGCGTCCTGTATACAAGTAAATAAGGAACACAAGCGTCCTGTATTCAAGTAATCAAATAAATAAGGACAGAAGCGTCCTGTATACAAGTCAATGAGGACACAAGCATCCAGACCCAATTTTGTTTCATATACCATTAGGCAAATAAAGTCACAACCGTTTTAAAATGAAGTAAACAAAGGCACAAGTGCCCTAAAGTCAAGTATGGAACAAGAATCTACGAACTCGCGCAAGTATCAAGGAAATACAAGCACCCAAAAATCAAATAGAAAGGGCCTATACAGGGTCAATTCAAACAAACAGCGGCTCAAGCGTCAACAAACACATTTTTTAGGTGCAGTTATGCAAATATAGGGCAGAAGCGCCCAAAAAGACACATACAGAGCCAATACACGGTCCATTGTGGCATATAGCATAATTCAAAGTTCAAGATAAGGAGGCGTCATTGCAGCATATCGAGAGACAGTAGAGTCCACAAATTGGTTATTCAACCTTACAAATTGAACAATCTATATCGGAAAAAGTCTCAAGGGTCAACACGAGTGCCATTGGGGAGAAATATGCAGGACGGAAGAGTCCACATATTTTAAAAACAAGGGCTAATACAGGGTCCACTAACAAATCAAATAATATCAATGGTCAACACAAGATCCATTGAGAATTATCCAGGACAGAAGAGTCCGCAAAAATATACAAACCAAGGACGAAAAAGGTTCAACAAGGTAACATAAACCACAAATAATGGTTATATCATATCAAAGTAAGGGAATAAAATGGAGAAAGTTTGTACTTTGACCGCAGTTCAGGAGACTATAGGTAAATCAATGATCAATTTGCTAACAAATATGAAAAAAAGCCAATTAGTAGAAGAACGCTTGAAAGTTTCGAGAAAAAAGAAAATTTATTACAAGAAGAATAAGACAAAGCTACAGCAAACAATGAACAATTAGAATCATTAGGGCCACTATTGTACCCTTACTATGAACTATGAAGCTAAATACTTTGATCAAATGAAAAAGGTATACAATGACATTAAAAAAGACATACAAGCAATGAAGCAGCGAATACAAGCTGTAAGTGAAGATGGTCTGGAAGAAGAAACGTCGAAGGTTCTCTTTTTAAATTATTAAGGGAAGAGAAAAATGTTAGCAAAAAAATGGAAGCCACAAAAATTACAAGACCTATGATCAAACAAAGTCTTATGGTGAACCTATTTAATAGAATAATAGAAGAAGCAGAAATGACGAATGAAAAGAATGTACTTTCCACGTGAAAAACTTATGAAAGAATTAGACAAGCAATGGGAATTAATTGAAAATAACATAATGGTAATAAATATATTCACAGATTCAGAAATTCAAGATAGAGCATATTTTAAGCTAAGGAAAAGGTACAATAATGCCAGTGACAAGCTGTCAGAATTGAGCAAAAACCTGACAAACAAAAATCTGGAATTCACTTCACACAAGAAACTCATGGATGTTTATAAACCTAAGAGAATCTAGAATTGTACTCATATGTCACTGCCAAAGGGAAGAGGTTAAGATAAAGCAGCTTGGAATAATATCCATATCCCAAGACTGTATCATTAAGATAAAAACTATGGTGCTAACTCCCAGACGGATGGAGAGGGTAGCTATCATAGGTGGATTCGTGAGACCAGTACCAACGAATTTAACGGTATCAAGAAAACTAACAGCTCCAGTGGAAATTCGCCAAGAAGCAGTTATTAGACCATATGACGATTTGAAGGACTTCGTTCTGGAAGAACAAGAGGAAGAGGATCATTTCCAAGAAAACCAATAGCACACTGTCACGCATCATTCAGTATTAATGATCCTGACCAGCAGCCATTATTTATAGCCGCTATCTATATACCACGCAGCATTCGGAATAAATTTAAGAAAAAGATAGCACAGCCAAAGAAAAGAAGAAGCACTAGCGACAAGGCCGATGAAGATGTTGAACCAATAAAGCTGGCAGAGTTAGGCAAGCTATAAGACGCAGCTGATGATCAGTTAGACTCGTAGCTAGTAAGTGGTAAGTCATTCTTTTGACTCGGCGGTATGTTCAGGAACAATATTTTACCAAAAAAGCATTACTAAGATTACACACACACATATATATATATATATATATATATATATATATATATATATATATATATATATATATATATATATATATATATATATATATATATATATATATATATTAAAATATTATTAGAATAAAAAACAGTTAATTTAAGTTACTATAGTTGACCTAGGCAGGATATTTATTATGTGTGTCAACATTCCTAAAGGTCACACTCGTCGCAAAACATTATAACTGCAAGATGACATTTTTAATTAGACAAGTATATTTTTCATACGCATTAGATTTATAATTTCTCTAGAGCTATTAAACTTTTGTTTATCTGATGTTTTAGATATTTCAGCATTTTACATTGATGTGATACGTGATTGACCTACATCAAACTTGTAGATGTTGTAGAATTGTAAATTCTTATTAAATAAGTTTTGTAATAACTTCTACCTCTAGATGGCGTTAAAGACTGTTACCTTGGCAACATATTGCGATTATATAAGCATTTTGTGTTAAAGACTATCGCCTTATGCGACATCGCCTTTTAATTGTAATAACCATCACTGATCATCTCTTGGCCATCAGCTGTTGGTTTAAGTGTTGAGCCCGAATGGCTGCAGGTCGTGTAACCACTCACACCCCGGTCGCCCGAGCTCCGTTTTATTTCCCGATATTTTTCTTCATATTTGAATTCTACTCGTCAAGACGAGTATGGTGATACCTCACACATGCCCTCTAAACCAAAGAATAAAGAGTTTGGTTTGCGCATGCGCTAACCGCCATTTTAGATTTGTCTCTATATAATAGTCAAAATGATGACGCATCTTGTTGCATATTCCCACTGTCGCCATCTGTGAACCCTGTCCCGAGGTTCGATTTAGACGGATGACGTCACCTCCATCAAGATTCAAAATTCCCGCCATCTGTCCAATTGCCGCCACTTCCGCCCTCTGTCCACACAGGCCCGTATTAAAAACTCAGACCTTCTGTCAAAATTGCCACAATCTTAATGCTGGCTTGTGATTAGCCGGAGGAAAAAAGTGGGGTCAGACCAAGTTCCGCATTACCTACTATAAACATACAAAATTTTAAACTGCCCCGGGTGTGGGTTCTAGTTGGCCTAGTTCGTGCTCATTTGATGCAATTTTTTTTCTACCTAAATTCGCTAAAAGGGTTAATTGAAAAATTCACTAATGAAAGATTCCGACTATTGAATTTTGAAACAGTTTCTTTAGATGTGCGCAAAGGCCCCTAAAAACTTCATTCGGAGTAAGTTTACATTTTTAGACATTCCTCTTTCTCCTTCTCTCTCTCTCTCTCTTTATATATATATATATATATATATATATATATATATATATATATATATATATATATATATATATATATATATATATATATATATATATATCCAGATTAGTTGACCTAGTTCGTGCTCATGTGAAGCAATTTTTTTTTCTACCTAAATTCGCTAAAAAAATTCACTAATGAAAGATTCCGACTATTGAATTTTGAAACAGTTTCTTTAGATGTTCGCAAACAAAGGCCCCTAAAAACTTCATTCGGAGTAATTTTACATTTTTAGACATTCCTCTTTCTCTCTCTCTCTCTCTCTCTCTCTCTCTCTCTCTCTATATATATATATATATATATATATATATATATATATATATATATATATATATATATATATATATATATATATATATATATATATATATATATATATATATATATATATATATATATATATATGGATCTCGGGTTGAACGGCGTTCAGAATTTACTGAAACTCGACGTTTCGGCTCCTGATTTGGAGCCACTTTCAAGAGGTAAATGAAATCTGTAAGGACATGAACTCTAAGGCCTGAGTCTGCCTACCTCTTAGAGCGGTGGACGAAGGTGGGTTGGGTTGTTTTAGCTCGATTACGGGGCTCGATTACAGGGGCCCAATCTGCCTACTCCCCAAATCTCGTCGGAGATCGTCCCTAAGGCCTCAGTGTGTTCAACTCTAGGCCTAAGAGAGATCTCTCTAAGGGTTAAAAGGGTTAATTGAAAAATTCGCTACCATACGCATTTACTGCAACAAACATTTTTCCATGTATTTAAGCTTTTGTTCAGTATAAATAATTGATATAAGGATCAACTTGATATGTATACATCTGTATTAATCAATATATTATATAAAACATTCCCTCAGTTTTTTCGACATACTTTTATACTGTCAGAACACAATAGAAATTATCTAAACGGCGACTCATTCATCATCCTCCATTACCCCAATAACAAGAGCTGAAGTATCTCTCTAATAAAAGAAAAGTGAAATTCAGGCCGTTATCTGTGAGATAGTTCCAATTGCCAAAGGGTGGTAATGGGAGCCATTTATTACTTTGCTAAAAGCTTTTCTCCAAGAAACATTGGTCGATCACATTGTTAGGGTCCTAATCGAAGTATTAATGGCCATATAAATACAGCAAATATTGTTTATTTCTTCTGCCCTGAATATGTAATCAACCTTATGGTAATAAACGCGCGATAAATGCACTAGATGAAGAAGATGAGCTGATTAAGATTTCTGGAATGTTATACATTAATGGCGTTAGCAAGTATGTATCGTTTCAGGTCAATGTTTCCTGAACTTTTTTAAAACGCGACCCCTTTTGGTAAGACGTTTGTTCGCGGTCCCCTTTTGTTACCACACCGAATTTTATTTGCGTTATGGTAGCCAATTTTCATTAAACTTTTTTAAATATGTTCTTGTTTAATAAAAGCAGGCATTAAATTTGGTTACCAGTATAACCTATAAGTAGTAGAAACAATGTATCATATTTCATTAAAATGACTTTATTGCTTGAAAATATACAAACATTTTCCGGAAATAAACTTAAAATGTTCCTGAAAAATCTGATTACCTAGCCAACAAACCTTGGATTAATTGAGTTATTACTTGAGGTATTGAGAAAAATTCGGTACCATAACCCACATGCTGCGTCTCGATTTTTTTATTACAAACATGACTTTGTTTCGATGGAAAATACAAATATGTCATAATATAAGGGGTGTTCGATTAAAAAAGAAAATTTGTATCACCAACGACTTATGGACCAGCCTGTGATTACATTGTCATATGTACGACAGCGTCGCCATCTCGGTACGGAACCAGGTAGTATGTTGTCACGACAGCTGCAATAAACACAATGTTATAAATAGAAACTGTTTACAGCCAACCAACAATTTTGTCAATTGTCATCCCTGGCCTTTTCTTCTATAATACCAGTACAATGTATATAAGGATATATGTATTCTCACCATAGTTAGAAACGCATACCGGTTTCGCTCTTATTGGAGCTCGTCAGTGCGCTATACTAATTACAGCGAGAATACACATAAAGTAATACCGGCTAAGCTATCCAGCCTGCGAAAACATTGTGAGATGTACGACAGGGTCTCCATTTCAATGCGGCACCAGGTAGTATGTTGTCACGGCAGCTCCAATAAACACAAGATGTTACAAATAGAGACTGTGTACACCCAGCCAACAATTTGTTAAATGGTCAGCCCTGGTCATTTCTTCCCTAATACAGGGAAAATGTATGTAAGACTAGATGCATCCTCACCATAATTAGAAACGTATACCGGTTTCGCTCTTATTGGGGCTCATCAGTGCGCTTTACTGAATACACCTAAAGTAATATTGCAATGTTTTCGCAGGCTGTCTACCTTACCCGATATTACTTTACGTGTAATCTTGCTGTAATTAGTATAGCGCACTAACGAGCTCTAATAAGAGCAAAACCAGAATGCGTTTCTAATTATGGTGCTAATGCATCTAGTCCTATTCTATGATTTCAAACTAATTTTATAAGATTCAGCTCAAGACAGCCCATAGTTAATTATACGTTTATATTTTTCCCGTGTTTTGTATAATAAGCTTTACCGGAGAAATGCGTTACTCTATATATACAGGGTCGCTGATAAGTCTGGAAACGGTCGATTATCCGGGAAAATATACAAGGTGTCGAAAAAAGTTTTATACAAAAGTTTTTGGGTTCTTCAATGTCTACTAGGCGGTGATAATTTTATTTATACAGGGTTGGTCATACAGGCGTGGCACACCAATATTAATTTTTTTTAATGGAACACCCTATATATTATTCGATATTTCAATCCTTCTCTTAATTTTGAGCAACATTTATAAGAAGCATAATGTACCTAAACTCAATCGTTTCCGGGTAAAAAAATAAATAAAAATAAACGCTACTGTTTTTAAAATCTATTGGATGAAGAACAAAAATAAATGAAAAGTAGAATATCTCTTGAAAACAATCTGTGAGTGTGAAAAGAACCGGTTGCGATGTTTTTAACATTGTTTGGAATCCCAAGATAAGATAAGATGCCCATAAGAAACGCAGTATTATTCTTTTGTTTTAAAATGTTTCCAGGACAACGAATGTCAAACATTCATTCAGTGTCAACAGTTTTCAAACATTAGTAATTTAGTGTCAACAGTTTTTGTGCAAAATGGCAAGTTTAAGTGAAACCGAACGTATCGAAATTTTAATGATGATAGGGTACGGTGATAGAACACGAAGTTTTGCTCAAGTGGTGATTATGTTCAATGAGTTGCATCCTGAGCGGGAATCGATCTCCAAATCCACAGTTTCGAAAACTTTGCATCGTTTTCACGAAACTGGCGGTATCAAGAATAAACCTAGAACTGGAAGGCCAGTAACCGTTACAAATGAAGAAAATTCTTTGAATGTAATATTGGATGTGGTGGAAAATCCGAAAACTTCGGCACAGCAATTGGCTTTAAATCACAATATGAGTCGATATTCAATTCAAAAGATTACGAAGGGGGAAAAGTTCCGTCCATATAAAATTCATTTATTGCAAGAACTGAGTGAAGACGATTTTGATCGCAGAATCGAGTTCTGTGAACTTATTATGGAGAAGTTACGCCAAAATTTTAACTTTGCCAACCACATTTTGTTTTCCGACGAATCTACATTTTGTTTGAATGGACAAGTCAACCGACACAACTGTAGGTACTGGTCAGACGAAAACCCACATTGGATGGAACAAATTCACACCCAAAGACCGCAAAAAGTAAATGTTTGGTGTGCTATTATTGGTGGACATATCATAGGACCTTATTTTATACACGGTAATTTGAACTCTGCTCGATATTTGACACTTTTGCAAGAATCAATTGTTCCAGACGTTAGTCGATTATTTCCGAACAATAACGACCCAAATCTACCAGCGGAAGAAATATGGTTTCAGCAGGATGGGGCACCCCCTCATTTTGGAATTGAGGTACGGGAATATCTGAATCAAACCTTTCCTGGCAGATGGATAGGGCGCAGGGGAACTATTGAATGGCCAGCTAGGTCTCCCGACATGACGCCGCTTGACTTTTTTTTGTGGGGTCATGTAAAAAATTTAATTTACCAAAATAGACCGCAGAATATTGAAGAGTTGCAAGCAAGGATTGTGCATGAAATTAATAACATTCCTCAAAACGCTCTTGTAAATGCAGTGCAATGTTTTGTTAAGCGAATTCATTATTGTCAGGAGGTCAATGGAGAACACTTTGAACATCTTATAAAATAGGATTTCAAACAATGTTAAAAACATCGCAACCGGTTCTTTTCACACTCACAGATTGTTTTCAAGAGATATTCTACTTTTCATTTATTTTTGTTCTTCATCCAATAGATTTTAAAAACAATAGCGTTTATTTTTATTTATTTTTTTACCCGGAAACGATTGAGTTTATGTACATCATGCTTCTGATAAATGTTGCTCAAAATTAAGAGAAGGATTGAAATATCGAATAATATATAGGGTGTTCCATTAAAAAAAATTAATATTGGTGTGCCACGCCTGTATGACCAACCCTGTATAAATGAAATTATCACCGCCTAGTAGACATTGAAGAACCCAAAAACTTTTGTATAAAACTTTTTTCGACACCTTGTATATTTTCCCGGATAATCGACCGTTTCCAGACTTATCAGCGACCCTGTATATATATATATATATATATATATATATATATATATATATATATATATATATATATATATATATATATATATATATATATGTAAACAGACAAAAACTGAAACTTACCCCGGATATGGGTTCTAAGGGACCTGATTCGCGCTCATTTAAAGAAATCACTTCAAATTTCTAAACTATCACTATCACTATCACTATCACTACATGCTAAAATTCGCTAAAGGGCATGCTAAATGACATAAAAAATTATCTAAGAACAATGCTAAGACGCAGTTAGATTGTTTGTTGCTCGCGCCATCTACCACTAAGTAACGCAATTACATTTAAGGTAGAAAATATGTATGTTACTTGCGGCATCTATGATCAAATACATTGTCAACCGTCTACGTCATAAAGTGGCAAGAATCCAAAAAAATCAGATTACATAGTGATGAATACCTTGAATCTGAGTTATTTTCAATAAACCGCAATGCCTATTTTGTGGACATGTCTTATCAAAATAAGATATTACTCGGTCAATGCTACTTCCATATTTAGATAGCAAACATCACGAAAAAAGACAAGCCTGTAGAATTATTTGAAAGAAAGCTAAGCTCCCCCCACAAGCAGTGGCGTTAGTAAACAAATGTTGTTCTAAGTCTAAATTTCCTCAGAGCGCGCCGCCTTGTGGAAAGAATTTCGTTGGCGGCCTCGGTTTATTACCTTGCCATAATTTTATCCGCAGAAAATAAAAAAGTCTGGACGCAGCAAGTGCGTTATAGTAGCGAATTTTCATAGAAATGGTATATACATTTTTACGAAAATACCTTATATATACATTAAAACTAACCTCGACAATCCTACAATGTACCTCTCCTTACCGGCCACATTCTTGTATTCGAGTATACGTTGTGTTTCCATTCGCTTTCCCTCTATAGACCTAATAGAGTATTGTAAGGGGTGTGTGTGTGTTTTATGATTCCTCATTCGTTACCATAACGCGCTTGCTGATACAGTAATTAGAAATTTAGTTTATAAATTAAGTCCAGAGTAATAAAGAGAAGAAACTGGCACCACGAGAACCTGACTAGTAGATAGAGATAAATTTTGTTATTACCCCAACGTGGGACAAGAGTTTCTAGGGGTCTTAGTTTACGTTCATGTGAAGAAAATTCTCCAAAGTCCCAAAATTCGTGATCTCGTCAAAACCGAATTTTCTGTATGCAAATTTGCTGGAAAGGTGTTTTCCACAAAAATGTCGGTGAAAAATCTGCGTGAATGTTCTAAAAATTGTTAGAAAAATCCACTACAATGTTTCAAAAAACATTTCCTCGAAAATCCGCTAAAACCAAATGCTTCTCCAAAAATTGGTTGAAAAAATTTAAAGTAAAAAATCTATTATCTATTTGTTACCACGATTTCCTTAAATCCAAAGCACAAACATTATTTGAAGCATTATTTTCCGCGAACTTCGTTAAAAAAAAATTGTCAAAAACTTTTCTAAATATTCTTTTACGCAAAAATTGAAAAGAAATTTTTCTTTCAAGAAGAGAAAATTCACTACAGTTTTTTGTAAGAAAAATTTCTATTTCAAGAACATTGTGTACATGAAATGCCTGTCATAAATTTAATAAAAATTATAAAATCTGACCTAAATACACACCTAGAAAATTTTCTGTGGCTTCACAGAGGCAATTTTAGTTTCCCTGACGATGCAGTAAAAAGCGGCTCATGAAAAGTATCTGCGGGTGTGTTGAGTATGGCACGGTTTCATCAAGTCAAAAACAACCATATCTGCTATTCAAACTGAGTTGAGGATTAAAAGTTTTAATCTGATATATAGTGAATTTATTTACATAAATATTCGCTAGAACTGCACAATCTGATCAGATAAGACTAAAATGAAATAAAAGCCTAAAAAAACTTTAAAAAAGTGAGGTCACTACTAAAGATTAGAACTCGTCTTAGAGGAGTCTATTATCTGATGACATAGCGGTTTCTCACTGAGACTGGCTCCACGTGCCACATCTGGCATGACTGTCGGCAATGGGAAGAACGCCCAGGGCTGATGGTCTACTAAAGCCTCGCTCTTTCTCACACACACCACACATACGCATACAAACACAGACATGACGCACATAGATCGGGTTGAGGGCTCCTCGGGCTTCGGCGTGGACTCCGAGGAGGGACTCCGAGCGGAGCCTGCTCTGGACTGGCAGCGCTGTGCAAACCAGTTCCGGCACACCTGGCGCCGTTGGGACATTACAGGGGCCCACCCTTGCCTTGGCCGGCGTAGGGGGCTGCCCTATCATCCATTCTAAAAATGCTCGATCGTGTCAGCAGCAGCGGGTAGCTCCGGAACAGCGGGTTACCTGCACGCTTCGAAGCGCGCCGCGGCGTGGCCGCAGAGCCGCTCCTAACGGAATCAAGTCTCATCATGAATGACACTCTGGGGCGCGGTGGGGTAATCTCCCGTATCTATACGCTCACCAAACCACAAGCTTACCATCACACACTAAAAACTTAAGCAACCATGAACGAACAAGAAGCGAAGACGGTAACGTGCCAAAAACTAGGCAGAAGAAGAAGGTAGAGAGATCCCTGTCTCTCCAAGTAGTTCCAGCAAGGAACTGGAGGAAACACTCCTCCGCTCTCCCGTTGTTGGGTCCGGGGTGGAACCGTACGGTTCCGGGACACTGTTGTCATGGGGAGCGACGATGGGCGATCTCCGTTGACTGTGAATTCGGCCGGGCCCATGGACGTGTCCATGGGAGGGGCCGAAGGCGAGGAGTCGCGAAGAAAGCGAAGGAGGGAAGGAAAAAGGAAGTGGAAAGCCCAGAAAATGAGGCGTGAGAGGCAGGGGCTGTGGCAGCGGTGTCTTAGGGAGGGTGTTGGCCCTTCAGAGGTGCAGGCTGCTTTGACAGCGGTGAACCCTCAGGGATCGTCAATGCTGGGAGGCTGTCAGATCGGGCAGGCGAGAGGTAAAGCACAGAAAGAGATTTTCCTGTCGACACGACCGGGCGTGGGTCGCAGTGTGGGGGAGGTGCTGAAAGGCTCTACCCCTACGGCGCCCCCCGGGCGCTCAGCAGAGAAACAGAAACAAGAGGGATAAGGCGCAGCCGCGCCCACAGGGACGAAAGCTGAACAGGATGCCACTGACTCAGGAATGACCATCAGGCTCTCCAGTGTCGAGGCGGCCAGGCTGGCCTACGTCAGCTGGGGGCGCGTATGCGAAGCGTCCAAGGGCGGAAAAGGAAACACCGCCAGAGCGACGCGCCAAGAGGGTTAGCCGTGGGTGTGCGCCGGCGGCTGAGGGGGGAAGCGGCTAATGTGTCCCCACTCTGGCGAGAGGTAAACCCTGTCGCGACTCTGGCTCCTCGGGAAAGTCCGATCCGGCGGGTAGGAGGCATATGCAGTTGGTCATCACCTCCAACCGGGGGGATGGCGTAGTCCCGACGCAAGAGGCCGAGCCAAGAAGGAGGAGTTTGGTGGCGGGGATGTTGGACGCCATGTCAGTATCCGAAAGGGCGTTGTAGCTCCGCTTCTGTAGCTCGGGGATAGTTATCCGGGGTGGTTCCTGGTGACCACTGAGAATGGCGAGTCCCTGAGTTGGTTCCTCAACGGCTGGTCCGGGACGGCGGTGGGGGAGATCGTCTTCAGTGTCGCGAAGACAGGGGACGCGCCATGGTTGGTCTGGATTGGATTCTGGCTCAGAATTCAAGAGGTGGACCTAGAGGCAGTGGTCAGGATACTTGCACTCCAGAACCGCTCGCTCGATGTTGGGCAAAGGTGGCACCTGGAGACGGTGGGAGGACCTGGGGCATGCCATCTGGTCTTCTCGGTTGAGCCCGCGGTGGCTCGCGAGCTGGACGGACAAGGCTGTCGCCTGTACTTCGATTTGGTGACTCTGAATGTTATCAGAGTTTCGACATCGATTGCGGTCGCCTCGGCCCGTCCCGCAGCGGACACGCGGACGGGCTCTGGCCAGAGGGGGGCTCCGACCGGTCGGCGCCGCGTTATATTGCGGGGCAACTGCGGGTCGGCCAGATCAACCTCCAACATAACCGGGATGCCACCGGGACGCTGGTAAAGCTCATCGCAGGCGGTCCAGGCGACGTTATGTTGATCCAAGAGCCTTATGTGTATAGGAAGCAAGTGCGAGGGCTTAGAGGAATCGGCTTCAACATCCTAGTTGGTGGCGAAGCAGAGGAAGAACAACCTTGGACATGCATACTGGCGTCGAAGGATCTGGACATGATGTTACTGCCGCAGCTCGGGTCCAGGAACGCCACAGCAGCTGTCCTAGAGTATAAGGTGAGTAATATTAGGCTCGAGGCTATGATGTGCAGCCTTTATGTTTCCTACGATCGGCGGGGGCTGCCTACATCGGAGGAAATGGTGCGTATCGTCGATATTTAGCGAGGGAGCATGGGTTACAACTGATTGTAGGCTGCGATGCCAATTCTCAGCACAGATTGTGGGACAGCACAAATACCAATCCACGCGGTGAGGCTCTACTAGAGTATTTGGCTACAACAAAGCTGGAGATATTAAAAAGTGATACAGCTCCGACGTTTGTCAATCGTATCCGGCAGGAGGTGATCGGCATCACGTTAGCGAGCAGAGGAATAACGGAGGATATATCTAGCTGGAGGTGACGGAACACATATCAATGTCTGATCATCGTATGATCAGCTTTGAATTAGATGTGGACCGTGAAGGTCCTCCCCCCAGGAGAAATCCAAGGAAGACCGACTGGGATGCGTACGTAATAGGCCTCGGTGGGTCGCCAAGGAGTCCAGAGGGGAGAGGACTCTCGATAGCGGCATTAGATAGCGAGGTCGAGGCCCTAGAAGGTAAAATAATTGCAGTCTACGAACCCGCGTCACCACTTAGGAGGGGAGCGGTCCATCAAAGTTAGATGGTGGAACAGGGATCTCGCCGGACTACGCGGGCGGACTCGGAGGGCCTTAAACCGAGCCGTCCGTGAATTGGGTGAGGCGTCCTGGGACGAGTTTAGAACTGCCAGAAGGGAGTTTAAGAAGGAATTACAACGGAGTAAACGAGCTGGTTGGCGCGCGTACTACTGTAAGTCAATTCCCTGCCAGACGCAGCCAGGCTGGTAAGGGTACTCAAACAGGAGTTAGGCAGAACTGTAGGATCCTTAAGGAAACCGTACGGGAGCTGGACCAGCACCGGGGAGGAAACCTTGCAATATCTCGCCGAAGTTCACCTTCCGGGCGGTGGACCCGTCACGGGGGCCGCCGACCTGGACCGGTGGACGGTCCCGAATGCGGACTGGCAGCTACAGGAGGGAGTGGTCACAGAAGGCTCTATAACCTGGGCGGTGCACGAGTTTGCTCCATTTAAGTCCGCAGGCTGTGATGGGATTTTTCCAGCCCTGCTCCAGAGGGGAGTGGATATACTGCTTCCCAACATAAGGGAAGTTTTTCGGGTCAGCCTGGCGTGGGGCTATGTCCCAAAGGGCTGGCGCCGAGTTAGGGGGGTCTTCATTCCCAAACCGGGAAGGGAGGACTGCTCGCTGGCCAAGGCGTACAGGCTAATCAGCCTTAAATCCTTCCTTCTTAAGGCATTGGAAAAGATAGTAGATAGGTTTATGTTGGAAGGAATTCTCAGGGATCACCCTTTCCATAAAAGTCAGCACGCGTACCAGTGAGGGAAATCGATTGGGACAGCACTCCACGCTGTGACACGAAAGGTGGAAAGGGCCCTACACTACGGGGAGAGCACATTAGCTGTGTTCTTCGATGTGGTGGGGGCCTTTGATAGTGCAAAGACGGATACGGTCTGTGTCGCCCTACAGGACAGGGGGTCGCCGAGGTCCCTAATAAGCTGGGTGGCGAGCATGTTGGAGGACAGGAAAGTCTTGTCGACCTTGAGGGGCCGGGGGCTGGACGTCGGGGTGACGGGTGGATGTCCTCAGGGTAGCTGCCTTTCGCCTCATCTATGGTGTCCGGCCATGGACGGCCTCTTGGAGCGGCTCTCCCAAAATGGCTTCTACGCCCAGGCGTACGCTGATGATGGACTGGTCCTAGTCACCGGCAAATTTCTCGGCATAATTGAAAGGTGGTGTGGTGAGCTGGGACTCTCCGTAAACCCGGCGAAGACGGCGATGATGCTATTCACCAAGAAGAGGAATGTGGAGGGATTTAGGGCGCCCGTGATGTTTGAAAAACCTTTAGCTTTATCGCGGGAGTTCTAATTTCTGGGGGTGGTCCTGGACTCCAAACTAATATGGGAGTCGCAAATAGAACGAATAGTGAGGAAGAAAGTAGCGACCATCTGGCAGCTGCGTAGAGTGATATGGAGGACCTGGGGACTTAATCCTCTGATCCTTTATTGGATTTACACTGCGATCGTCAGGCCGAGAATCCTCTATGGGGCGTTGGTCTGGTAGTGTGGAGACTACTAGCAGGAACCTGGCCAAACTCCAGAAGCTGGCAAACCTGTGTACCACAGGCGCTATGAGGATGACATCCTCAAACGCGATAGAGGTCTTGTTGATGCTGCCACCGCTTCCCATCTGTGCCAGAAGGGAGGCTATGGCATCTTAGAATGCGAGTCTCTGGAAACTGGTGCGGAGAGGGAGCAGTAATAGTGCATGCAACAGTCGCCAAGGAGGTGGAAAAGGAAATTCCGATTTCCGCCATCCAGGTACGGAATGCCGAAGACGATATCAGGTTGACTAGGCCATATACCCTCAGGATCCTCAGTAGGCATCAGTGGAGGGAAAACGGGGTTGCATTCCAGCCCGCAAGCCTGGTCTGTTTTACAGACGAATCTCGGCTGGAGGCTCAACAATCCTCCGGGGCAGTAATATAGATTGAGGGCCTGGGGGTGCGCGAGAGTAATGCTCTGGGCGCATGTACCACGGCATTCGAAACAGAGGTGTACGCTATCCTGTCTGTGGCCAATAGACAGGATGTGAGAAGGAGCCCCGAGAAATGTGTATACATATGCTCGGATAGCCAGGCGGTCCTCTGGGCAGTCTGCGCGGCCAGAATCAGATCAGGAGTGCTCTGACGCCCTCAAAGGACTAGCCAGGACAAAGGAGGTGCAACTGGTGTGGGTTTCGGGACACTGTGGCTTAGCGGGGAATGAGGTAGCGAATAATCTCGCGAGACTTGGTCCCCGTTGGCCGTTCTGTGGCCCGGAGCCTGCGAAAGGAATAAGTAGGAAGACGGTCTCTGTGGCCTTAGACAGGTGGACTGAGGAAGCCATGGAGAGGCACTGTGGGTCGGTTGGTCGCTGTAGGCAGGCGAGGGACTTTATGGAGGGGCCGGACAGAGATAAAGCTGTCTGACTAGTCGGTAGGAGTCGACCTACGCTTCGCCGCATTCTTGGGGTGCTGACAGGCTACTGTGCCCTTAGAAGACACCTCACATTGATAGGCGTAGAAGGGGATCCCATTTGCCAGGAATGCCGCGAGGATGAAGAAACGTCTCACCACTACCTGTGTGAATGCGAGGCTTTTGGGAGTTTTCGAGCAGAATTGTTCGGTTCGAGGACTATGCAGGGGAATCAGGTAAGTACCGTCCAATTGAAGACCGTCACGGCCTTCATTTCGAGGTCGAGGCGGTTTGGCGACGGAACCAAGGAAGAGTAGAGCATGGTTGCTGGGTTGCTGGGATTGGCAAAAAAGCCCATTGTGGCCTACTTGCTTGGCGTTAGCCTCCCCTCCACTGCTACTACTAGTCGTTTCATTTGATATTTTTCACTTGCAAAGCGCATTAGTAGCGCTACCAGAATTATTAATTTTTACATTTCAAAGGCTTATGCCTTCTTTTTCAATCTAGGAATCTGAATTTTGGTACATAAAATACTTTTTACGATAAAAACCTGCGTACGAGATTTCGTTGCATTGTTATCTACGGAGATATATTTTATTACGAAAAATAAAACCTAAAATTTTCCCAGACAATCTGGTCCTATTTTCCTCGCTAACAAACTTGTCCAAGCCACTTACAAAAGGAAGGTGCCTGCCAAATTTTATAAAAATCAGCATATCATTTTTTGAGTTAGATATATATATATATATATATATATATATATATATATATATATATATATATATATATATATATATATATATATATATATATATATATATATATATATATATATATATATAATTGAAACTGACCCCGGATATATGTCCTAGGCTGCTTAGTTCCCGCTAATTTATAGGCATTTTTTTCAAAATTCAAAAGTCGGGATCTACCATTAGTGATGATTTTGTCTACGAAAATTCACTAAACGCGTGCTAAATGACATCTAAAAGTATCTAATAACAATACTGAGAAAGAATTAGCTTTTTGTTGCTCTCGCCATCTATCATTAAGTAATGCAATTAAATTCAATGTAGAAAATGTGTTTATTACATCTACGATCAAATACTGCTGAGAAAATCTAGGTTGTGAACTAGCAAAATTGCAAAGAAAATCAGACGGATAGTGATGAGTACTTTAAATATTTTCAATGAACTGCTATATGTAGTTGATGGAGAAGTCTTAACAAAAGAAGGTATGAACCCGTCAACGATACTCCGCCATTACACTTCATATTTAGCGACTTTAATGTTTGTAAAATTCTTGAATACTTTTACCAATCTGTGTGCAAATCCAACGATGTTAGGCATAAGCGAGTCTTAAGAAAACTAAAGTCAGCTGGTGATATCAGTGCTGAATAGGCCAAGGAACTCTTTCTATACGATCCTGTGGCCCTCAGATTATATGATCTACCGAAGTACATAAAGAGGGTAACTGGTACGTCCGATTGTTTCCACTTCGTCACCCACTTCGCACCTGAGTGGTTTTCTTGTATCCATCTTAAGACTATAATATATGAAATGTTGCCAAGGTTTGGTTTATCATCTATTGTCTTCAGGTTTCCAAACCAAAACTGTATAGAATAAGAAAGCAGATACATCGCAAGACTTGAATCAGTAAGAAGATTTTCTTTTTTTTTAATTTCAGCAACACACCACGATGGTTTACAGCCTAAATACTATCGTACCGTGGTTGTTGACAAGGAGGAAAGAGGCAGCTTGTTAATTCTGGACTTGAAGGTTTGGAGGTTCGGAGGAGAAGGGAAAACATGTGCCGGCAAGAAATTCCACAACTTGGAAGTCCTCGGGACAAAAGAGCGGGCATAACAAGATGTTCTAAGTCTGGTGACCTGGACAGTAAAAGGGTGCATTCGCTCTGTTCCCCTGGTAGATCTGTTGGGGGCAGCAGGTGGGGGAACTATGGAGGAAAGCTCCTCTGAGCAGTGCCCGTGCAGATATCTATAAAAGAGAGAGAGGTCACCAACGGCACGTCGGTGGGCAAGGGATGGCAGCCTTTGGGTGAGGGTAGGGTCACCGATGAGACATATAGCTCTCTTTTGAATGGATTCCAGGATAGCGAGTGTAGAAGCGGCAGCGGTACCCCAGATGTGGGAGCAGTATTCGAGGTTTGGCCTTATTTGTGAAGTATATAAGGTATAGAGATTAGCTGGTGAAAAGTATTTGCGAGCCCGGAAGAGGAAACCTAATTTCTTAGCAGCCGCTTCTGCAATTGATGTGACATGTTGGTGCCAATTAAGATTTCGATCCACAGAAATGCCAACAAGAGAAAAGGACTCATTGCTTTGAATAACTTGGTTGTTCATTGTGATGGGTCTAGGGCAGGTGTATCTCTTGTGAGAAAGAAAGCAAGACTTAGTTTTGGTGGGGTTGAATTGTACAACATTTCTACTCTCCCAGTCTTATATTTTTTGGAGATCCACGCAGACAGAACCATCCATGAGTCTGCGATCCTCATCTAATTGGGCTAAAGAGACAGGCTTAGAATATTGTATATTTGAATGGAGGGTGCTGTCGTCCGCGTAGCTGTGAACTGGGTTGGATGTGCTAGAGAGGAGGTCATTGATGTGGAGAAGAAACAAAGTAGGGGCTAAAGCTGAACCTTGAGGAACTCCTGCATTAATCTGATACAGTTTAGAGGAATGGCCATCCACAACAACAGATATGGTCCTGTTGAAGAGGAAATTTGCTGTCCAGGTACAAAGTTTTCCTGGTAGGCCATAGGCCGAAGTGTATTAAGCAGCGCTGCGTGCCAGACCTGGTCGAATGCTTTTGATATGTCTAGAGCAACAATCTGTAATTCACCGTGTTGTTCCATAGACTTGTTCCAAGAATGGGTGACAAAGGAAAGAAGGTCGGCAGTCGATCTGCGCTGAGGGAATCCATACTGCCTGTTGTGGAAGGACGCTTATTTGTTTAATTTCAATTTTATTAGACGGCAAGATTGAGTCTGGATCGTCAGACATCTGATTGTGAACTAAAATCTAAAAAATAGGCGTCTTTTACATTTATCCCCTGACTGCTTCAAGTCGTGTGAGGTTTCTGCTTTCTTATTCTATACATGTTTGGTTTAGAAACCTGAAGACAATAGATGAAAAACTAAACCTTGGCAACATTCATATAGCACCGTTCTGTAACTAAAGACAGGATTTGGTCTAAGCCCCTGAAGATGGCTCAATAATGGGCCGAAACGCGTAGGGTTGAGAATAAAATAATTGTCTGATAGTAAAAGTATTTTAATTATTCCCTTTAATCATTTGTTCTGTGTCTATATTAATCAATTTTTCTACAAGGCAATCCGATTATCCGTTATATTTAGCCTCGTTTTTTATGTACTTTAATTTTATATTATATCTACTTTTACTCAAGGGGAAACTCATCAGACTATTTACTAAGAAATTTAAACTATCCTTTTTTTGCGAAAACGTATGATGTGAGTCATTCGGAATCAAATTTATGGTGACGGTTTTCTTCGTACAGACATCGAATTCAAGCAATTGATTATTCTGGTTTGTATCGGCCTTAGCTGCATAGACTCTCCAGCGACTGTAGTATGTAAGGCTACTCACTTAGCAGTGTAGTATGGAAATTACTGTTTCATCTCTTGACAGGTATGTCTAATTCAAAAACACGCCAAGTTGAAATCTTGCACCCTAGTTGCATTCTTAACATTAAAATTACGAAATATGCAAATGACATTAGGATAACCTCACTTATCCTAAATATAAAACAATTATCCTAAATTTAAAACTAAAACACTTTAATGAAGATATTCCTCAAGTTTCGTGCAAATAAGTTGATAATTTTTTGACTTATCGCACGGATATATACATATAATACAAACATATAAAAATTTAAAGGGATCGTGTATATATGGGTTCTAAGAGCCAACGTTTCCTCTCTCTTAGTGAACTTTTTTAATAAAAACTTACTGAAATGAACTGCTAGAGAAAGAGGGTTATGCTTGTGACGACAAGAGACTTCGCGTTTACACCATGTTTGTGATGAATTTATCGCACATTAAAATCTGAAACTTGTGGTCGGCTCCAATAATAAGAATCTTCTTGCTGGTAATGTATGGTCAGTTTTACAGTACTCACCTTAATACAACGTTCCAAGTCTCATTTACTTTTCACTTTTTCACCCACAACTAAACCACAGACAACTACATATTCACTAACTTACTAAACCTAACAAAAACCTCAAATAATAATATTTAGTGATGTCAAGCATAAGTAGCTGATATTAACTAAAACAATGTACATTGAATTGTATTATGTATGTATGTATGTATGTATAGTCGAAATTGCTTGGCTGCGGCTAATTTAGCTATTCGCACATTTTTACATTGAGTTGCAACACAAACATGTAACAAAACAAATAGCTGGATATTAAAAAGAATGACATCCGCACAATTTAGTTTAACATTTAGTTTTAAATTTTAATAAAATGCTTTTACTTTAAACTTGAAGGCCTGCTAGCTATTTGTAGAAAAATCACTATATATATATATATATATATATATATATATATATATATATATATATATATATATATATATATATATATATATATATATATATATATATATATATACCGAGTGACAACTTTCAAAGCGAAACAGGCGAATGAGATTATTATGAGATGATAATTGAAATATTTTCAAAATGAGCAGCCATGACATGCTAAATTCGAATAATTTTGTTACTGTCAAATCAAACATTTTTGATTACCAATACATATTTTCCTGAAAAGCTTTAAAATGAATAATACTAATAGCTATCGTAATGAGGAACGAGTGTTTATTGTAAAAACATATTACAGTGCTGGCAGTTTACGAAGAGTTCGAGATTTGTTCTCAGTTAAGTACGATGATCGACTTGTTCCATCCGTGAGCACAATCCAACGTATTTTAAGAAAATCTGAAGAAACTGCAAGTGTAGCAGTAGAAAATAGGAATGGTAAGCTTATAGCTGAATTTGTATTATTTCAATATCAATGTATTTTTATAATGAAACAGGCGTTAGAAGACAAGTTAATGCAGAACTAGAGGAAAGGGTGCTAGCGTTATTCAATGTCAATCCAACTACAAGTACCAAAGTTTCAGCAGAAGAATGTGGTGTTTCACGGGAGCGTGTGCGAAAAATCCTTAAAAAACACAACTACCACCCGTACAAGCCGCAGTACCATCAAGAGTTGTTGGCAATAGATGAAGAGAGCAGGCGTGTATTTTGTGAAGATGTTATAGAACACGCGAATCGGGATCGCAATTTTTTTCATCGATTTGCTTTACTGACGAGTGCACGTTTACGCTAAATAATGAACCTAACGTGCAGAATACAAGATACTGGGCGCAACAAAACCCAAGGTTACAACTTTAGACGAGATCCCAATACCTTCAGAAAATTAATATTTGGGCAGGCATTTTTAATAATCATATCATTGGACCGTTTGAATTAATTGGCAATTTAAATTCAGAAAATTATTTGGAGCTCTTGGGAAATAAGGTATGTCCTGAATTAGATAAAGTTGCAAATGAAAATCGGGAATTCTGGTTTCAGCAAGATGGGTGTCCAGCTCATTTTGATGTAGACGTAAGAACCTGTTTAGATATTTTTTTTCCTAATCATTGGATTGGTCGCAGTGGTAATATTAAGTGGCCGGCCAGATCTCCCGATTTGGCACCTTAAAAACAAAATTTATAAAACTCGTCACCCAAATATTAATTCTTTGAAGGAGGCTATCTTTGCTGAATATGCACGCGTTAATAACCAACAACTCGCACAAGTTCGAAAGGCATTTTATAATAGGTTGGGATATTGTTTATATCAAAATGGGGGACTATTTGAATATTTGTTGTGATTGTTTCAGTTAAATTATTGTTACTTATTTGTTGTTAATAGTTAATTTTATTATTGTTCCAGAATTGCAGGCACTACTGTTATAATTGCTTTTTCTTCAAAGCGTCTTATGTTAAAACAAAATCATGGTAAACGAGGATTTTCTTAATTTTTTAATAATGTGCAATCAGCATTATGCCCGATTATCAGATCATCGTACTTAACTGAGGACAAATCTCAAACTTTTTGCAAACTGCCAGCACTGTAATATGTTTTTACAATAAACACTTGTTCCTCATTATTATAGCTATCAGAAATGTCTAATTTGACAGTAACAAAATTATCCGAATTTGGCATGTCATGGCTGCTCACACTTTTAGTTTTGCAAATATTTGATTTCCCATGTTATTCGCCTATGTTCCGCTTTGAAGGTTGTCACTCGATATATATATATATATATATATATATATATATATATATGAGGTCGATGGTTCGAGTCCCGTATTTGGACAGTCCGTCTTTTTCACTGGAATGTGGAAAGGTCGGCTTCTGATGAGTTATGGGTGGTCTCCTTTGTCTATATGTGTGTGTAGGCTCCCCGCACAAGTCTTCTCGGTACGGAGCTTGTTTACTGCGGTGTTATTATATATATATATATATATATATATATATATATATATATATATATATATATATATATATATATATATATATATATATATATATATTCCAGAAATATGCGGCTAAGGGTTTTCCAAAATAAATTATTTTTCTTATTTTATTATTGTGTTTGAGTAAAGCTGTATGAATCTTTATATTCATATTAAACGTACGAGGGTATAAGGACAATCAGTGTGGAGCAGCAAATAGAATAAATTCAGTATTTTGATTATTGTGCATATTGATAAAAATTTCGGAACGTTTTTATTTTAGATTGAAAAGTTAAATCCTGCAGCGTGAAAACGCAACTTCCACATTTAATTCCCTTCGAGTGACAGTTACAGCACCGAAATATCTAAATAAGAAGTAGCGGCTTGTGATACCTCATTTAAAATATCTCTTCATCCTCTATCCAAAAATGGGGTGGTTTTAAAATTTAATACAGAAATTCACAGTAACAAAGAAGTTAATCTGATTGACGAACCTGGCTACAACACACTAAAAAACTAATAACTAATCAAGTTTCAGTCTTCATAATGAGAAAGTAACCAACACAGTTTGAGTGTCCTTTTTACACGGTATCAATTAAAAAGGACGCATAAAAAGTTGTCAACATTATTCGCAGTTGGCAATGTTGGTTTTGTTTAAGACGCCTTAGCAACTAGCTGTACGAATCTAACCGCATGACAATAGTTGTCAGTTGTTAACTGCAGTTCGGATACATGGCTTAATTAATATATATGCATTAGAGATCAATTCTACAGATGATCTGTTACGAAGATAAAGCAGGATCACATTCTTCCATTTTAAGAGAAAAATCCCGATTATTCGCCTAGATCGCAAGAAAAAATTTGTAAAATTAAAATGCAATTTTGTGAGCTTAGACATACAAGGCAGATACAAAAACAACCTTTTAATTCACTAAGTAATTATATTAAATTGAATGTAATGCTTCAGGTGTAACGATTACGCTTCGTTACTGCTTTAATTATTCAAAATAAACCCGTAAGAGACTTAATTAAGAGCCGACAATCCAATATCTGCAAGGCAATTCATGTTTTGATTTCAAAATTATTTCATGAAAAGTCGCCAAATCTTCAAGTACCGTAAACCCCTTTACTGCATTCCTTATTTGTACGTTAAAACTCAATATATGTCTGCCATGGGAAACTACCTCGCATTATTACTGAACAAATATTTTCAGGAACGAAATAAGGATTGAAAATATACGTTAGGAATATTCGAGAACAAAATATTGTTTATGTGTAATTTTCCGATCGGTGGTGTCACCCAAGAAAGACCGTTGAAAACGTTGCAGAGAATTGCCGGCAAAACCTTCAACTGTGGACACGGGAAGTGAGACGTCGTGACTTCACCACCGATTGGAGGTCTCGTTTTATCTCATTCGAAGAATGGAGGCTAGAAAGAGCTCGTGCACTGCCACCAACGGTCACGGTAAGAAGAACCCGACACATTAGCGAGGACTCTCTGCTGAGCGTTCATAGAGTGAACACCCGTCAGTTTCGGTGGATATTAAAATATCTTAAAACGAGGTTGTAATATTCTTTCTGTTATCTGTACTACCTAATAATTATTGTCAGTGATTGTACGGGGTAATTCAAGTGACTTTTAAGACTCATTAAACATCGTATTCAGCATAAAAACGCGAGCTAACTCATGGCTCTTTGTTCCGAACTGTTGATTTCTTGTCGTAATCAAAAAGAATTCCTGGTTATTATCGATCCTTGGGTCAATTGGTAGTGAATTTTACTTAATCAAATTGACGCTTTAATTGCGATTTGCAAAGTTTCGACCAAGCGAATTCAGAACATCGACGTAGGTTTCAAATGGTCTTGTAGTATTGGAGCAATACCATACACCGGCCCAATAATTTCTGATGGGAAGTCCCAGTCGTTTTATACAGCTTTTCCGCTCTTATTGAAGTCTGAATCTGTGTCAGGCACTCATAATTGATTCCACCTGGAACGCATCTTTACAGAGTCATCAGGTAACCTAATACCGGAAGACTGGTGAGTCCAAACAAATCTTTTCTCTGAATCAGCAGAATTTTCATGCCGAAATCTAACATCTGAAGTTTTAATAATCTGAACTTATAAAATCACGTAGTCAAGTTTGAGCTTAAACAATGTCAGGGAGGTGCTGTCAGCATAACTATATATTTCCTGTTTAATCTCTAAGATTTTGTCAATTTTTGTAAATTTGCACATAGTTTTTAATTTTTTTAAATAGTAATTAGCAAACTTTGTCTGTAAAATATCTAATCTATACTCTCTCTTTTATATCTCTTATTTTCATAATTAATGTAGAAATTTCATGTAGGAACATATTAAATATATTTTCCTTCTTTTTTTTTGGAGCCTCACTCAAAGAACTGGCCAGTTAATTCACTATAAAACCTAGCAATTGATTGACAAACGTCAAGTAATTTACCTAATCATTTGTGTTTGTTTTTTTAAGCGATACCCTAAGTAATTAACAGTAACATTTTAGTAATATGCAACTATCTTTATCTTATTGTTTTGGCATATGTATGTAAATTAATAATTTCTTGTTCTTGAAATTCTTGCTGTTTATCTGATTTTTATTTGTGTTGTATCATTGTTTATTTGAGATTTATCAATCATTTTATTTCATTGTATTCGCTATTCCAAATTTAATTTATATGAATAAATTCAACATTTTGTTACATTAACATAACTGTTTAATTGAAGAGAAATTCCTCCCTAGTATATACTTTACTTTTGACGTCGGCACAAACAATTTATTCTTACTAACTATTATCTAGATATCTAAACTTCAATGCAACCTGGCACTAGTCTGGAGAGTATTTTCTGAACAAATGCATAAACCGCAATTAAAAATAACTATAAAAAATTCGGGACGCAGCACATACGTTATGGTAGCGAATTTTCATTAAAATGGTACACTATTAATATGACATGCTACTAAAATTAATAGTTTAAGCTTACACATATCTTGTAGATGAGTTTTAGAGGTGCTAATACGCGCTCATTTGAAGAATTTTTCAAAAATGTTGACACCGATATCTCTCTATATCAAAAGAAATTTGTGTTATACCTCCTTTTGAGAAAAATGTCCAAAACTCAATTTGCTATGAAGCTATAAAACGAAAATATAGTATATCTAGGTAGTGTAGGTCTTTCTAAAAGAAACTTGTATTACAAATTTAATTAAAGTTACAAAAGCTTTCCAGAAGAAAACTTAATTCATGTTTAGAAAAGTAAAGTATCTGCCAAACTATAAACGTAACAGCTATCTTTCCTTATTAATCGCCTAGATAATTTGGTTTAATCAACCTAATCGAACCGGTTTTTCCAGCAACTGAAAAAAAATTAAAAACAAATTGTCTATTAGTGAATTTTCTTAATAAAAATTCAATAATATCAACAATAACAAAATGTCTGCTGAGGGTTATAATTTTAGACTCTAAGGTGAAAAAGTTATTCAGGCATTTTAAACAAAAATGAGATCTCGTTACAAGTATGTCTGTACACTATTGTTTCTATCAAACATATTAAAGTGAAACAAAACAAAATGGTCCATGCATCGAGCGGGAACCGACCCCGAGCCGTCTGCGTACGTCTCAAATCAACTCAACACAACTCAACAAAACTTTATTTGTGTCACAAGAAATACTGAACAATAGAACTGTTATGTACAGCGTAATATGATTGATACAATGCTCCAGCTCTATATTAGCTTTGTCATTGTGTTTTACATTTAAATTAATTATTTGCATAAACCTATTTTATTATTTACTTTACTATTAGTACATGTGTATTAGTTTGGGTTTTATAATTAAAAGTAAAAAAAGCTTTAAAAAACCTGCGTCTTTAGTTTGAGGTACCTATTAGCTAATAGATTAAGCACAATGATGCTAATCTGTAGTTATTTCCAGTTAACTTCAATATTGGTTGGATACATATACACACTACGTACGTGGCGAGCATTCTACCAGTTAACCAAGGACGCACTGACAGAATGTTTGTTTACCAGATAGGTAGATACTTGACTCTGTCTTTGTGCCGTGAGAAATTTTATATTATATTAAAATCAAACATAACAACTAATTACAGAATTAATTGAACTGTGATTTGAAGCACATTCGTAATTGTTGGAAAACGATTTAAATGGTTCTTTAGATTTTTGTGGGCGGGATTTCCCGGCTACTAATTCGGGTAGTATGTTCTATGCGTTTAATTGTATAGTTCGGTTACCGTTGATGTATGATTTATGCCTGTTGTATTAATCAATCTACGCATGGAAGTTAACTACTGTGTTTGACTGTCATTGTACTTTAACCACTCAGGTCCTTTCAATGTCTGCTTTCAGATCTTATTTTTAATTTAGAAAAAACACCAAATTTTTTCAACCAAATTACCGGAAATTTACAACAGAGGTTTATTGATACCATTTCTAGCAACATGTAAAATATTCCAATTACTCTAATTCTTGCAAAAATATGGCGCATTCAAAAATATTTTTGTTTGTTTTTGGGGGGAAAACTGTCCGTTATAGCCAAAGAGGTACCTCTTTGGTTATAGCTGATTTACGAACTCGTCCGCGGTCTTAACACAATGAAGATATGCGCTAAGTTTAGCTCAAATCAGTTAAGTATTTTTTGAGTTATCATTCAGAAATATATACGGCGTCATTTACGGTGAGTGGTCTATTAGATTGTTTCTTAAACTAAATGAAATTGGGCACTGAAAATTTGTACGTCTCGGTTTTCGAGGATACTCTATCAGATGGTGATAGCTGCCAAAATCACCGGCTTCCGGTTATACCGTAGTGTGCTATGAAAATAATAAAACTATTCGTACCAGTATGAGTACGGGTAGTTTAGATGTTCGAATTGCTGGCAATTAACTTGAATACATCTCAAGATTATTTTGATTAAACCACCAGTATTTTCCGTCTGAATTTCTCCTGCATCTAACTCCTGGAACGCTTATTTGATCATTCCCTCTTGTTCTTGTTTTGTCGCTACATTTTTAGTTAATTTTCGTAGAAAAAATTCACTAATGGGGAGGTCCCGACTTTTAAATTTTGAAAAAAATTTTGCAAATGAGCGCGAACTAGGACCCCTAGAACCCATATCCGGGGTCAGTTTCAATTTTTATATGTTTATATATATATATATATATATATATATATATATATATATATATATATATATATATATATATATATATATATATATATATATATATATATATATATATATTCGTTAGTCAGGAAAATCGGACGAGGTTTTCCGAGACAATTTTGAGTTTTATTCGAAAAAAATTATTATCTCAAAGAGCAATAAGCCGATTTTAATAAAATTTGGCATGTACCTTCATTTTGTAAATGGCTTTGACAAGTTTGTTAGTCAGGAAAATCGGACGAGGTTTTCCGGAAAAATTTTGAGTTTTCATTTGAAAAAAATTTTCTCTCAAAAAATAATGGGCCGATTTTGATAAAATTTAGCATGTACCTTCCTTTTGTAAATGGCTTTGATTAGCTCGTTAATCAAAAAAATCGGACGAGGTTTTCCGAGAAAATTTTGAGTATTCATTTGAAAAAAAAATTTTTCTTAAAAAATAAAAAATCTATGATAACCAAATTTGGTAGGTAGGTTTACGATATAAAAAGTAAACTATACACCAAAATTTAGATATGTATGTTACAAGAAAAAAAAGTTATAATAAAATATTTTGTTCCAGATCATTTCTATGAAAATTCACTACCATAACGCACTTGCTGCGTCCAGGCTTTTTTTCTATTGCTGACTCTTCCGATATAAATCTAATGGAAATAAATCCGGTGGCCTAGGTGGCTAGCTGGTTGAGCTGCGTTGTCAGGTGGAGCACCACCGTGTTGGAATCAAAAGCTCATCATTTATTGCATGCCAAAGCCCCTAGAAAATTGCTAAATATTGTCCTGGGTATTTTAATAGACCGTTGACTAGTCAAAGCTCCATCATATATTTAATTGCACAACTTGTCATCTTTCAGCATGCAGATAACATTGAAGCTAAACTGATCTTGAAGTTTTCTTTCTCTTTTCATGTGAGAAATTTTATTTCCCCAAATATGTGCATTTTGTCTCGGGAGAACTTTTACTCATCTACCCAAATTAGTATTTTTAGGAAAGTGGGATCATCTTGTGTACGTATAAAAATTTCTTCGCAAAACTATTCTGTAGTCATAATCTCCAGGATGTAGCGCCTGAACTCTCGGGTTGCCAGAATTCTTTGGAGCAATGAGAAAGGCGGTCCTAAATCAACAACGGCACTGTTTATTGATGTGTATTTATGAGCCTATAGGCTAAAACTATTATCTCATTCTCTTCGTCCACAGCAACTGGACAATTATGCAAGGTATTTTTTGAAGATGCCAAATTTCAAGGAATTAGACTGAATTCTTCTGAATTTATTATCATTCATTGAATGCAAATCTGGATACATTATATTGAAACCTCTAGAAGTTCTTCTCATGATTCTGCTGCCTTCACCCTAAGTTATTGCAATATATTGGCGTGGGAGTAGTTTTCTTCCATTTTGAATTTCAATGGGTGAAGAGATAAATGTCAACGAGTACTTTGTTAACCACTAGTGATAATGTCAGAACTGACATCAGTTTTTGTTTTGTGTCTGGCATTTATTACTGCCATAGCACACTACCCATATGAAAGTTTATCAAATGTCTTGAAAAATATTGATTAACTTAAAACCAGAACTCTTTAGGCATACAGAATTATCTCATATACATGTTAAATTGGTAAATATATTAGATATGTCTAACAAATGTACCGTGTATCATTTAAATATGCCACATTTAAGTGTTTTATAACAAAATTACCATTAACTCGGAACTGATCAATTTTAGATAAAAGGAGCGCTAATACAGTTTGAAGGGCGATCATAAATTTCATTTATTGAAGAAGTAATATACACGGTGTTTTATTTTTAATAAGCGAGTTCGCACATTCTGAAATTATGGAAATATGGAAGCCATTTTGAGAACACTCCGCATATGAAACTCACTTTTGCATACATGTTATACAAAATTGATATTTCTCTGATGTATAGTGTAAAAATTTTTCTTCAAAATCATCTACACGGCGAGTTATTACCTTCAAACCAGCTACGATTTTTTTTTAATTTTCAAAAAAATTTAAATATATCTGAAACTTTTGAATTTAAGTATAGCAAATATTGATCAAAGCCTCTGAACCGAAGGGTACTGGGTTCGATCCCAGGGTACTCCTTTCACTTTTTCAGTATATACTGTTAAATTAAAATCAACCGAGGTTCTGGCATTGTATTTGAGCAAGTTGAATGTCTGCACGTTCCGCCCTTCGGAGGGGGCGTAAAGCCGTCGATCCCGTGTCTATGCGATGTTGGGCACGTCAAAGATCTCTACCCTCCTTACAGAAAGGCAGGGGTTCGGCAAAATGTTTAGGATAGTGAGGTGAAACTGCTCCCTGACTTCGGTGATTGGCCTTAGTCGCGGAAATAGGCCGACGTTAAACAAACAAAACAACAAATCAACAACAAATATTGATCAAAGCTAACTTAGAAATCAACGAAAAATTAAGAAATACAATAACATACAGGATGTTCTATTTGGAATAACAAAGTTTATAGCAGTTTCTGGTATAACCGGAAGTCGGCTATTTTGTAAACTATCACATATGGAGTATTTTCAAAACCGACACGTACAAATTTTCAGTGCCCAATTTCATATAGTTTGACAAATAACCTAATAGGCCACTGGCCGTGAATGACCCTGTACATCCAGTGCCGCTATTAAAGTCTGCATCAAATGAAAAAAAAATTAATACTTAATTTACGCAAATAATGAAAAATGAGGTTGACGTTTTTAGTGAATTTTCTTAAAAAAAATTCACTAATGAGGAGATCCCGACTTTTGAATTTTGAAAAAATTTCTTCAAATGACCGCGAACTAGGCCCCCTAGAACACATATCCGGGGTCAGTTTCAATTTTTATATGTTTATATATATATATATATATATATATATATATATATATATATATATATATATATATATATATATATATATATATATATATATATATATATATATATATATATATATATATATATATATATATATATATATATATATGTATCACACCGATAACTCAAAAAATAATAGGCCGATTGTGACTAAATTTGGTGGAAAAATTCCTTTTGCAAATGGCTTGGATAAGTTCGTTAGCCAGGAAAATCTGCCAAGTTTTTCCCGGAAAATTTTGTGTTTTCTTTCGAAAAAAAATTATATCTCCGGAATTAACAAAGTAAGGGCAACCAAATTTGGTACGCTAGTTAATATCCTTATAGGTAAGCTACCTACCAAAATTTAGCTATGTAGGTCAAAAGACAAAAAAGTTATAGGCATTTAAAAAAAAAATTGGGGTTTTCTAAAACGTCAAAATCGGCAACATTTAGGCAAAGAACTTGAATCTAATACGGGATATGGAAATCAAATGTCTCAAGAAGGATGTTTTACAAACTCTGAAGTCTTAGTTTCAACCGTCATTGTCCTTCATTTTACTAAAATGTTTCCAGAAAATTCATTTCAAATAGACCCTTTTTCTGATGCTTGGCAGTAGCCTTAGCTTTAGAGTTTATCGTTTAATGGTATATAATTTTTGTCGAATTTTCGTAAAAAATCAATAAAGCTCAATATATCCGTTATTATACAAGATATGAAGAAAATTTGTATATATTAATTATAGGGTGTCTTGAGCCACATCTTAAAAAAATATTTCTACAATCACAGGATGGCCCATAAGTCGTTGGTGTTACAAATTTTCTTCTTTTTTTTTTAATCAAACACGCCTTATGTTATTGCATTTTTTAATATTTCAGCGATGCATGTTTGTAAGAAAAGAAATTCGGGACGCAGCAAGTGCGTTATGGTAGCGAATTTTCATTAAATGCTTCAAATTTGAATAGCTCAATTTGCTATTAACCTATAAGGTTGACCAAGAAACGAGTTTTTCCGGGAACACTTTAAGTTTACTTTTGGAATTTTTTTTACATTTTCACACAATAAAGTTATTTTTATGAAACATGGCACATTGTTTTTACTATATAGGTTATACTGGTAACCAAAATTAAGGCCTGCTTTCTTAAAAAGGAAACACACATATTTGCAATTAAAAACATTTTTATGAAAATTCACTACCATAACGCACTTGCTGCGTCCAGAGTTTTTCTTTTATCGACTGGACGCTATCAAATTTGACATTTAAGAAAAGAAAATCAAGGAAGTTGGATTATTTTTCAAAATTTCGAAAAATGTCAAAGGAAAAATTATTTCTTTCTTAGTTTTCTACCTACCCACCATCTATACCTACTGACATAAACTAAACATGATACTGTACCTCGCCACTTGCGTCAATTATTAGCTTAAAGTTAACTTACGTAAGTGCATTATTTTTTGTAGGCAGTCTACTATTGCCACACAAACCTGGGTCTATAAAACAAAAGCCTGGACGCAGCAAGTGCGTTATGGTAGTGAATTTTCATAGAAATGATCTGGCACAAAATATTTTATAACTTTTTTTTCTTGTAACAGAGAAATCTAAATTTTGGTGTATAGTTTGCTTTTTATATCGTAAACTTACCTACCAAATTTGGTTATCATAGATTTTTTATTTTTTAAGATAATTTTTTTTTTCAAATGAAAACTCAAAATTTTCCCGGAAAACCTCGTCCGATTTTTTTTATTAACGAACTTGTCAAAGCCTTTCACAAAAGGAAGGTACGTGCCAAATTTTATCAAAATCGGCCTATTATTCTTTGAGATAAAAAAAATTTTCGAATGAAAACTCAAAATGTTCCCGGAAAACCTCTTCCGATTTTTCTGACTAACAAACTTGTCAAAGATATTTACAAAAGAAAGGTACATGCCAAATTTTATTAAAATCGGCTAATTACTTTTTGAGATAAGAATTTTGTTCGAAAACTCAAAATATTCCCGGAAAACCTCGTCCGATTTTCCTGACTAACGAACTTATCCAAGCTATTTACAAAAGAAAAGTACATGCCAAATTTTACTAAAATCGGCCCATTATTTTTTAAGTTATCGTTGTGATACATATATATATATATATATATATATATATATATATATATATATATATATATATATATATATATATATATATATATATATATATATATATATATATATATATATATATATATATATATGTATATATATATATATATATATATATATATATATATATATATAAATTGAAACTGACCCCGGATATGGGTTCTAGCGGTCCTAGATCGCGCTCATTTGAAGAAATTTTTTCAAAATTCAAAAGTCGAGATCTCCTCATTAGTGAATTTTTTCTAAGAAAATTCACTAAAACAGCTATCCTCGCTGTCACTAGGTACGTTAAATAAAATTTTAAAAATCTGTTTTCATTTTCAAGGCAATATTATATAATATACATAGTGACACACAAATTATTATCATTTTTGAAGACATACGTGTTATAATAATTGTAAAATAATCGCATTAAAGAGTTGATTTCAAACAGACAAACATGCTATAATAGAGGACGCACTGCCTAAATTAGCTGGCATCTTGCTTCAAGACAATTGGTTATGCGATCATAACCTGCACGCTACGTTGTTCTCCACTACAAACGATTTTGAAATTTTTAAGTAAATTTGCATAATGTGATGAAATGGATGGATATATATATATATATATATATATATATATATATATATATATATATATATATATATATAGGGTGGCGCATTGAAAACGAAACAGACCGATTTGCGTCCAGATAAATTTTTTTAAGAAACGCTGAAACACGTCAATTTTATTATTGAGGGGGACATGTTTTGACATAAAAGTCAACTTTGTCACATCAACCCTTCAGGGTGGTGATAACAACCCTTATGTTTTAAATAGGGAACATGGGTTGAGTGTTACATAATTTGAAAGCTCTTTCTTTTCTGAATTCAGCACACTATTTTTTTTTAACTTCTATGAACTCGTTTAAAAATTATTCATAATTGGAGTTGCAAGAACGTATTTCATTCATTGTGACAAGAAATGCACTAGTTAGTCAATTTTTAATTAAAAAAACTAAAAAACAAAACCAAACGTTCAAAAATGTTTATTCAGTTAAGTAAGTGTTCAAATTGTTGACCACCAGCTTCCATACAAAAGTAAACATTTTGTTCAAAACGAGCTCTGACATTCTGGAGCATTTGTGGAGTTATTAGACGGCATTCTTCAACAATGCGTCGTCGTAATTCTTCCAGACTCCGGTTCTGTTGCGAAAATTCTACTCTTTAAGTGGCCCCATAGAAAGAAGTCTAGAGGAGTTAAATCCGGTGATCTAGGGGGCCACTGAATAGCACCTCTACGCCCAATCCATTGCTCTGGAAACTCTCTGTTCAAAAACTCTGTAACACGTTGTGAAAAATGCGGAGGCGCTCCATCTTGTTGAAACACTAATTGATTTTCTTGATAGCGATCATCATTTTCAACAATGTCAATTAGTATAGGGTAAACGATATATTCTAGTAACTCCAAATACGTTTCGCCACTCAGATTGCCATCAAGAAAAATTGGTCCGATTAAAGGGTCTCCAAAAATGCCAGTCCAGAAGTTTAATTTCTGTGGAGTTTGAGTGTGGACTTCATGAACATTTTGGATTATTATCTGCCCAATAACGGCAATTATGACGATTGACTGTAGAGTTTAATAAAAACGTACACTCGTCTGAAAAACAGATGTTGAATACAAAGTTCCCGTTATCAGCTATTCGTGCAGTCATAACTTCACAAAACTCCAGCCGTCGATCAAAATCATTTTCATTCAGTTGTTGTACAAGATGAATTTTATACGGGTGAAATTTATGATGCTTCAATATTCGCTGAATAGTTCTTCTTTTGATGTTTGAAACAGTGGCCAATTTTCTCATGTTCGAAGTTGGGTCTGCAGCAATTTGTCCTAAAACTTCAAAACAATCACAGTAGTCTCATTTCTAACCGGAAATTAACGTTCAGGGTCCCGTTTTTTGTTGGCTACTGAACCACTTTGTCGAAACTTTGCAACTAACTCCAAAATGTATTTTCTGTTAACATGTCTGTTCGGATGTCGTTGATTAAACAAAATTGCGGTACGGTTGGTACAGTCATCGTTTTTGAAAAAGAGGGTAATTTATTTCAACTCTTTCTTCTACAGAATACACCATTGTGAAATTAATTTTCGGTAGTACTATCAAGTATCAAACCGACCGATAAACTAAAATAATAAACCGCATTTCTCTCATTCCGATAAGAAATGTTCTGATAGTCAATTTTTTGTTTACAAACCAACAAAACATTGACTATCAGGATATTTCTTATCGGAATGAGTGAAATGCATTTTGCATCTTCAGTTGTGAATAATTTTTAAACGAGTTGATAAAACTTCTAAAAAAATTAGTATGCTGAATTCAGAAAATAAAGAGCTTTCAAATGATCTAACATTCGGCCCATGTTGCCTATTTAAAATGTAAGGGTTGTTATTACCAGCCTTAAGGAGTTGATGTGACAAAGTTTAGTTTTATGTCAAAACATCTCCCCCTCAATAATAAAATTGACGTGTTTTAGCGTTTCTTAAAAAAAAATATAAAAATATTCTCTGGACGCAAATCGGTCTGTTTCGTTTCCAATGCGCCACCCTATATATATATATATATATATATATATATATATATATATATATATATATATATATATATATATATATATATATATATATATATATATATATATATATATTGTTGATAAGTATTATGGTTTCAATTGCAATTCAAAGGTTTATAACTTTAGGAAAGCAAAATCACACGGCTTGTACTCAACTTTCCAGGGTTAATTGGAGCGCATTAAAAAAAACTACCTCTGTGGATCAGGGGTGTAATATATTTTACCGGTTGTTGTATAGCCTATTTGATGAATCTGTTCCTTATATGAGAATACCAAATACTAGGTCTCCATTATTGTTTACAACGAAACTCATTTAATTTTCAAAAACTAAAGATTACTACTGGTCTAAGTATAAAAATTTTGGGACGCAGCAAATGCGTTATGGTAGCAAATTTTCATTAAATGCTTCAAATTTGAATAGCTCAATTTGCTAAAATCCTATAAAGTTGAATTTTGGTATATAGTAAGGCCTTTTCAAGGGCAACATAGCTACCTCTTTTCATTAAAATAACTTTTTTATTTTTTAAGATACAAATTATTTTAGTAAAATCAAGGACAATGACGGCTGAAACTAACAGTTAACGATTTGTAAAAGACACTTTTTGCTCCATTTTCTCTACATAAGTCGTATTTGTTTCATTTTCTTTGCCTAGAAGTTGCCAATTTTGACGTTTAAAATCGCGACTTTGGCGTTTTAAGAGGGAAAACTAAAAGAATTTTTTCTGGCTTTTCTTGACCTTTTTGGGCATTAATGGCGTCGATTTTTTTTCCTGTAAATACCTTCTTATTCTAACTTACAGATCTAAAGTTTGGAATATACTTTACTCTAGATAATGTAAACCCGGGTACCGAATTTGGTTGCCATTAGTGTCTTATTGCCGGAGATATAAAAAGAAAACACAAAAATTTCCGGGAAAAGCTGGACCGATTTTCCTGGCTTAAGAAACTGTTCAAGCCACTTGCAAAAGGAAGGTACTGACCAAATTGGCTTGAAATAGGTCCATTCTTTTTGTATTTATCGGTGATGTGATGTGATGATGCTATTTAACCCACCTTCTTATGTAACGTTTTATGGGTGATAATAAACCTAAAACTGTTTCCCCTTGATAGCAAAATTTTCGTCTTTAAGCGATTTTCAACAAAATCACGATAAGTGCCCTAAAACACGGCTCTTTTGTTTTCAAGTTGCCGAACTAGTATTTTATTTTGCTGCGTTCATTAAATTACTTTATACAGGGTGATTCATAAGTGGTGACCAAAAATGAAACCCCATGTTCTTTGAACAATTGTAGAGAGGGTATGTCCTATAAAAATTTTTCCTATAATGCTTCATTAAAAAGATACAGGGTGTTGAAGTTGAATTTCAAAAAATAAAATTTCCAAATTTTTTAATATAATATTTTGCTGAGACTTCGCATGTGTAGGCTGTTATGGAAGGCACGTATTCTACCATAACAATTGAATCGTCTAATCCAGCAGTGGCGCGCGTACCCACATGTCATTGGTTATCCCTCAAGAAAAAAACGGGTACGCCAATGATTTTTTTTTATTTTTTATTTTTTGAATTACTTTCATTCGTGAACAAAATGACTTTCTTGATAATTTTCTGTACGACGCTGATTTTTCGAGTAAGCAGTGAATCAGGTAAGTGTTTTAGAGCACAGTTCATGATTTTTAATCAGTCGATGTTTGGCAGAAAATCGCAATGATACACTTTTATGCCTCCATTGGCCTGAATACACGCACGACATCTTTTTGATATGGAAAATTTAATGTCTTGATAATTTTTTGTACGACGATTATCTTTGTTGTATTTTAGTAAGTAGTAGTCTGGTTTGCTAAAGTTGTCATTAAGTGTCACTTGACGTTTAGGTAAACAAGTTATTATTATAAAAAGTTGTAAGTGGTAAACTTTATAAAATTTCAAAATTTTCTACTCTTTTCCTTCTTATAATGGAGTACACCTCAGAAGAGTATGCAGATATAATTTTTATCTACGGATATGCCGATGGAAATGCTCTAGCTGCTTGTCGGGAATATCAACGTAGGTTTCCCACTCGCCGTCAACCTACACCAAGGGTTTTTTCTCGATCGATCAAGACTTCGGCAGTGCGGTATTGGACAGACAACGTCCTGACGCTAGAGCTAATGGTAGAAGACAACATCAACTTGAAGACGAAGAGAGAGTGGTGGATGCAGTGATGGATCAACCTTCTGCAAGTACTCGGAGGATTGCCACGCAGTTACAATATTCTCAAAGCTTTGTTTGGAGAACTTTACATCGAGAAGCCTCACATCCATATCATCGACAGAATCTTCATTGCCTTCTACCTGGAGATAATGTGCATCGACGAGTCTTTTGTGAATGGATGTTGGAAATGAACAATCAAAATATCTTATTCTTTAATCTAATCTTCTGGTCTGACGAATCAACATTTACAAGAAATGGTATTTATAATTCTCATAATGAGCTTGTCTGGTCATTGGAAAATCCACATGCAACAAGGACTCGCACATTTCAACATAGATTTTCCATTAATTTATGGTGTGGTATTTTTAGCAGCTCACTGTTCATGGAAGTTCTGCCACAGCGTTTAAATTGATCTTCGTACCGTGTAGAAAACATTCTAGATGACGTTCCACTAGCAACAAGAGGTATAATGTGGTACCAGCATGACGGTGCACCAGCGCATCATAGTCTAAACGTTGTTACATGGCTACATGAACATTATAATGAAAGATGGATTGGCAGAACTGGACCAATACATTGGCCTGCAAGATCACCGGACTTAAACCCACTTGACTTATATCTTTGGGGTGATTTTAAGCAACTGGTCTACAAATACACCAGAGCAGCTACAACAACTGATAAATAATGCTTTTCGTCATATTCAAGCAACAATGAATCCTCAAGACATTAAATTTTCCATATTAAAAAGATGTTGTGCGTATATTCAGGCCAATGGAGGCATTTTTGAACATTTATTGTAATAAATAAATTACTATAAGCCTGACAAAATTGTATCATTGCGATTTTCTACCAAACAACGACTGGTTAAAAATCATGATCTGTGCTCTAAAACACTTACCTGATTCCTTGCTTACTCGTAAAATAAGCGTCGTACAGAAAATTACCAAGAGAGTCATTTTGTTTACGAATAAAGGTAAGATTAAAAAAAAAATATTATTGGCGTACCCGTTTTTTTCTTGAGGGATAACCAATGACATGTGGGTACGCGCGCCACTGCTGGATTAGACGATTCAATTGTTATGGTAGAATACGTTTCAGCAAAATATATGTGCTACCTTTTAAAAAATTGGAAAATTTTATTTTTTGAAATTCCACTTCAAAACCCTGTATCTTTTTAATGAAGCATTATAGAAAATTTTTTTATAGGACATACTCTCTATAAAAGAGGATGGGGTTTCATTTTTGGTCACCACTTATGAATCACCCGGTATATTGTTACCAATTATTTTAAAAAAGTGCGTCATCTGTCCTTATTTTGCTTTTGGTGCATTGCCTTTTATAATGAAAGTTCCCCTAAAAGCAAAAAAATCTGCTTCTACCGATCATAACCGCCAGATATAGAGGCATATATTCATTCATTCATTGAATTGCTGAGTCGATTCATGTTCCCCAGCAAATGACTTGGAAGTATGGAATTTCTATATATGAGCCTTCTTTGATGTATGCTGCTTGAAACATAATAAAAGAGACATTTATTAGCGTTCGTGATGAATATCGCAGTCGTATTTTTCATAAAACTGAGATTAAACCTTGTAACCACAATTTTCACCATTATGTATTATATAGCGGTTTGTGAGAAAAAAGGGATACCTAGGTAGGTAATACAATGAAAAATTTTTCACCAAATTTATTTACGGTAAACTCTGAATCAAATATTTAATCGTCATTCTAGGAAGTTGTTCAAATGCAAACAGTGAAAACAAGTGATAATAAGACTAAAAAGAAAAGTCTGGATGCAGCTAGTTTGTTATAGTAGTGAATTTTTATATAAATGATCCACAATTCTTATTATACAGAATCTTTGATAAATAGGTCTAAATATTTCGGGGGCATAATGCTTAGATAATTTTTAGAAAAAACATTTATATAAACATGTGTCCTGACTTACGTCATTTGCGAGATACAGGGTTTAAAAAAATTTCATCTTTTCGCTATATAACTCTTTTGTAGCTATAGCTATTTTCACCAAACGTGGTACACGTGATAGCGGTAATAACAAGTTTAAAACCCAGTATTATCAAGCTGGTTAGGCAACCACTGGCATAGATATGGGTAATCACCTCAAGACTGAACACTAAAACAATGGTACGTACCTGCACTAAGTGAGTGGTGGACGTGCCGCCACCTAGTTGCGGAACCAAGTAGTATGTTGTCACGCCAGCTCCAAATAACACAAAGTGTTAAAAAATAGAAACTGCATACAACTAACTAACAATTTAGAAAATTGTCAGCTCTGGCCCATTTCTACCCCAATATTGGGACAAAGTATGTAAGGCTAGATGCATTCTCGCAACAATTAGAACCGTAGACCGGTTTGCTCTTATTAGAGCTCTTCAGTACGGCATACCAGTTGTAGTAAAAATACACTAAAAATAATACAGCTATAGTATAGCCAGCCTTTCAACACTAAGGAGTGGTGGACGTGCCGCCACCTAGTTGCGGAACCAAGTAGTATGTTGTCACGCCAGCTCCAAATAACAAAAAGTGTTAAAAAGATAGAGACTGTATACAACTAACTAAAAATTTAGGAAATTGTCAGCCCTGGCCCATTTCTACCACAATATAGGGACAAAGTATGTAAGGCTAGATGCATTCTCGCAACAATATATATATATATATATATATATATATATATATATATATATATATATATATATATATATATGTATATGTATATATATATATATATATATATATATATATATATATATATATATATATACATATATATATATATATATATATATATATATATATATATATATATATATATATATATATATATATATATATATATATATATATATATGATATAGAGAAGATATATACAACACACACAACGAAACCTTTTAAAAGCGTAGATACATGATCAGACTTATAAAATTATTGTTAAAAGTTTAAAAACCACGTGTAGATTGGCCCTCTCGCTAAGTCACACGTGGTTTTGCGTCTACGTCTTACAGTTTTTTTAAACGAAATATAGAGCATGTTTCAGGGAAATACTTGCATTATTTTTTGCCCACTCAGCGAAAGCACCAATACACACATCCTTTGGCGTCTATTTCTTACAGTTTGTTCAGAGAACAGAATGTGTTCCTAAAGGCCGTAATAGAAGAAAAAACATATTTGTTAAAAAACACTAAAATTATAATTAAAAGTAGTTCACTTTAATTCTTTAAGCAAGGAATGTAAATATTGCATTTAATTAGAGGTCAGCATTGTATGGATTGACATTGAAATTATCACATATAGTATATAAACAATAAACAAAGCAAAGTTGCAAGATGTCCAGGAATGTTGCAGTCAGCAATTCGGAAGGTCGTAAAACTAATGAAGAATCAAATAAGTGTTATTGTTTTGTAAATATAAGTGAGATTAATTAAGTCAGAGAAAGAATCAGTTAATTAAATACGTTTCTACAATGTAGACGGGTAATATTAGATTGCTTCAGATATAACGACGCGATACGTGTCAATTAATCATATAAAATAAGACTGTAAAATTAATAGTCATCATGTCACAATCTACGTAAGTTCATTCATTTGTTAGTTAAAAATATTACTGTTAAGTTTTTTGAGTTAATATAGTTTACATTATCCCGTTACCTATGTCTAAATATGTGCCTAGTTCGACGATTTTATCCTTTAGTTTATCCTTCACTTCCTTAACATGGTTCTTCGACGAAAAAAGTAACCAGTTTCAGTGAAAATGCAGTGCTCATTAAAAACCTTATCAAATATCCTTTAATCCAAGTCTCCAAATACCCTTTATTTTAGTGAAAATAATCAGGACAGTACCAGAAGTAGGTCAGTTCCAATAAAGCAAATATACAGGACAGAAAACGTCCAGGGCAGTACCAGAAGAAGGTCAGTTCCAATAAAGCAAATATACAGGACAGAAAACGTCCAGGGCAGTACCAGAAGAAGGTCAGTTCCAATAAAGCAAATATACAGGACAGAAAACGTCCAGGGCAGTACCAGAAGAAGGTCAGTTCCAATAAAGCAAAAATACAGGACAGAAAACGTCTAGGGCAGCACCAAAAGAAGGTCAGTTCCAATAAAGCAAAAATACAGGACAGAAGAATCCAGGGCAGCACCAAAAGAAGGTCAGTTCCAATATATAGCAAATATACAGGGTCAAAGGCAACAATACAGGGTTAAAGGCAAGATATAGGTCACAGGCAACCAATAATCAAAATCAAAAAGAAGAACTAAGCATCAGACAAGGTAACAAAACCACAAATATTTATTAAATCAATTAAAAATTAAGGAAGCAATAGAGTAACTAAAAATAAAAATCACAAGACGTTCGAGAGAACTAAAATTGCGGGTAAACAAATTTATCCAAAAATTAGAAGCAGAAAAAATGAACGATGACGTTATACCTATCAAATTTAAAAACATAATAGGAAACTTAGATAGGCAAAGGGACAAAATTGAAGATAGCATAGTGGATATAAATAGAATAACAGAATCAGAAAATTTAGATGCCATGGTTAAGCTGAAAAGAGCAATTAACAAAGAAGCACACCGCTATTCAGCACTGTTTCCAGAATTCAAATTACCAAAAACAGCATTCCAAGAGAGAGTCCAGAAGGTAATAGATTCAACAATTGAGGAATTCTACGCAAAACTGGCGTCAAAAAGCAATCATGAAAGATTTAATTTAAATTTGAGTGAAGAAATACCAGAAGTTGAAGAAGCAAGAAGCAATCATGAAATATTTAATTTAAACTGAAGTAAAGAGATACCAGAAGTAAAAGAAGCCACAGACAAGCAAGATATATTTAATTTAAAGATAAATAAAGAAATACCAGAGACAGAAGAAGCCAAAAACGAGCAAAAAAGAGTTAACTTAAAAAATTATCCAGATGATCTCATATCTGGAGCCAAATCAGAGGCGGAGAAATCAAATGTAAGTAGGAAGAGCAATTCATTGAATTTTGAGGCATCAATGATACAGGGGAAGAAAGAAGTACAAGAAGTAAAACAAGCAGTATTACAAATAAAAAAAGTCCCAATAGAAACGAAGATAGGAAAGAAAGAATTTTATAGAAAATGGTCCAGCAACAAATCAAAAATGGTTGCCAACCTGAAAATTCCCAAATTTTGGATAAGTGAACCAAGGGGGGAATAAACAGCGACCACATCAAGGGTAAAAGTTAATGCGTCCAAGAAAGGAACCACGAAACAGTTGATGTGTAAAGTAAGAGCAGTAAGAAGTACAACCACCCAGGTATTTACACACACTGGGGTGGAGTATGGAGGTCAGAAGCAGGGACAAGCAAAAATGGGCAGAGGCCACAAAGTATACAAGGGCCATCCAGTAAAAATAAAGGGCTCACGAACGGAGCAACAGTACAAGGTATGTGGGTATAAAGTGTATGTTCGCCAATGGAAGCACAGATTTAGATGAAAGTTCAAGAGGAAGAAAGTACACGCCGGGCACATGGTAGCAACCAAACAATGGCCGCTGCGTGGTCAAGTTCAGTCAAGGTTCAATGGTGAAGCACTCCAAAACGACTCAGGGTCGGCGTGGCTGAATTTTGTGGGGTGGGAAGAGCTCTGCAAGCAAAGCAGAGGCAGTTCGTCAACTCATTCAGCATGAGAAGCAACCACAAGACAACATGGAGGAGAGACACCAGAAGGAAGACGAAATGACGTATCCAACCCATTACCAGAAAGGGGGAATAAATTATTAGATCATGTGAATCATTTGTAATTATATTAGGCTCCTAGAATGGTATACATAATTATATTATTTTAATTAGTGTTATATCGACGATCAAACGTAGGATTGTATTCAAAATATTATTTTATTTATTATATTACCCTCCTAGAGTGGTATACATAATTCTATTATTTTAATCATTGTTATTTCGATTATGATACATAGAGTGTATCAAAAATATTAATTTTTTATCATTATGATTTATATTACCATCATAAAGTGGTATACATAATTCTATTGTAATTGTAATTATTGTTATGTCGATTATCTAATGTAACGTTATATTCAAAAAGATTAATTTAATTATTATTACAATTACCATCATAGAGTGGTATGCATAGTTATATTATGTGTATTATTGTGAATTCCATTATCATACGTAGGATTGAATCCAAAATTATTAATTTTATTATTAAGTCCAGTAACATACCTAAGGGTGTCTACATTAATTCAAGTTTGAGTAGTTCAAATTATTAATAATTTCTTGCTCTTGAGATTCTTGCTACCTATCTTATTTTCATTTGTGTGCAATTAATGTTTATCTGAGATTTACCAACCATTTTTATTTCATTTTGTTTGCTATTCCAAATTTAATCTATACGAATAAACTTATATATTTTGTTATATTAAAATATCTGTTTAATTAAAGAGAAACTCCTCCCCAACTTCTCCTTTCTTTTGGCATCAGCGCAAATAATTATTTCTTACTAACTACTATCTAGATATCTAAATTTCCATGTAACCTGGAACTAGTCTGGAAAGCCCATAAATATAAGTCTCTGGGCAGTACGAAGCAAAGAAAGGAAGAGAACGTGAGTATCAAACTACATCAACGCCTCCGTGGCCGTGCGGGAAAGTCGATTCAGACTTTCCAATACGGACTCGGGGGTCGACGGTTCGATCCTCACCGGCGGCGGATGATTTTTCAAAAATCACTGTCGTCGTTGAGATCGAGCTCAAGGTGGAGGGTAGGTTAGTTTAGATGAGCAAAAAGGGTCAGCAATGGCCTAATTGCCAGTAAGCATCTTACCTTTACCTTTTTTATCAAACTACATCCAGATCTGTCAACCTCCTGAAAAGTGCTGCTAATCTTAATAAATTTGATAATCTGATAGATAGCTACTTTAGGGTAGGGTGTTATAGGCAATTGTGACCTCACCATTGAACAGATCAATATCCACCTGAGGTCAATCACCAGATACCACGGTTCTTGTGTTCGTAAAGCTTTTTCTTTGAGGGAGGAAACAAGTTTAATACATTTTTAATTGCGCATTTTAGTTGTACATTTAGGGACAGACTTTGATGTCAAAAGCAGCTAAAACCTGTATCATCACTTATGATTTTATACATATTTGTTAAGAGATAATAAATTCCTTGTTAGGATACGAACACCAATTATCTCATAGCGCAAGACAGCGGTTAAATGAAAACTAACAAAACAGTTTAAAATTATAAATTCAGAGTTAAAACTAGGTCGTACATATTGGTTAAAAAAGTATTTTGTGGTACAGCACTAAATCAATACAAAAAAAGTATAAATACCGCAACATGCAGAAAGTTCTGAAAACAGTCCTTCAGTTGTTCAGCAGCAAATTTTTACATACAACATTTCTGTACTATATCAAATGATCTGTGAAGAATGTTTGGCACAAAGTGGAAATATTTTAGGCAAAAGTTTGTTTTATATCTAAAAGCCACAGAGTCATATATGAAAAATTCTGATTACAAATCATCCGTATTTCTCTCCCGTATAGGAATAATTCTGAATAAATATACATTCAGTGAACGGGAAGAAAATATATGATGTATTAATATGAAAGCTGGAAGCATATTTAATTCCAGAAAAACACTCACTTATAAAAGACATGTATTCTTTCTAAGAAATCAGAATGAAGGTGAATCGGTCGATTTTTAGTGAATTTTTATTTAAAAAAATTCACTAATAGAGAGGTATCGATGGTGAGACTTTGCAAAAAAATTTTTAAATGAGCGCGAATTAGGACCCCTAGAACCCATATCCGGGGTCAGTTTGAATTTTTATATGTATATATATATATATATATATATATATATATATATATATATATATATATATATATATATATATATATATATATATATATATATATATATATATATATATATATATACATATATATATATATATATATATATATATATATATATATATATATATATATATATATATATATATATATATCCGTCTGATAACTCAAAAAATAATTAACCGATTTCGATGAAACTCGGCAAGTGCCTTTCTTTTATTAATGGCTTGGATGAGTTCGTTGGCCAAAAAATCGGACGGGGTTTTCCGAGAAAAATTTTATATTTCAATAAAATGAAATGGTCTACATATTGCTTTGGGAGAGGCCTAACTATGTGCCAAAATTCAGTTTTCTATGGTTACAGAAAATTGAGCTATTCAAATTTGAAACATTTATATTGAAACGGCGTTTTCGAATCTCACTTAAGCCTGACCCATCAGGAGTACATAAGCTGTGAAGGAGTAGATTAATACACAAAAACAGTAATGCCTCACTGGTTAGTCAATGACAACTATTATTGTCATTGACTCATCATATTCATTTTTATTTAAGATTCAGAGAAATGTCAATAATACTGAATTCACTGATTGTTAATCATTGGCAGCATTTACGATTATATATAACCCTATTGTAATTTATCATCATTTATCACCTCTGTAGTATAATTATTTACTGTATTTAAGCAGTGTGGATACCTATGTATTCAAGGTTTAAATCTTAGTTTATGAAGCGTCTAATATTTCACTACAAGTAGTCAATGAATACTTTTACCTACCATAATTTATGATATTATCATTGAGGTTTTTTTCCTTACAACTCGCATCGTTTTTAGTCAATTGTTGTTATTAATAGTCAATAGTTTCTTCCCAAAATTTGCTCTTACCGAACACACATGGCTTCCATTGACTTCTGCTTCTGCCGCTGTTACAGTCTTAACATGTCGCTTTGCTTACTCTTACTGCTATACTATTAGTAAATTTTTATTTTAAAAAATTCACTATTAGAGAGGTATCGATGGTGAGACTTTGCAAAAATTTTTACAAATGAGCGCGAATTTGGGCCCCTAGAACCCATATCCGGGGTCAGTTTCGATTATATATATATATATATATATATATATATATATATATATATATATATATATATATATATATATATATATATATATATATAATGTATCCAACCGATAACTCAAAAAATAATCAACCGATTCTGATAAAACTCGGCAAGTGCCTTTCTTTTTAGTGAATTTTTATTTAAAAAATTGCGAACTAGGACCCCTGGAACCCATATCCGGGGTCAGTTTCAATTTTTATATGTTTAAATATATATATATATATATATATATATATATATATATATATATATATATATATATATATATATATATATATATATATATATATATATATATATATGTATGTATGTATGTATCCGTGTGATACGATACCGATTTCGGTGAAACTGGGTAAGTGGCTTTCTTTTATTAATGGCTTGGATGAGTTCGTTAGCCAGAAAAATCGGACGGGGTTTTCCGGAAAAATTGTGAGTTTTCTTTAAAAAAAAATTTTTTCTACGAGTTTTAATGAAATTTACTATATATGTTGCCTTGGGAGAGATCTTATTACGTACTGAAATTCAACTTGCTAAGTTTATAGAAAATTAAGTTATTTAAATTTTAAATTTACTTTCGAAAAAATTTTTTTTCTCCGAAAATTAAAAAGTTATATAAATGAAATTTGGTAGATATCTTGCGTTGGGAAAGACCTTACTACACACTAAAATTAAACTCTCTAAGTTTATAGAAAATTGAGATTCAAATTTGAAGCATATAAGAAAAATTCACTACCATAACGCACTTGCTGCGTCCCGAATTTTTATGTAACAGATTCACGGGACTTAATTGAAAACATGTGACTGGTAACTTAGCTAATACTCTTTTAAAACCAAATTAATGTAATGGATTAAGGATGTTACTGAAACTGTAACACATAGAATCAAACACTTGGAATCAAAGAGCAAGCATTTGCAAAAAAAATGTGCGGATCTGCGGAAAAAAGTCGTGCATTATGGTAGTAAACTTTCATAAAAATGTTAATAGCAAATGTCTCTTTTTTAACGAAAGCAGGCAAATTTGGTTACCAGTATAACCTACATAGTAGAAACAGTGTACCAAATTTCATCATAATAACTGTATTGTTTGAAAAAGTACAAAGATTTTCCGAAATAAACTTGAAGTATTCCTGAAAAAACTGCTCCGGTTTTCCTAGGTAGAAACATTGTACCAAATTTCATCAAAATAACTTTATTGTTTGAAAAAGTACAAAGATTTTCCGAAATAAACTTGAAATATTCCTGAAAAAACTGCTCCGGTTTTCCTGGCCATTGAACCTTTTTAATCCATCTTTCAAGATATCATTATTCAAAAATAGCTTTTCGACGAAACTTCACAAAAAATTTACTTGAAAATTTGCAAACAATTTTTCACGAAAATCCAGAAACATTTTTTGTAGAATAACCTTATCTTTAGCTTTATCTTTATTTACCACAATCATACAGCATGTCTATACATAAAAGTCTTTGACTTGTGAAGTATTTGAACATGATTTAGTTAAAGGTTGACCTAAAAAATCTTTGTCATTTTCTAAAGTTCTAAACCATACACTTCAAATTTTGAGATGCCAAATTCTAATTCCGCTTCCAACCTCCTTCTGATTGAATATTTAATATTTGTTACCACAATCTCACTAAAATTTTAAAAACAATGATTTCTACGCAAACAAAAACATTTCCGCAAAAACTGGCTAAATATTTTTACACAAAAGTTTGCGAAAAAATAATAGATAAATTTCAAATTATATACCTAATCTAAAATTAAAATAAAGAAAAGAAGAAAACGTAAAAAGTTATTTTTTACCTCCTCGCGGGAAATTAAACCAGTGGACGTAAATAAACATATAAGCAAAATACTCAGATTTTCATGTTGGAAGCTGTCAGAAAGCAAAACATTTAATAAGTCTGTCACTTTAGAGTCCCATTTGACATTTTTAAAACAATGTATCAACTACTTACAAATAATGAAAATGCTAACATAGATAATCCTATCTAATTAATTATTTCTTACCTTTTTTGTGCCAAAGTAAATTTAAAATATTATTTTTCGAAAACTCATTGAACAATCACAATCTGATCGGTTATTAGAACTAAGTAAAACATTTCGGGACGCAGCAAGTGTATTATAGTAGTGAATTTTAAGCAACGCTGAAACACGTCAATTTTAATATTGAGGGGTACATGTTTTGACATAAAACTCAATTTTGTCACATCAACCACTTAAGGGTGGTGATAACAATCCTTATAATTTAAATAGGAAACATGGGTCGAGTGTTACATCATTTGATCAAAACCGGTGATCTAGGGGGCCACTTAATAGCACCTCTACGCCCAATCCATTGTTCTGGAAACTCTCTATTCAAAAATTCCCTAACACGTTGTGGAAAATACGGAGGAGCTCCATCTTGTTGAAACACTAATTGATTTTCTTGATAGCTATCATCATTTTCAACAATATCAATTAGTAGAGGGTAAACGATATCTTCTAGTAACTCCAAATACGTTTCGCCACTCAAATTGCCATCAAGAAAAGTTGGTCCGATTAAACGGTCTCCAAAAATGCCAGTCCAGACATTCAATTTCTGTGGAGTGTGAGTGTGAACTTCGTGAAAATTTCTTTGATTATTATCTGCGTAATAACGACAATTATGACGATTGACTGTAGAGTTTAATAAAAACGTACACTCGTCTGAAAAACAGATATTGAACCGAAAGTTCCCGTTATCAGCTATTCGTGCAGTCATAACTTCACAAAACTCCAGCCGCCGATCAAAATCATCTTCATTCCGTTGTTGTACAAGATTAATTTTATACGGGTGAAATTTATGATGCTTCAATATTCACTGAATAGTTCTTCTTTTGATGTTTGAAACAGTGGGCAATTTTCTCGTGCTCAAAGTTGGGTCTGCAGAAATTGGTCCTAAAACTTCAATCCCAGTAGTCTCATATCTAACCGGAAATTCACGTTCAGGATCCCGTTTTTTGTTGGCTACTGAACCACTTTGTCGAAACTTTGCAACTAACTCCAAAATGTATTTTCTGTTAACATGTCTGTTCGGATGTCGTTCATTAAACAAATTTGCGGTACGGTTGGCACAGTCATCGTTTATGAAAAAAAAGAGTAAATATTTCAACTCTTTCTTCTACACAATACACCATTGTGAACTTAATTTTCGGTAGTACTACCAAGTATCAAACAGACCGATAAACTGAAATAATAAACCGTATTTCTCTCATTCCGATTAGAAATTTTCTGATAGTCAATTTTTTGTTTACAAACCAACAAAACATTGAATATCAGCACATTTCTTATCGGAATGAGTGAAATGCGTTTTTGCTTCTTCAACTGTGAATAATTTTTAAACAAATTGATAAAACTTCCAAAAAAATTTGTGTGCTGAATTCATAAAAGAAAGAGCTTTCAAATAATGTAACACTCGACCCATGTTCCCTATTTAAAATATAAGGGTTGTTATCACCACCCTTGAGGGGTTGATGTGAGAAAGTTGAGTTTTATGTCAAAACGTGTCCCCCTCAATATTAAAATTGACGTGTTTCAGCGTTTCTTAAAAAAATTTCTCTGGACGCAAAACGGTCTGTTTCGTTTTCAACGCGCCACCCTATATATATATATATATATATATATATATATATATATATATATATATATATATATATATATATATATATATATATATATATATATATATATATATATATATATATCTGTGTGTGTGTATCACCCTCAAAAAATAACGGGCTAATTTTGATTAAATTTGGTGAATCCCTTCCTTTTACAAGTGGCTTGGACAGGTTCGTTATCCAGGAAAATCGGCCCAAGTTTTCTTGGAAAATTTTGTGTTTTCTTTCTAAAAAAATATATATCTCCGGAAGTAACAAAGTAAGGGCGGCCAAATTTGCTTCGCAGGTTTATATCATTATAGATAGATTCTTCGGTTAACAAAATACGCAGTTTTTTGTTACTACTCAAACTTCTTCGTTGAGTAGGCTAGCTGTGATAACGCCAAATCCACGCAAAAGTAAAAAATCAAAAAAAAAAAACAACGATTCCTAAAATTAAATATGTAATCCTTAACCTAAAGCAACGCATGGCCACAATACCAAAACTAAGCGACACCTAAAACTAACTTAACCTAACTCACTGCCACTACACATTTTAAGTTGCACTTTACACAAGCGTCTAAACGGTGGGAGGGAAAGAAAGAAGGCACAGGCGATGAGAATTGTCTGAAAACACAACTAACACGTGGCTAGAGTCCCACGTCGACTAGGTTTTCCAGCTGCGTCTCCATCTCCCACGCTGGTCTCTATCAGTAAGCACTGTACCCCTACAGATCGGGAACTAACTTCTACACAGGGAATTACTACCTGTTGCAAGACGTTTTCCTTCTCTCCCTGGTCCTGCTGATTCTTGATACTTCTCCCCTTCGACCGGGGGAAAACAGAGTTCGGTACATTCAGCTCTCTAGCAAAGTTCAGGTAAGCTGGAGTGAATCCCGATGACTCATTTCTGGATGTGTTATAAGCCAACATCAGCTCGGGCAGACGCTGATCTCAGGCCGTATGATTAACATTACAAAACTGGGCTATCATTGACTTTAACGTTCGATCTTGTCCACAGGATTACACTGGGGACTCTACACCGGAGTAAGGCTCAGTAAACCTTCCAGCCAGGAACTGACGTCCATTGTCCGTAATCCCGGTTCTCGGAGATCCAAGTCGGGATATTACCAGCTCTAGGACGGCTCGGTCCAAGACATTCGCTGTCGCACTTCTCAAAGGTCGGCACTCCACCCATTTCGTAAACCTATCGTGGATGACTATCGCGAAGCAGTTGCCTTTCGTAGATGGAGGCAGCGGACCAATCAGGTCTATACTTACGGTCTCCCATGGTTCAGAATTCTGGGACGGTTGCATCATACCACCCTTTTTCTGCTGGCAGGTCTTGTAACTCTGACAGTGTAAACAACTTTACATACTTTACAGCAGTTTCACGAAACATTCCCGGCCAATAATACTTCCTGGCCAGACGGGAAATGGTCTTCGCGATCCCAAATGTCCAACTGTCGCAGCATCATGGTTTTCCTCCAATATGCGTCGGCGCAGCTGTTTCGGGACACAGAGCTTCCATGGATCGGACAGCTCTACCTAAGCGTAATCGTACGGATCCAGGAAATAGCGATACAATCGGCCATCTCGAATACAATAATCAGGGTATGTACTGGGATGGGACAACACCTCCTCGAATGTATTCTTGTACCAATTGTCCGTCTGACCTTCTTCGGCAACGCACATCGCACTCTCGTTCGGGTTTGCTGGTAACAGAGAACAGGAGAGTGCGACGGCCACATTGTTATATGCTCCCTTTCTGTACACTACCTCAAAATCAAATTAAATCCAAACTTGATATGTACCTGGCCTCTCGCAGCTTACCCAAAATATTGGATATCTGCGGAAACGGGTACGCATCATTCTCTGACACTTCGTTGACCTTTCGAAAATCGATACAGAACCTCGGGCTACCGTCCCTTTTCCTCCCAATAACGATTGGGGAACTCCAAGGACTATCCGAGGGCTCTATGACATTTTCTTCCAACATGCGATCAACTTCCACATTTACAATCTCTTGTAACTTCGGAATCATAGGCATATGTCTTTGTTTGATGGGTGCCACCGCTTTCAATTTAATGCGATGCACCAGTAACGGCGTAGTGCCCTTTATCCCTTCAAAAGCTATCAGTTTCCTACCCAGGAACTTTTCCAGACACTTTTGTTCTCCTAGCGACAGATTTTACTGCGGATAAGGTTGACTAACCTCTTCAGTACGCACTACTTGGCCGAGTGTAACTTGCGCTCGATCTACCTGGGCCTTGGTATTCAAATTATTGATCTCTGTGGTACCGTTTCTCAAATCGAGAACCAGTTCATGGACTCCTAACACGTTCATACCAATTACCATATCTACAGGCAGACTCGGCAGGACCAATCACCTTGCTTGCACAACGCCAGAGTCAATCACCAGACTCTACTGGAATATTTCCAAAATAGGCGTCGTCGTTCCATCAGCCACTCTCGTAGACAGACCTTTTTCCTTCTAGGATACCAATCCCACCCGTATGCACCATTCGGTCACAGACTCACCAATAAACAACCTCGTTGCACCCGTATTTATCAGTGCCTTAAATTTTCTTCCCTCTATCTGGACCAATAGAAAGAGCCTGGTGTCAGAATTATGCACCCATCTGTCTTCCGAGGTTTTGGGCTTCGGGACCGCTAATAGGTTCGAACCTACACGGCCCCTCTTGAGTTTCCCGACTAGGAACAGGGGCAGTCTCGGGACCACAGGCCTTGCTTGCCACACCTGGTACAGCGCGGCTGCGCAACAGATTGACACTGACTGCGGTAATGTCCCCTTTTCCCACACTTCCAGCATTGCGCTGTGCTACTCAGTCTGGGTGACTGAGCGATGAAACGAACCTTCTCCTCACGCTCTATCGGCTGCGTACTCGAAGAAGACTCTATTGGTCTTCTGGACTCCCTTATCTCTAGGCTAACACCCGTTCCAGCTTTGGAACCTACCGTGTTTTCAGCCTTTGCCGGGCCGGTCGTTTTTGAATCTACCTCGTGCAGAACTTCCTCGACGGTAGTGGCAGACTCTACAAAAGCTTCCACAGTCGTGAAATCTTTTTGCCATAGCATTTGCTTAAACTCAGGCAACAGGTTCCTCTAAAGCCACGACGGTTCCTGTCCTTTAGTCATTTTCCCATGTCGAGGAATAAGGGTACATATATCTGTTATATACTGCAACACACTTTCGTCTTTGCGGTGCAACCTCCGACCCACCTTTGCTTTTAAGTTAATATAGTAATCTCTGGGAAAATAAAACTTGCGAAAGATATTGACAAAATCCTCCCAGGTCACGATGCCTTATTATTCCGGTACCATAACAGGCACCTGCCTTCTAACAGCAGTGGTAAGACACGGAGCAGACTCTCCGGAGTTACGTTATACAGTGATCCTATTTCCTCTATCCTCTCCATGCAGGTCTCCGGATCAGACCTACCATCAAAACGAATGTTCCATCCGGCTACATTCGGAATTTCAACAGCCGGTTTCGCCATGGTATTCGTAAACACCGGGGGGTTTTGTAAAGTTACCGGGTTGGGAGACGATCGACCCTCCTTTATAAACTGAACTAAACGTCGCTTTTTTTCTTCGACTGTACCAGAGCACGCCAACCTAAACTTGGCTAACTCAACGTCAACCTCAGCTTATATACCCAGCTGGTACGACTATCAAATGCATCCGGGTCTAGTGACAGCTCTGCCTTAACGGCTTCCCCTTCCCCTTTCTCCGCAGTATCCATATAGAACAGTTAGTGTATCAGCTGACACATCACAGTATCAACTGCAACACCCAGTATATGGAATACTACAACGCAGGCACGGCACAAAACTTCATCAATATCCGAAGTTTCCCAGCCAAATATCCAGGGCACGGGATAACCCTTCCCTACAGGACACCTCAGTCTTCCTAACCAGGATAAATTTATCCAGAAACCAGGACTCCTAGATCCCTAACCAACTAAAACACAGAACACCTATGTCCATAAAACAACAGGACAATTCCGTCCAATATACATGACCAGTCCACGTAAAACAGGATATCTCAATCCAAGAACCAGGACTGCTAAGTTCATAACCGACTAAAACAGGACCTAAGTCGCTAAAACACCAGGACAAATCCGTCCAATATACAGTACTCAATAGCCCACTCCCACAGGGATTCCCTTATACAAGACCTTACGTTGGTCCAGTCCTCCAGGACACCAACTAGCCTTAATTTACAGGATATATTTAAATCATATACCTACGGGACTTCATAACTAAGTCCATGCCCGGGCCGACATCTCTTTGTGATGACCCGGCCAAGCAGAGGCCCGACGGATGGGCTGACAATCCGTCGTTCGGGCGTGACCTAAATATCCTAAGTTAAATATCCTCAGGCGCCATCTTTATTACCTATTAAATAGGACGGGGTCAGATCCCCGTGAGGACTTCTGCTAATGCCCTCGTAGAACACCACAAATTACTGTTTCAAAACGGCCTTGTCCTAGGGTAGCCGAGTGGAGAAGAAAAACTATAGCCAGAGGTCAAAAGTTATTATATCCCGCAGAGTTATCGAGAGTTAAGTAGGCTTTAATTACTTACTTCCGAATAATGGCTGTTTTCATAGCTAACAAAGTTGGAAGCAGAAATATTATAAATAGGCAAATATCAATTAAGATATACCTAAGCTAGTTACTATCCGTCACAGGATTCTAGCTTAAACACGCATACACTAGTGCAACTATCTAAAGGCAGTGCAGTGAAACGCAACTAATGTCATAAAATCTTCTAATAATATTCAAAACATCTACAAACGGGAAGTACAGTAATAAAAATCCATAAATTACGAAAGTTAAAAATTCGCTACAGTTTCATGCGATTAAAGGAAAACGATATCTCAGGTCAGATAACACTATCTTTGATAAGACATTCTTTAACATTGCAAACGATACAAATACGTTAATATTAAAAAATACAATAATATTAGACTAGAATAATATTTGTGCTATTTACAATAAATAAAATGTGATATTAACATTAGCACTGCAATTAGCAAACCATATGAAAGCAACGGCAAGCGAAAGCGACATACACATGCACAAAATGAGAAATTGCCCCGATATAAATTGTATCGCCTTAGCCTGAGGTTTTATCTTCCCCTGGGCTTTATTCCCGCGATTCCCTGTCGTCCTACTCTGCTATGTGGGTAATCAAACGGCTCCCACTCTCATAGAAATTATCCAGAAACCAGGACTCCTAGATCCCTAACCAACTAAAACACAGAACACCTATGTCCATAAAACAACAGGACAATTCCGTCCAATATACATGACCAGTCCACGTAAAACAGGATATCTCAATCCAAGAACCAGGACTGCTAAGTTCATAACCGACTAAAACAGGACCTAAGTCGCTAAAACACCAGGACAAATCCGTCCAATATACAGTACTCAATAGCCCACTCCCACAGGGATTCCCTTATACAAGACCTTACGTTGGTCCAGTCCTCCAGGACACCAACTAGCCTTAATTTACAGGATATATTTAAATCATATACCTACGGGACTTCATAACTAAGTCCATGCCCGGGCCGACATCTCTTTGTGATGACCCGGCCAAGCAGAGGCCCGACGGATGGGCTGACAATCCGTCGTTCGGGCGTGACCTAAATATCCTAAGTTAAATATCCTCAGGCGCCATCTTTATTACCTATTAAATAGGACGGGGTCAGATCCCCGTGAGGACTTCTGCTAATGCCCTCGTAGAACACCACAAATTACTGTTTCAAAACGGCCTTGTCCTAGGGTAGCCGAGTGGAGAAGAAAAACTATAGCCAGAGGTCAAAAGTTATTATATCCCGCAGAGTTATCGAGAGTTAAGTAGGCTTTAATTACTTACTTCCGAATAATGGCTGTTTTCATAGCTAACAAAGTTGGAAGCAGAAATATTATAAATAGGCAAATATCAATTAAGATATACCTAAGCTAGTTACTATCCGTCACAGGATTCTAGCTTAAACACGCATACACTAGTGCAACTATCTAAAGGCAGTGCAGTGAAACGCAACTAATGTCATAAAATCTTCTAATAATATTCAAAACATCTACAAACGGGAAGTACAGTAATAAAAATCCATAAATTACGAAAGTTAAAAATTCGCTACAGTTTCATGCGATTAAAGGAAAACGATATCTCAGGTCAGATAACACTATCTTTGATAAGACATTCTTTAACATTGCAAACGATACAAATACGTTAATATTAAAAAATACAATAATATTCGACTAGAATAATATTTGTGCTATTTACAATAAATAAAATGTGATATTAACATTAGCACTGCAATAAGCAAACCATATGAAAGCAACGGCAAGCGAAAGCGACATACACATGCACAAAATGAGAAATTGCCCCGATATAAATTGTATCGCCTTAGCCTGAGGTTTTATCTTCCCCTGGGCTTTATTCCCGCGATTCCCTGTCGTCCTACTCTGCTATGTGGGTAATCAAACGGCTCCCACTCTCATATGACTATAAGTTGCTAACTAATGAAACCGGGTAACTTGTCCCCTATTTCTATCGAACACCCTGTATAATTAACAACCCCATCCAGAGGTTACGTAGCATTCCGAGCAGCTCCATGCTTCTCCCAAGGACATCCGTCCTTCAGAATAAACAAGGACCACCCAGTACAGCACCGGTTGCCGGACACACTAATTATTAACTATTACCCTTTTAATCAGCATTCACCGTTCCCCTTATATGGGTAAGAAACGTGAGAAGCTTGTCACTTATCTAGGCTGGGCACTCTAGCTAATCAACCACCACCTCTAGCGATGACATACCATTCAGAGTAGCTCCATGATTTATCCAAGGACATCTGTCCCTCAGATCTAACGTGGGCCACTAAGTACAGCACGTTACACTTCGCCAAACGCCCTAGATTCACTATATTTCGGTATCATCATTTACATGATTTCAGCTTCCCTTATATGGGTAAACACGTGAACAGTTTTGTCACTCCTACATACAGAACACCCTGTATCCACTTTCAATCCTAACACGATGTTAATATTGCACATAAACAGCATCAATAAAATACTCAGTTATTTTATTTAGGTTTGCATATATACTTCCTAAATTGCCGTAGTATAACTAACCTTGCAAACAACGATAATAGAACATGGTCGTTACGGACCCTCGTTCGTTCCTATATAAAAATAACACGCTGCTCACAACAAAAAGTAGCACAGCTAAACTCCCCAGTTAAATATCTAACCGTTTCCCACACAATATTAGTAATTCTAACGTAACCACCAGACCTCTTATTCCGGACGCGAGCTGAAGGCATCTCTCCCGGCGTACGGTCTCTCGTCGATGATTTTTGTGACAGACCAGCGCTATTCCTTCCACAGGCACGATTCATTGTTCCACTCGTGGCAAATTTTCATATTTTGAAGTGTTTATAAAATAAGTCGAATTTATTGCCTTGTGAATATTCGTTATTTAACCGCCTAAATGAATTGTTCGCCATTCAAATAACCCTAATAAATGCGGACTTCATTACAAACTTATCCAGGCAAAAAAAGTGTAATTCCCAAATTTGGTCCAAATCAGTGAAGTAGTTTTTGAGTTATCGGCTGGATACACACACACACACACACACACACACACACACACACACACACACACACACACACACACACACACACACACACACACACACACACACACACACACACACACACACACACACACACACACACACACACACACACACACACACACACATATATATATATATATATATATATATATATATATATATATATATATATATATATATATATATATATATATATATATATATATATGTGTGTGTGTGTGTGTGTGTGTGTGTGTGTGTGTGTGTGTGTGTGTGTGTCCAACCGATAACTCAAAAACTATATATATATATATATATATATATATATATATATATATATATATATATATATATATATATATATATATATATATATATATATATATATATATATATAAATATATATATATATATAAACATTTTAACTAACCATGGAAATGGGTTCCAGAGGCCCTAATTCGTGCTCATTTGAAGAAAGTTTTCCGAAAGTCTCACTATCGATACCTCTCTAAAAGTGAAAAACAATTGTAAACTGATCCCTACATGAATCAGATTATAATTGTAAATATTTTTAAAACTAGAGTCTGGAGGTATAGGGAGTGTGATGAAAAACTTGAAGCAGAGGGCATGCCCCCCACCCGTGAGACACAAAATGCACACTGTTCCAGTCGAAAAACTGAGTTACAGCAGTTTTAATTTCTTCAAATTGAGACACTATTCGAGAGGGAACTGTTTACGGCATCTTGATTTTTACAATGAATAATATCTCTGAATGCGTCATTTTCATTAGATTCCGCGATCAATTGTTGAAAACGTCGTATCATAATTTTTGGGATAAGCAAAAAATGTGAAAACTTAGTTGCAAAGCAATTGAAATACCTCTAAAACGATGAACGCTATAAAAGATTTTCTCTACAAACATGTGTTAGAATTCGATGAAAAATGCAATAATGCAATAATATAACGCGAGATAACAATAGCCAACTCATACAATGTATATAAGAAGTACAGATCCAGATTCAACACCCAAGGTCGCTGACGAATGGGTTAATTAATAGCAGCGCAATTAGAAGAATAGACTATTCATAGATGGGTAAACAACTAGACCTTCAAATCAGCAACCAGCCACCTGCTAGGATCACCTTCAAGACTGCAACTTAGGTGGAAACCGCCTCTCGGTCCACGCCCCACCAGAGACTATATATGGAAGTTACCAGACCACGGACGGACATTCCTACATTGTTATTGCTTGAGTCTCTTTTAACTTGTCATAATTTATATTTATGATTTTTTATTATTATTCATAAGTATTTTATGTAACTATAATCAATAAATTCTTTTAAAAAGTCAAGTGTGTTAACAAGAAAGTTAACTGGCGCAGTCGCAACGGATAGTGCTGAAGAACCAAAAGTATATTGATTCTTTGCGTTTCAACGCTTAACAGCCAAAGAACCGATCAAGAGAGACGTCATGAAGACAGCAGCAATAGCATCGATTCTGTAAGTTGTTTGCTTCCTTTAATTCCTATATATATATATATATATATATATATATATATATATATATATATATATATATATATATATATATATATTCTGTATCTCCTCATACATTGATAATATTATATGTCTGATAGTGATATTGATAATTTAGAACATTTGGAATATAGATTAGGCAATATTAGTATTGGCGAAATTGATATTGTAGAACAACCCGATATAAATAATTCTAGAAACAACTTAAATATGGCAAATCAATTCCAAGAGTTTTACCTTAAAGCAATTCCCGAATTTAACGGACATGCTGAAAATGTAGGGAACTTCTTAAAAGCTTGTGATCTAGTAATGAATCAATTCTATGATGCAGGTAATCCAAATTGATATCTTAACCATTTTCTCTTAAATTACATTCAAACGAAACTAATTGCACAAGCCAGGTTAATTATTAACACTAAAATTATAAACACATGGATAGACTTAAGACGGGCAATTGTTGAGAAATTTACAGACCAGCATGATGAAATAAGCTTACTAGGCGAATTATTGACACTGAAACAGAAACATAACGAGGATGCCTTAGCGTTCAGTAATCGTTGCAGACACATTGAACAATTACTCATCGCTAATTTAATATCAAGTGAACATAACGAGGGAATTTTAGTATTAAAACAAAACATGTACAGACAACAGACACTCAAAGCGTTTATCGGTGGGTTAAAAAACCCCCTTGGTATGGTGGTCAGGTCCACTCGACCAGACAGCATAGAACTAGCGTTAAAATTTATATTTTCCGAGGAAAATTATGAATATAGGGACAGATTATTACAACGGTCAAATTTCAACAATAATAACAAAAACCGGCACGACAAACAACAAAAACCAGTTTTCCAAAGAAATACCCCAAGTTTTAACAATATTCCATTTCAAAAACCTTTCCAACAACAAAATTATCGTGCACCTTTTAACTATAATTCAAACAGACCCCAAATGTCTCACCCACAATTTCAGGGGAACCCTTCAAATCAATACTCAATGAGAAGACCGACGTACAACCCTAATGACAATACTAGAAGATATCCACAGGCTATGGATGTCGGCAGTAACAACACGAGACATACGAATTTCAGCCGACAACAACCCTCACAAAATAGACGAAACAATTTTCCTTCCAACAATTTTCAAAAAAGACAAAATTTCATACCAGAAGAATTAAACTATAACGAAACGAATAATTCTTTTCCTTTCAATGAATTAGAACACAGACAACATTTCTTACCAGAAGAATTAAATTATGACGTAACATATAATGAACAATCACCCTCCGAATTATACGATGCACAGCATCAAAATTTTCCGATAGCAGGGAGCTCAAAAACAGAACCGTAATAGATATTAATAATTTTAACACAGTATCCCAATTACCCTACGTAATAATAAAAGAACTACCCGGAAAAATACTGCTCGACTCCGGTAGTACTAAGAGCCTTTTAAACCCGTCCATAGCATATAAAAACTTTTATAATAAGATTTACGATCACCCGTTTTTGATCAAAAGTGCGCATGGTTATTCCAGCCATAATAATCGAGCTAAAATAATTTTAAACTCACTAACGGACAGTGAACAAGAGTTTTGCCTATTTGATTTTAACAAAAACTTCACAGGCCTTATTGGAATTGACTTCTTGATAAAAAATCAAGCGAACATTGATTTTAAAAACCAGAGACTCAATTTAAAAAATCGAAGCATTAAGATAAACTTCCCTTATACAAGGGACCATGAAGACAAAATGGGTAGTAATAGTAGTAGCAATAACAATCAGATAAATAGGAGCATCAAAGCAAATGATGAAATGAATCACCTTAACGTAAGTAATACAATAGACAGAAGCATTATTGCACTTGAACTCGACCTAGGAAAGCATAATCAGCCATTAAACGATGACGATGGAAGGTTACAACTAATAAATGACACAGGAGAAATCTTCACCCATAATAAATGTAAACGAGATCAAGTTTCATTAAACACATATGAATATCGTCGAAATAAAAATGTGAGTGATACGAGGACGATACAAAAAGATATAACGGATCAAATTCAAAATAAAACGAAAAGGATATTAAATAATTCTTACCATCACCAGAATTATAATCATAATTATACGGGAAGTGTACAAAAAAATATTGCAGATAAAATTAGGTTAGATTTCTTGCACAAGCCTCGACAAGAAGCGAGCAATGCAGACAGTATAATGAACTATGTATATTCAATGTGTAAAGAACACAATAAAATCGACCAAACCGTTAAAATCGAAGAGTTTATCCCAAATACAAAAGCACCTTGTTACAGGGCGATTATTCCGAACAAAATAAAATATACAGGCATCACGCAAAATGATAAGTTAAGTAATAATTTGATTCAGGTAACAGGACTACCATCGGCAATTAGGTACGGAACCAATTTCAGAAATAATAAAATCAGAAATCAATAACGAAAGGAAATTCTCACACAATAAGGTTTATAAGTCGGAAGTAAATCCCGTAAATATGGAAACTCAATCAAAATTAAATAATATAAATAAACCAGAGAAAATCATGAATATAAACGACAATGAAATTAACGACGCAATAGTTTTATTTCACAAAAGTAAAAGAGATCACATGTATGCAAAGGAGACATATTTAAGAATGAAAACTAAATTTCTTTTTCCAAAAATGAAACAAAAAATCAAAGCTTTTATTAGAGCTTGCCAATATTGCAACAACGAAAAAAATAACTCGTTCCAACTAAATAGATTAAACAAACAGTCCGATTATATTACCTAGCTAAGTCTAACCTAGATATTCGGATGATCGACAAACGAGACATGACGTAAGAAACTGACTAATAAATCCATAATACTAAACGACAAAACTGACGAACAGACGATCACCAAATTACGTAATCTTCACCTTGCAGGTTCATTCTCTTCACCAGAGTAAAGCCACAATTAGAAGACCTAACAGACAATCCAAGCATACTGCCACGCAAACTGGGACAAGCCTTTTCAGAAAACGATAAATGGAGAATGATTCATATACATGACCTAAGACAACTATACGACGACTTTAACAGACTAAAAACTTACTTTGACAACATAGTAAGCGTAATGAATGCAGAATACAAGTTAGAATACAAAAATTTTATTTTAACAATCAATTTCACCATCAGCAATATTGATGACACATTTTATCGAATATTTCCAACAACGATTAGGAACAAAAGAGGTATAATAAACGGACTAGGATCGATATTCAAATCAATAACTGGGAACTTAGATGCAGATGACGGCGACAGAATATATAAAGCTCTTGAAATTTTGAAGAAAGATCAAAATCAAGTACATCAACTTTTTAGTTCACAGACATCCCTAATGATAGATGCTATAACAGAGTTCAATAAAACAATAGACAACCTGAACCATAACGAAGAAGCCATAGTAGCGAGAATAAACGATTTGGAATATACAATAGATAGTCTAAAAAGCGACCAACTAACAAATTTTCATAGAGTAAAACATTTGGAATTACTTACTTAAATCAGTTATTTGTTAAATAATGTACTAAACATGATATTAACAACAGAAAAAGCAACTACTTTTTCAAAATTGAACACGTATCATACGTCAATACTGAAACCGACATTTATATCAAAAGAATTAGAAAATATTGAAAACCATATCTCAAAATCAAGATTAATAGCAAAATCTGACATTTCACTTTATGAAAAAATATTTAACATAAAAACCGTTCAAATTGATTTTAAAATTATATTCCAAATAGATATACCCTTAGTAGACAAATCAGATTATATTTATTATAAATTGTATGCATTACCAGTCCCTAAAAATCCGTATACCTTCAGAATGATTGTCCCTAGAACCAAGTACCTAATCCTTAGCAGCAAACACTACGCTTACAGAAACGAAAAGTGTAGGAATCTAAAAGACCAAACATACTTTTGTGAACATGACAACCCGACAGCACTTAACGAAAACAACCCATGCGAAATTAAACTGATCAACTTCCAGAAACCGATAAACAATTGCAAGCAAGAACTTGTCAAAATAACAAAAACAACAGTCTCTAAATATGGCAATACCCAATACATAATAGTGGCACCCGAAGAAACGAAAATCAAACTTAGCTGCGAAGAAAATGAAGAAACCAAAATAATCAGCGGAACAAAACTGGCGACTCTGAAACCCAAATGCCAACTTATCATCAATAACGAAAGATTTAGTTCAGTACAAAGGGCATCGGAAACACAACAATCGTTTTCCCAACATCGAATTGGTAACAAATAAAGCACCCATATTCCCAGACAAATTCCCAGAACTAAAATTAGAAAATGTACAACTGCACGACTTGAACAATATCATATCCCAGTTACAATTCATCAATGGCAAAATTCCAGGAACCATCGAACTGCCCATATACCACCCTAGTGTATGGACAATTATATTATACATTGTGATAATAATAACAATAATCACAATAACTTCAAGATACATCTGACAGAAATCAAAAACGAAAACTGCTGACTCCAAACCAATTACTGGATTCCCGATGACTATTCGGAACGAACCATAGGCTTCGTTCTCTAAAGGATGGAGGAGATAACAATAGCCAACTCATACAATGTATATAAGAAGTACAGATCCCGATTCAACACCCAAGGTCGCTGACGAATGGGTTAATTAATAGCAGCGCAATTAGAAGAATAGACTATTCATAAATGGGTAAACAAGTAGACCTTCAAATCAGCAACCAGCCACCTGCTAGGATCACCTTCAAGACTACAACTTAGGTGGAAACCGCCTCTCGGTCCACGCCCCACCAGAGACTATATATGGAAGTTACCAGACGACGGACGGACATTCCTACATTGTTATTGCTTGAGTCTCTTTTAACTTGTCATAATTTATATTTATCATTTTTTATTGTTATTCATAAGTATTTTATGTAACTATAATCAATAAATTCTTTTAAAAAGTCAAGTGTGTTAACAAGAAAGTTAACTCGCGCATGTGCGCCGTCCGCATATTTATAAGTAGTTATGCAATAATGCGGAAAGCGCGCATGTGCGTCCTATTTTTTGAAGATAATAATCACTTTACTCATATAAGACATTCTTTTATTTGCATAAAATAAATAATAAAATAAGAAACATTCTAAAAACTAACAAAAAAAGGTCTTGTCTTAATTTATAAAATCTTATTACAATATGTCTTATTATAAAATCTCCTTATGGTAATTTAGAAAACATGTGCCTAAACAGAGTCCAGGATTTCCAGGGCACGCTACACAATGGTACGTTGTATCTTTTCTGACTTTTTTTGGGCTCATGCGCGACATTTTTTTCGGAGAGTTTTGCCCTTTTTGTTTGTCCCCTGGATTTTGGTAGGCATAATGTATAATGTATAATGTATAATGTATAATGTATATATTAACAATGAAACAGGCCAATGTCACCTGAATGACACAGGGATGTTCATGTACGTCAAAAAATTAACAATAAGAACGACAATAGCACACACAATAAGCATAACAATTAAGGAAAATTTTTCCTTAAATAATACAAAGCAAAGATACTTATAAAACACACTTATAACGTTTATAACGTTCAAAAGATAAGAGCTGCAGAATCCAGATCCAATTCCAATATTGTTTTTTAGAGTCACCAGGTGCACTAGGTTTATAGTTTATACTATGGCAACTACACTACAAACAAAGTGTTCATATTATAAGAATTTAAAAACAGAAGATAGTTAATGGTAGTTTATGTGTAAAAATCATCCACCGAGTAGCACGTCTTGTTTATAAGAATCGTTTTCACATATGTTCCATAATTGTATTTTTTCTTATTTGGTGTGACGCCGACGGTTCTGGTAACATTTTTTCTAATACTACCAGTTTGAACTCTTGCAATGTCATTTTTCTGCCAGAATATTTCTTATACAATGAATGGGAATTCAGTAACAGAAGTTGAAGAATATGGATGGCAACTTTTTTATACCAGCGCAAGGTTTTACGTAAAACAGGATAATAGGATATCAGTTGATCTTGACGGTCTATTCCGCCCATGTGTTTGTTATATTGCACGACGGGGTAAAGGCTTATCTTTCTCCACGGCTGTTCGGTTTTGCACTACTACCATTTCACTTGGAAATTCACTTGAAATGTAGGTGTAATCTCTCTTGTCATCCCATTTACTTATAACTACGCCATTTAAATATTTGGATTTATGTTCGCCCCTTTTTAATTTAGCTTTCACAACGTTTTTTGGTGCTCCTTTTCTATCACCACGAAGAGCACCGGTGCAGAAAGTTTTGTTATCTAGTAAGATTCTAGCTAAATCGTAACTGTTGTAGTAGTTGTCCATAAAAATAGAATGACTGTTATTTAATTTATTCCGCATCAAATGCATAACAACCTTTTGAGCATGACCTTTACCACCATCTACGTCAAGCTGCCCTGTATATAAAACAAAATCTAATATCAGTCCATCCAGTTCGGTTAGCATATACAATGTTAGCCAGTATTTGTGTCGCTTATTGGCAATATATTGCCTAAAGGCAAGTCTACCCTTCCACAAAATCATAGATTCGTTCAATGAAATATTTTTGCCCGGATAATAGACTTCATTCATCTTACTGTTAAAATAATTCAATACAGGTATTATTTTATATAGACGGTCTTCGGGTTGCGGTTCGCTTTCCTCTGGATTTTTTGTAAAATGTAAACACCGTAGTAGCAATAAATACCGATATTTACCCATATAATTGGAAAAGCAAGTCAAAAAGAGCCTATGTGATCTCCAGTAGTCACATATTTTATTGAGTTTTATGGTTCCCATATGTAGGGTCAAACCCAAAAAAATTATCAGTTCTGGAACTGTCAAGTCCTTCCATTCCGAAATTCGCGACCTCACGCTTCAACTGCTGACATACAGTATATCAACTGCATATGAATTGGTTTCTATCACTATCAGTTCCAGAAAATTGTTACCGAGTAATAATCTATACCAGTCATATGGGCCATTAGTGAGACTTTGCAATTTTTTTCAAATGAGCGCTAATTTAGGGCCCTAGAATCCAAGATCAAGGTCAGTTTCAATGTTTATCTGTTTATAGATGTACCTACAGTGTGGCCTATTTAAAATGGAGACACCCCTGTAAATTGTGTATGTATAATTCGATTTTGATGAACAATAGATCAAAAGATATATGAGAATTTCTATAATTGTGAAAATTGTTTTCTATGTCACCTGACCAAATTCTAATGCAGTTTACCTATGTCAAACAAAAAGAAAAAAAGGTTAATGCCATTTTATGAATAAAATAAGTAAGCCACTGTATTCGGAATCCCTCAAAATAGATATATACCAAATTTTATTAAAAAAAGAAGAATTATTAACTATTTCAGAAAAGCTGATTTGTGCAACCCCTCTCATGTGGAAACACCCATGTAACTTTTGTATTTATACCGCGACTTTTTTTAACGAGATCTCAAAAGATAGAAAAGAAATAAGGCTATAGATCCTGTGAATATTGTTTCCTATGCCATTTGATCACGGCCTACTAAATCTATTTTCATGTGTCAAAAATTATAAAAAAAGTTTAGGATCGGTTTTATGAAAACAAAAACTATTATCAACTATTTCACAGAAGTTTAACTTATGAATATCAGTCTATGCAAAAATGAAAGTCATGGTAACGATGATAACAAGTGTAATCAAAATAAATTAAATCACAAACGTCAAACAAAGTCAGTATTTTCTCAGGAGTCATATTATGTAATTAGGGTTTTTATTTTGTATGGCTATGAAAGTCAGTAATGCATTCAGAAAGTTCTTGTTGCATTTAAAATGTTTTTACCTACAACAATAGTTATGGAATCTCATTTGAGTTTACCTCCATTTAGTAGGATATGACGTCCGTTCGGCGAGAACAGCAGCTAAGGAATTCAATAATTGGCATCCTGAAAGACAGACTATAAGCAGTAGCACTGTTTTTAAAGACAATAGGCACTTTAATGGTACCGGCACGGTTTCAAGAAACTCAAGAAGAAATAATGTACGTGAACAACAAAGACCAAACGAAGAAATAATTCTAAATTATTTCCATGAGAATTCTCAAAAAAGGTTTAAAATCGCCAGCTTGGAAAGAAATATACCAAAAGGATGTGTGAGACGATGCTTGAAAATTAATAAGGTAAAACCTGACAAGCCAAAATTTTTACATACTCAACAGCCAGGACATAATGAAGGACGATTGGTGTTTTGTCTCTGGACACAGGGTATCTCAATGATAAGAATTTTCTAAAACAAATCATGTTCACTGATGAAGCAACCTTCACAGGTTAGTTTAATCGCAGAACTCTCTGCACTGGTCTATAAATAATGCATAATATGTTATTAATCCAGTACTCACAAAAGGTAAACGTGTGGTGCGGTATTTTGAATGAATCTTTTTGAATACAAATCTGAATGGCCAAAATTTTCAACACTTCATTTCAAGTTCTTCAAGAAGACTTAATGACTGCTCTGGAAGCTTTACCACTAGGTCACCTGAGAAACCTCTATTTTCAATTAGACGGTAGCCTAATCCACAATTCTGCTCCGGTGTAACATTTTACACGTTTTGCAACCTTTCCCATACTATAAGGTTCATAAACACATCTTGCAATATTTATTCAGTAAAGAACAGTTGCCAACATAATGACGTCATAGCCACTGACATGGCCACCAGGCTCGTAGTCAATAATCCCACCATATTGTTAGTCAGTGAGAATTATTCTTCATATGTGACAGTTAGTGGGTCAGATTTATACTCGAGATAAGAGATCTTTATAAGCTTCTGCAATGACGAGGCACGTTCTCTTTCTTACTAAATATTCAGCACTGACACATCATGTCGTTAACATCTAGATAAAGTCGTAAAAAAAAAGAAGCACGCCTGATGAGTCGCCCCGTTTTTCACGCCGTTTTTGACTCCGGCTTTTGAGGCTGTTTTTGAGGCCGTCCTATGGCCTGCTTCTGAAAGTAGGGAACACAACATGCATAACAGAAGAGCTCCCCACCAGGCAACCAGGGGTCCCTATAGTTTTGAACAATGGTCGCGTCAGCCTTTAGTCGCCCCCTCGATGGCTGAGAGATTTGAATGGCGCTGAAAAACCTATGGAGTTCCACCGCTAGTGTCAAGCTAAGTACCTTTTTTATTTGTGTCAATCTTGGAGCATAAGTAATTTCATTTAACTACAATTCATCAAGAAACATATAGTCATTTTGTTTTATATAATTTTTTTTTTCCTTTTAATAAATTCACAACTGTTTGCCCTCGACATGGTCCACCAGGCTCGTAGTCAATAATGCCACCATCTTGTTAGTCAGTGAGAATTATTCTTCAGGCGTGACAGTTAGTTGGTCAGATGTATACTCGAGATAAGAGATCTTTATAAGCTTCTGCATTGACGAGGCACGTTCTCTTCTTACTAAATATTCAGCATTGAAACACCATGTTATTAACATCTAGATAAAGTAGTAAAAAAAGGCAGCACGCCTGATGGGTCACCCAGGTTTTCACGCCGTTTTTGACTCCGGCTATTGAAGCTGTTCTTCGAGGCAGTCTTCTGGCCTGCTTCTGGAAGTAGGGAACATGCCATGCATAACAGAAGAGCTCTTCACCAGGCAACCAGGGGTCCCTATAGTTTTAAACAATGGTCTGGGCAGCGTTGAGTCGCCCCCTCGATGGCTGAGAGGTTTGAATAGCGCTAAACAACCGATGAAGTTCCACCGCCAGTGTCAAGCTGAGTACCTCATTTATCTTTGTCAATCTTTGAGCATAAGTAATTTCATTCAATTACAATTCATCAAGAAACATATAGTCATTTTGCTTTATATAATTTCATTCCTTTTAATAAATTCACAACTGTTTGCATTATATAACTTCACTAAATTTTTAATAAACCAATTTTAACCGTATTTCTGATTCGCACTGAGCAAGGTAATATTGCATTAACATTGCAGAATCTTTTCCAAAGCAAGTGTAAGTTTGATAGATTACTTGCAGAAAGCTTCCTGCAAGTTTGTTGCAAATGGCAAATATTCCCCCCAGTGACTTTACATATGTAAGTGTTTCTTTTGTAACTTTACTGCAAATTTACTGTAGTGAGCTGTTACAAACTTTCTTTATACTTACACATGTTACCTTAGAGCAAGTTTCAATTTTAAAGGGGCCTAGCAAAGTTGTAAAATTTAAACTTACATTTGCAACTTATCTGCAATTGTATATATTATATATACAGTGCAAGTTTGTAACTTGGCATAATTCAAATTAATCTACTTCAGCTTTTTTTCAAAAATACTCCGATTCAGATAATATTCTCAGTTACAATCTTTTCAAAAATGTATTATACAATTTGTGTCAAATGTCATTGATAAATTCTGTAAATGACAACCTTAGCTTTATGTTGACTATTTTTAAAGTACACATCAAGCGATACAAAACCACAAAATTTCAAATTTTTATTATAAATCTTGAGTTGATAGCACGAAAAAAAATTGTGTAATCAATGAATAAAAATTTTAAAACTGCTGGTTTTCTACAACTTTACATGTTAGAACTTAAAAAAAGCCACCAAAAACGAAGGGTTGATTTAAAGAAATTATCGATGGTCATTTTTCAAATATGGTACATACTGATAGATTTTTTAAAAGACTGCAACTTGAATTACTAACCAATGTGTCCAAGCATTTTTGAAAAAAAGGAAACTATTTGATTAACTGAATTTATTTCAAGTTACAAACTGATACTGAATATAAGTATAGGTGTATTTATACATAATATAAATTTCTTGTAAAACTGTAAAAAATGACTTAAGACAATGTTAATTAGAATAAAATCTTTATTACATAAAAAAATTAAAGACTTAACAACACATTTCATTTCTGCTGATAGATAGATATATAGATTTTATTGACCATCAAATGTACATGGTAAGTCACTGTCTTTATAAGTACCGACTATAGTTACTCCATAGAGATAGTTAAGACATATAGCAAGAGTGCCCATGTTTAGACTAAAATGCAGTTCTAGTCAAAACTCAGCGACAAAATAGATAACTTGAACTCGTGATATCGTTATTAATTGACAGATTTCAAAAATTCTTGTTTCTAAATGAATACCAATTAATTGTTTTTGATATTGTTTTACTAAATAACTCTTAGTCGTCTAGAAAAACGTGTGAAACACCAATAACAAAAACAAAGTCTTCTGCAGCATTATGTTTTGAGAGGCGAGAATTTTTTTAGCTTCTAAAATATGTGGTAACATGTTACATAAAATAAAGTCAACATATCAAATACTATTGTGAAAAAGAAATATCTAAAATGGTGCGTTCATTTCGATTTTAGAAAAAGTTTAATTAAGCAAACGTAAGATATGCAATCGATAAATCAAGCGCAGGGAAATGAATACAACTTTACTGCGAAAATAGCTTAAATATGGCGACAGTCTCTGAAAGTGTTCACACATGTCTTAACCATCCCTATAGAGTAAGTATAGTACCGCCAATGTCTGTGTACATTCAGAAACATTGAGTTAAAATAGAGCAAAATTATGACTACAATGAATTACGTACATATATAAAAAGTCTGTGGCTAGTGGAACTTGGCTTCCAAAGCTTTTGCCTAGCGCACTCACACACACAGACACTATACACATTAGTTTACAGCACAAATAAATTCCTTCACCTTGGTTTTTTTTATAACATCCACTAGTGCCTACTGTAATCTTGTTAGTGGGAGCATCTTAATAACATTAGGTAGAAAATTGAGGAATTTGATTCCCAAGTAATTAAACATCTGCTTTGTTTTCTCCTTTTTGTGCAACTGTATTTTTAATTCATGCCTGCACCTGGTATTGTTGCTAGCTTCATCATTCACTGGATATTTTGAATAGATAAACTGAAGAAGGATATAGCCTCGAACACATTTGGACAGCTTTCTTGTTGCAGTCCTTATTGCTCTTTTTTGCATGATAAACACATGTTCCGCTGCTGACTAGTTAACCCATATGAATGTTCCATAGCATAGGATACTGTTCCACTGTTCTTATGATGTCGATTGCTATGGATAAGCCACATGCTTCCATAGGTCAATCATATTTAACGTTTTAAAATGAATTGGTCTGACCAGGTAAGACATCTCCAGGCTGCTTCTAAGGACATAACAAAATTTAACAATTGGGTTTTCTTTTTTGTAGAGTATATTTCATAAAAAGAAATAAAAATATAAATGCAGCCATTTTATAATAATTCACCAACAGCCACATACCAAAATAATTATGCAACAGAAAAGTGACCAATTTTATTGCTGTTTTAAGGATTCTTACCTGAAATGTTTGTCGATATACTCCATGTTTCATTAGCTACACTCCAGACAACGAATTACTTAATTACCCAAAATTCAAACATTTCAGGCTACAATAAGATTGTTCAATCTTTAAAACTTCCAGGAAAATAAATAGACATAGATCAAATAACAACTTATGATGACGCAATTATAAAAAATGTAAACAACAAACTACCATTAATTAATGCCGGGTGCTTTGTCAGAGTCAGTTTGCTGTTGGCGTCGGTGTTGCTATGTTGCTATTGGACGACGATGACATACGATCGAGAATACACGAGGGAATTCAAATAAATGTTGTTTACAAATTAAAACAAACTTTCAGAAACATTACAATTGTAACTTTACGTGAGCTTACAAATGGAGAAAAACAACAGCCGGCAAACAAGATATTATATTTGAAAGTTACGTTAAAGTTTCATTTGTAAGTTTGCATTGGTTTTTTGCCTGCAAACATTTAGAAATGTTGCAAACTTAACTTACTTAATGGTAGATTATTTAACGTTGCGGTAAGCATTTGTAAGTTACCATGCTTAGTGGGTTTTTATTTGTACGTCTAACACCATACCAATTGTGAGTGCAAAAGCCCACTCACTCTGTTTAATTTACACTAAAGCTCATGCATTGAACTTGTGCATCCAAGTTAAATATTCTAATATTTTATGTCAATTTTATTTATTCATCAGAATAATATAAATAATTTCGTTGCAGGTCACCTACTCGTATGTAGTACACCATTGTGTCCTTTGTCTATATGTGTATGCAAGCTCCCCCCGAGCAGGTCTAAGACCTCTGGGTGCGGAGTTTGTCTGCTGTACTGTTGTTATTTGAGTCTGTCCGTATTGTAGAAACTATGTAAAACCGCATAGATGCACTCAGGAGCTTGAGTTTTTGCCTGAGTCTCATATAGCCTAAATGGTGTGTACAGTATACATGATACACAGTATCATAGAACGATCTACCGTCATCAAACAACAACCTTATTGGTCTTATAGATCAAGTTAGCAGTCAGCGTGTTCAAGTATACACTCTTCAAATTTGCTCAAACAAATTAGTTTAAGTATAGGTGTGGTTAGTATCAAAAGTATATAAACACCGAATTACTATAATTTCTTGAAAAACACAGTCTAATCCACGACAGGCAGTATGGATTCCGTCAGCGCAGATCAACTGCCAACCTCCTTTCCTTTGTCACCCATTCTTGGAACAAGTCTCTGGAACTTCACGGTGAATCCCAGATTGTCGCTCTAGACATATCCAAAGCATTCGACCAGGACTGACACACAGCGCTGCTTAATAAACTTCCGGCCTATGGCGTACCACCAAAACTCTGTACCTAGACAGCAAATTTCCTCTCCAACCGGAGCATTTTTGTTGTCGTTGATGGCCATTCCTCTAAGCTGTATCCAATCAATGTAGGAGTTCCTTAAGGTTCAGCTTTAGCCCCTACTTTGTTTCTTCTCCACATCAATGACCTCCTCTCTAGCGCATCCAACCCAGTTCACAGTTACGCAGATGACAGCACCCTCCACTCAAATATACAATATTCTAAGCCTGTCTCTTTAGCCCAATTAGATGAGGATCGCAGACTCATGTATGGTTCTGTCTCTGTGGATCTCAAAAAATATTAGAATGGGGAAGTAGAAATCTTGTACAATTCAACTCATAAGAGATACACCAGCCCTAGACCCATCACAATGAACAACCAAGTTATTCAAAGTAATGAGTCCTTTTCACTTGTCATTTCTGTGGATCGAAATCTCAATTGGCACCAACATGTCACATCAATTGCAGAAGCGGCTGCTAAGAAATTAGGTTTCCTCTTCCGGGCTCGCAAATACTATTCACCAGCTAATCTTTATACCTTATATACTTCACAAATAAGGCCAAACCTCGAATACTGCTCCCACATCTGGGGTGCCGCTGCTGCTTCTACACTCGCTATACTACATTCAGTCTTATTGGTGACCCTACCCTCACCCAAAGGCTGCCATCCCTTGCCCACCGACGTGCCGTTGGTGAACATATCTATCTCTCTCTCTCTCTCCCTACCTCCCTCCCTCTATCTCTCTCCCTCTATCTCTCTCTCTCATATAGATATCTGCAGGGGCACTGCTCAGAGGAGCTTTCTTCCATAGTTCCTTCACCTGCTGCCCCCAACAGCTAATGCACCCTTTTACTGTCCAGGTCACCAGAAATAGAACATCTTGTTATGCCCGCTCTTTTGTCCCGAGGACTTCCAAGTTGTGGAATTCCTTGCCGGCACATGTTTTTCCTTCTCCTACGAACCACCAAACCTTCAAGTCCAGAATTAACAAGTTGCCGCTTTCCTCCTTGTCGACACCCACGGTACGATAGTATTTAGGCTGTAAGCCCTCGTGGTGTGTTGTTGAAAAAAACTTAAAAGGTGCGAAATAAGGTTCTAATTGAGTAAAGACAATTTATTGAACATTCACAACATACATCCTTTGAGAACTTTTAATTTAAAAAACATGCGTTTCCCTGGCAAATTAGGAAAATTGTCACATCTGCAAACTGACTTTACAGCTAATACTTTACAAAAAAGAGATTTATTACCATAAATTGATGAGCTCTTATAAGAGCGAAACTGGTAGGCGTTTCTAATGATGGTCAAAATGCATCTAGTCTTATATATTACATATTTATATAATGAAGAAGAAAATTTATAAAAGATCAATAATTGATTGTAGAAACAACATATATAGGTGATAGGTATATAATAATATACAAGACAGTAATGTATTGTCATTTGCAAAAATGACACAAAAGCCGCTAATTGTTTTTAGAAAAACTATAATAGCAACCAATCACTACTGTTTACTTTTTTGTTTTAAATGATATAGGGCGTCGGTATTTTTTTTTTGTCAATTTCTCTTAGAAAGAAGAAAAAATGACAGTAGAAAATATTATAGTTTATAACATATATAAATTCCTTTGTCCATAAACAAAACCAAATAATTGCTTCACTAAATACAGTTGTGGAAACCTTATTTGGCTTCACAAGTATTTTTTATTTCGCCTTTTACAGTATCGTCAGGCAAGAGAAATATAAATAGAAATCCGTTGCTACGTTAAGGCATTCCTATCCTAACTTTTTAAAAGTTAAGTTAAGGACATCTTTAAAAAGTCTATGTATTGTATGTGAAAATTAAATTAACGTATAGCAATAAAAATCATGACAGCAATCATAATAATCCAATAATTAATTCACCATAACAGGAATGGAAGCAACTTGTCCCAAGTAAATATTGGAACCTCTGATAAGAACTGATAAGCACATTTGGAGAACCCAAATCACTACAACAAATTTTAAAAAACCTGACGATCGTTTCACTAACCAAGTTAGCGTCATCAGATGATGAATAATTCAGTAATCATTCTGAATTATCCATCCTCTGATGAGGCTAACTTGGTTAGTGAAACGAACGTCAGGTTTTTAAAAATGTATTGTGATGATCTGGTAGGGGTCGACAAGACAAGAATTCTTGTCTTGATAATAACTTCTTGTCTTGTCTTGAGAAAAAATCAAGAAATCTTAACAAACCTTGTCTTGACGTTTTATTGACATCTTCTATCTCGTCTTGACTCAAGTCTTGACATTTCTTGATTGACCGGTGACACCGTACATGGTAATTCCCCGCCGGCGAACTTTTTATTGTGTTGCGTGCTAACACGGCAATCTGGTGGTTCCCCAATCTTTATTTGTTTTCTGACAAACGCAAGTGACGTGGCGCAGTTGCACGCTTTACCCCGTTTAGTTAAGTAAGGTTATTAAAAGTCGTGTTGTATATTATTTCTAGGGTTTTCGGGGTTAAGTAACACATTTTTATTATCCCTTTCTTTCTACTAATAATAACTATATAGGATGCCTGAGTTTATCTGGTTTAAAATATAGATATTGAATTTCTTGATTGACCGGTGACACCGTACATGGTTATTCCCCGCCGGCGAACTTTTTATTGTGTTGCGTGCTAACACGGCAATCTGGTGGTTCCCCAATCTTTATTTGTTTTCTGACAAACGCAAATGACGTCGCGCAGTTGCACGCTTTACCCCGTTTAGTTAAGTAAGGTTATTAAAAGTCGTGTTGTATATCATTTCTAGGGTTTTCGGGGTCAAGTAATACATATTTATTATCCCTTTCTTTCTACTAATAATAACTTATAGGATGCCTGACTTTGTCTGGTTTAAAATATAGGTATTGAATTTACTCAGAAGTTTATTTTACCCTGGTAACAATCTGTAGGACTTAGTCGTATAAATATTATGTCCTTATTTTCAGGTAAGAGTTAATCTCTTAAACAAAGAAGTTGTTGACGAACTGATCATAGAATTTATTACGAAAAAGTAGCTTCCATTTAATTTCTTTGAAGATGATATTACCAAAAATATATTTTCATATTTAAATCCATAAGTGGCTCTACCTAGTAGTAATACCGTAAAAAGAAAAATTATACATAAATATGAGGTAATGAAGGATTCTGTAACGAGCTTTCTTAAAGCAAGTGGATCAAAAATTTCGCTGACTATTGATGGGTGGTCATCTATTGGTATGAAGGGCTACTATGACATTACAGCTCACTTTGTGAACAGAAATTGGAATATTCAGTCAATTGTTTTAGACTTTGTGCCTGCCGAGGTGCATCTGGTGCAAAAATTCTCTTTGAGGTGCTAAAATCTTATGATGTCCTGGACTGCATTTAAGGTGTGACAACTTATAATGCGGCTGTTAACTTTACAATGATGCGTTCCCGGTTTTGACCACAAAAATAAGCATTTTGTATGTTTCAAAACTTAGCTGTCCAGGATTTTATGAAAGTTGTTGAACCAAATCGAAACAGTTTAGACATCGAAAAGGATTTGGAGTATTTGGAGAATGAGATTGAAGCAGAAAATGATATAAATGATACTGATTTAGATTTCAACTCTCCTGTAAGTAAAATTAGATACCTTGTAAAAAAATGAAAAACTCAGAGCAAATGCAACTTAAACTTAACAGTGCTTGCGAGGCCGTAAACTGTAAGATGACTATGCCAAAATTAGATGTCCCTACAAAATGTCATTGGACTTTTGAGATGCTAACATGGGGTTTAAGTGTGAAAAATGCTTTAACTATATTTTGCGATAACATCGAAAATGTAAATAATTGTAAGAGATCAGATAAAGAATGGGTTCTGATCAGTAAATTTTGTCAGTATCTGAGAAGCTTCAAAACACTTTCTTAAATACTCGAAGGGGGAAAATATTGCACACTCCCATTGGTGCTAATTGGAATCAACTTACTTTTAGACAAACTAGAAATATGGGCTCATGAACTTGATAATAAAGTTGATAGAGACGCTACCGATGAGATAATAATTTACTGCATTCAAGCTACGAGAGTAAAATACTAAAACACTATAACAAAACTAATTGGTTATACTGTATAGTTCTTATTTTGGATCCTCGACATAAAGTCGAAGCATTTTCTTCTTCTTTATGGGGAAAGCATCTACAATCAGAGGAAGTTCAAAAATTTGAAGAAATATTTAAAGCTAGCTACTTTAATAAATCCGCGGAGAATGATCTACAGGATCCAATACCAGAATCAGCACTGAGTCTTGAAAAAGAAGATAACGAATTTGATTTAGATATTACTTACCTCTATTTAAGAAAGCTAATAATGATAACTCAGAACCTTGGAAGTATGAAATTGAAAAATACTTAAATGAGCCTAGGACATAAAATTCTGAGAATATACTTGATTGGTGGAGAAGACACGAAAATCTCTACCCGTCGTTATCGAAAATGGCCAAAGATTTTTTCGGAACGCCAGCAACATATGTACCTGCGAAAAGGCTATTTTCAAAAGCAGCTATAACAATAACAAAGCCAAGAAATCGGCTAGGCGTTGACTCCATACGTCCATTCACGGCTTATGAATTCCGATTTAAAAATGTGTTAAATTTGATATTTAAAATCTAGTTTGCAATTTTAATTTCAACAGGATTATCATTTATTGTTTTTAATTTACATTTTTTTGAATAGTTCTAGGAAAAAATGTGTTCAATAAATTAAAATAATATGTTATGTTATGTTATGTTATGTTAAAATATGTTCTCTTTTTCACAAATAAATACGTTTTAGCGTTTTCATTGTTAGTCAAGATATTTCAAGATTTCTTATTTTCTTGACAAGAAATCTTGGTTTTGACATAACATTTCTTGTCTTGTCTTGAAATCTAAAATTACTTCTTGTCTTTGAAATCAAGACAAGATCAAAACAAGATCTTGAAATTTTCAAGAATTTGGCGATCCCTATGATCTGGGTTCCCCAGGTGTTCATCACAGGTGCCAATATTTACTTAATGAAAAATATAGTTCCTTACAGGTCCCTAAACGGTTTTCCCGTACTTGCATGGCTAGAGAATCTATCACGTGCGTACGGGAAAAAAACTAGTTTCTAGACTCCTAATGATATATAATATTACGTTCTTGGGAAACTACTGATGAAATATAGGAAACCAATCTTATTTTAATTTAGTGGTTGCTTTGAACCATGAAAAAATATTAGTACCTAGTTGAACCATTTTTTACATCTTAATCCCTAAAGCAAATCTGATTTTTTGCAAAGATAAAATAGTCAGAGAATCTCTTGTTTGAAAAGCATTATTGTGACACTTGATATTACAATAGATTGCCTTATTTACTATTAGGGTATTTTTATTTTATCTACAAGTACATACTAGAACATACATACATTCGACCTACAACTAGTTTATAAGTACAAATAAATATGATATAGTATAAATAGATACTAAACGTAAAAAATTTATTTAATTATTATAAAATCAGCTACGAAAAGAGCTACTATCGGTTTAAGTATTGTACTGAATTCAGTTTAAATGCATAATACAAAATCCTCCTGCTATTATTGCTTTAAAAGCTTGTATATATTTTCATTTTAAGTATGCTAGTATTTTATCTTACGATTGTGTTTTTTTTTTGTAGCATCTACTTTATGGAAGGGGTCTAAGTAAAACAGACTGCTATAATAATAAAACTTTGACAGAAGGGAGTTATTAAATATTATTTTAAAACAAAATGTTATAGTTTGATCACGCTAGCGTCTCCTAGTAGCAACCATGAGAACCTCACATCGATTAAGTGAGTCTGAGCTTTACATTTCTTCAAAAGAGGACGCTTCGACTGCCTCGTACACAATACTGAAACCTTTACTCGTTAGAGTATCGTCCGTCACAAATCTTACAAGGAGTGCCTCGTTTGTTGAAACTATATCAAATGGTTTCTGAAACAAACAAACAAAAGTAATATTAAAAACATATTTTTATGCACTATTGATAAACTCTAAAATTTTTGGCAAAAAACAAACTGCACTTTTTAAGAAAATACAAACAAATATACGACTTACAAAAACTAGTAAACATTAAAAGTAAACTGCCGCATACTAAAGGAATATCACCTACTCCACCAGATGTCAGGCTTCCGGATATACAAGAGTCTGGACGTAGAAAGTGAATTTTCATAGAAATGATCTACACTACAATTTCTTCAGATGAGCGTGAATTTGGGTCCCTAGAACCCAAAACCAATGTCCGTTAAAATTTTTATATGCTTATATTATATATATATATATATATATATATATATATATATATATATATATATATATATATATATATATATATATATATATATATATTATTCAGTTTTTCTGACGGTAAATTGTGGGATAGCAGTCAGTTGCAAAATCAAAACTCTTTATTAATTGCCAAGCTTTCCAAATAGTTTATTCCATTCTCAAGGCTACAACATGGAAAGAAAACAGTTTTCATTTTACATACACAAAATACAAAGGTTTAAAATACACATGTAAGTATTTTAAACCTTTGTATTTTTCCTATGTAAATTGTCAACTTTTTTCTTTCCATGTTGTAGCCTTGAGAATGGAATAAACTATTCCGAAAGCTCAGCAATTAATAATAAAGAGTTTTTATTTTGCAACTGACGGCTATCCCACATTTTTTAATATATATATATATATATATATATATATATATATATATATATATATATATATATATATATATATATATATATATATATATATATATATATATATAGGGTGGCGCATTGAAAACGAGACAGACCGATTTGCGTCCAGAGAATGACGCTGAAACACGTCAATTTTAATATTGAGGGGGACATGTTTTGACATAAAACTCAACTTTGTCGCATCAACCCCGTAAGGGTGGTGATAACAACCCTTATATTTTAAATAGGGAGCATGGGTCAAGTGTTACATCATTTGAAAGCTCTTTATTCTTTTCGAATTCAGCACACAAATTTTTTTTGGCGTTTTATCAACTCGTTTAAAAATTATTTACAGTTGAAGATGCAAAAACGCATTTCACTCATTCCGATAAGAAATGTGCTGATAGTCAATGTTTTGTTGGTTTGTAAACAAAAATTGACTATCAGAATATTTCTTATCGGAATGAGAGAAATGAAGTTTATTATTTCAGTTTATCGGTCGGTTTGATACTTGATAGTACTACCGAAAATTAATTTTACAATGGTGTATTCTGTAGAAGAAAGAGTTGAAATAATTACTCTTTTTTTCAAAAACGATGACTGTGCCAACCGTACCGCAAATTTGTTTAATGAACGACATCCGAACAGACATGTTAACAGAAAATACATTTTGGAGTTAGTTGCAAAGTTTCGACAAAGTGGTTCAGTAGCCAACAAAAAACGGGTCCCTGAACGTGAATTTCCGGTTAGAAATGAGACTACTGGGATTGAAGTTTGAGGACAAATTGCTGCAGACACAACTT